>JAJOZX010000051.1:1045000-1512500 GCA_023014485.1 Bathynomus jamesi
TTAACGCTGCGCAAGAAGCCATGTCTCGACACCTATGGTACATCTCTGAGACTCTTATTGCCATGGCGTTCTTCGACGCAGATGTGGCAGATGAAGAAAAGGCTCAGATGGTCGTCAGTTTGGGTAAGCCCGCATCGAAAAAGGAACTCAAGCGACCCCAAGGGAAGAACGTCAGGAATCTTGCCTCGAAACACCTGGCGGAGTTCGTGACAGGAAAGACGATGGCTTTCTTCCATGCATTCGACTTGGACACAGAATTCTTGAAAAAGCCAGTTGCCGAGTGGACTGAAGTAGAGGGCTTCAAGCAAGCAGCGGCAACTGTTAACAAAATCTTTGTCGTCAACGATCGGGCCGAAAGAGCCATCGCGCTCACCAAAGAGTTCAACTGTTCTCTGACGAAGAACGAAGAGCAGAAGCAGTATTTGCTCAAAACTGTGATGCAGCATAGGGCGAAATACCCGAATAAAACCAAGAAGGATTTCATGGACAAATGATTCGCAAGAAGTGGTTATGTTTTTTGTATCTTTGTGAAAATGTGTAGTGAAATGGTACTCGTTTGTTGAATAAAAATTCATTGACAGATTTTTGTTTAATTTTTTCCGTTTATGATCTGCCAGAGCATCAAACTGGGGACCCGTAAACTTTAAACTATTGAATTAATACTTCGGTTTATCAGTCTCCTCAGCAAATGGAACAAGGGGATCCATGTGGATTAAAATTTTTCCAAACTTTTAATTTATGAAACACCCTAATATATATATATATGAATAGAGACCGGACCTCGACCTCTGGGCAGATATCCTTTCACGATATCCTGACAGGTTTCAAAAATAAGCATCGGGTAATCTTAAAAGTTTTGGTAGTTCTAAAACCCTACCTGTAGAACTTTCTATAAATTTATCAGAAACAAGCGTGTAATAAAATTTCACTTTCAATTAATAAATTTCGCTCTCTAAATGACGTTATTGATTAGATGGGTGTGCTAAGACATCGTCTGCAGGTATCGGGACACGAGCCCAGGTCTGCAGGCAATTCTTAAAAGTTTTAGTAATTCTAAAATCCTACCTGTAGAACTTTCTATAAATTTTAAGTTATCAAGAAATGTATTATTAGAACCGCACCATATATATATATAATATATATATAATATATATATATATATATATATATATATATGCCTAAATAACCACGAAGGAAACAGAATGGGCAATAATTAAAAACCTATTGTTTTTCACCATAATACACAGAGGAACATATATATATATATAAATGATATATATGAATAGAGACCGGGCCTCGACCTCTGGGCTGATATCCTTTCACATCGTTTTGTTACGGCTTTTATAACATTTTCACTGAATGATACGATGTATATAGCCAGAGAATAAATCACAAACTAGTTTTTCAAAACGCATTTATTATGACTTTTTATAAATTATTTAATACTTGCAATGAATGAAACGATGTGTATATAGACCGAATCACAAATTAAATTAATTACTTACATATTAATGTCGTCTTCAATGCTCGGTTTTTGTACTCTGTCGCAAATTTCTGCAATGCTTTGTGTTGAAAGTAGCGCGTTCCGGACTACAGCGGCGAAAATTACGCGCGTTGCCTCTGCGAAGAAACCTTTATCTTCTAACAATTCCGGGGAGATGTAAAGCTGCAGTGACTGACTCCTGGCGAGATATTTCTATAGCACTTGCCGATAAAAACAACTGAAGTGTATTCCTGTGATGAAAATGCCCCCTTTTATAGACGGGTAGTAATTGTGAACATTCCACAATACCTGAATCGCGATTTTCCTATTGGCCCTCGGTGAAATTTGAGCTGGGCATAACGTGTAAGCACGCCTAGCCTCCAACCAGAGGTCCTGGGCCGTTCTCATGCGCTCTCATGCGCCGCCTACTGTACTCTGATTGGATGTCTCGTGAAATCTGGGGCGTGTCAGATATACCCAATCGTAGAGAGAGAAGCGCTTTGTTTGGAAAATAAATTTGGCAATCGAGGGCTCATCGTATCGGTTTAAGTTTATGATCACCCATCTAAATAAAATTGGAAAAAATCAACTGTGCGTGAAGGTGAGATCTACCGTACTATATACTGGGGTTTTAGGGCCTTACCTGTATCGCTGTCGGGCAATCAGAAAAGGAAGGGTCTGTGATAATCGAAAATAAATTTAGATTTCGGGTACAATCCTCTTAGGTTTTTAAAGTGAGAGATAGAGAAGCGCTACAACTGGAAAATAAATTTGAAAAAATTAATTGCCCGTGAAGGTTGGCTGTATCATAAACGTGTGAGTTTAATCTTTATGATGTCGAGAGAGTAGAAATAAGGTTCCAGCGAATGGAAGTTTATTATCGATATTATAATTATAATTCCGAACATTACTCAAAGTTTGGCTTCATGTACATGTTCATAAAGATGTTCAAGACAGACCTACGTAAGCACAGCAAAGATCTCGAACTTGAACTGACTGATGGAGAAGACCGCGACATTGATGGATTCATGTTTGCTGAGGAAATGGAAGCCTTAAAACCAATTCTTCCAGAAGATATACAAAGTGATCCACTGAAGATATTGGGCTTCATCACTTTGAACAATCGTTCTGTGGATTTCCCGAATTTCACGACTGCATTGCGAATACTACTGACTATTCCAGTTACTGTTGCATCTGGGGAAAGAAGTTTCTCAAAGTTGAAATTAATAAAAACGTATTTACGGTCGACGATGCTGCAGGATCGAGTCAGTAATCTGGCGATCCTCTCTATTGAAAACGACATTGCGAGAAACTGTAACTATACAGACCTCATTACCGAATTTGCCACTATGAAAACCAGAAAGGTTTCCTTGTAATCACATCCAACATAAATGATATTTGTTGTTGAATCATTGTTCTTTTCTTTCAGTAAGCATGCACCCACTATGGGTAGGTAACTTTAACCTTAGGGCCCCACTTTAAAAATCTCGAATTGGGCCTAGCATTTGGTAGGGCCGGCCCTAGCTATATCTACGAGATCCTTTGGTATTTGCTCGAGGTCGTTTCCATCTCCGTTCCTAAAATGTACTAGCCCAGCCTTTAGGTTGTACTGTTCTTTTACCTTCGATGGTTCCTTTTGTTCCAGGCGAGCCCGAAGGTTCTGGGTGTATTGGTCCTGTTGTTGGGAGTATTGCAGACATTCGTGGTCGAACACAGGAAGAGTTTCTGTCTTATTTACTTGGGTGTCGGGTTTGAGTCTCGACAATCCGTCTGGAATAACTTGAAGTTTTCCTGGTTTGTATACGATTTTTGTCGCAAAGTCCTGAATCAACACAGCCCATCTTCTGAACCGTCCTTCAAGTAGCTTGTCCTTGAAGAGATACGTGAGTGGCTTATGATCTGTTTTGGTGGTTACATCGTAGCCATAGACGATATTTCGGAATTTTTTTAAAGACCAATATACCGCTAGGGCATCTCGGTCCGTAGTGGAATAATTACGTTGAGGTCCAGAGAGAAGCTGACTGGCATAAGCATTGGGTAATTCCACACCATCTACGTCTTTTAATAGGACGTTTCTAGTCCATAGGAGAAAGTATCTGTGGCTATGGCAAAGTGTTTGGTGTAATCGGGATATTGGAGGATGGGCTGACAGGTTAGTTTACCGATTAAAGTTTCGAAAGCATGTTGGTGATCAGATTCCCAATTAAATTTAGATTTTTCTGGAACAAATTGGTAATGGGTTTACCAATGTTCGAAAATTGTGGGATAAAATTTCGATAGAATCCGACAAATCCAATAAATGCACGAGCGTCGTCGAAGGTTTTAGGTACAGGGTACTTTTCCAGTGCTTCAAGTTTGGCTGGATCCAGTTTAATTCCTGTGGATGATAGTAGAAATCCTAAGTATACCAGGGATTTCTGTAAGAAGTTGCACTTTGCAAGTTTCAGTTTAAGGTGTGCTTTTCTCAACCGTGATAGCACATTCTGAAGACGTTCAAAGATAGACAAGAGCTTCGACGCCTATTAGGTCGGAAAGGACTATATTCATCAACCTAGAGAAATTAGCAGGCCATTTCGCACTCCAAAAGGTAAGACCTGGAATTTGTAGTGGCCTCGATTAGTGGAAAAAGCATTCAATGCCCGAGATTCAAGACTGACCTCCATTTGCCAATAACCGGAAGATAAATCGAGGGGTGAAAAGAAGTTAGCTCTCCCTACGTTCAGAATTGTTTCCTGCATGTTTAGAATAGGGAAACTGTCTGGGATGGTAATGTGGTTTAAGTGTCTAATGACATCCTACTAGAACATTTCCTTGATGTGTTCCTCAATAGTTACTAATTGGGAATGGGGAACCCTATACGGAGGAATGAAGATGGGTTTGGAATTGGGTTCCAGCTTGATTTCGAAAGGGACCAAATTAGTTCGGCCCAGAGGATATCCTGTTAAGGCAATCACATCTCTATTTCTTATCAGGAAATCGAGACGAGATTCCAGTAGTTTGGACTGGTGACTCCTGAAGGGAGTGCTCCAGACATTTCTTATATTCTTCTCTTAATGCTAAAGGGTTTAACTCTAAGGAACTGGAAACACGATTTATAGTACTGGTGGGGAAATCTGAATTTATTTCTACTGTGGAACCAGTTCCTATTCTCTCATTTGAAGTTAATTCAATAGGGCTTTTTCCTTTGTTTAAACAAACAACAGGGATAGCTGAGTTCTGACTATGACTAAAAACTTGGGCAATAAGAACATATCTCTTGAAATTACTTTTCTCTGTAATAAGAGTGCGATCTGACTCTAGTAGTTTTCCTTGACCGTTTACTACTCTTGCTAGTAAACAAATCTTCTCATAAGGTGCTACTGTTATATGCTCTGTAGGGCATATGAAAAACTGTGAATCTAACTGATTCGGTGATTAAAATTTGCCTTATTGGGTGAAAAATCGTTTCAGTCGGATTTGAATCTCAACTGCTGAATTAACTAATTAACTGAAACTGGCTGACTGGAAACTGACTGACTGGATACTGAGTGAATGGAAGCTGACCGACTGGAAACTGACTCTCTGGAAACTAACTGTGTTGATCCTGCTGGATTCAATAACTGGAACTGATTACTCTGTGGGCTGATTTCTGGGGGCGGTTGTCCCTCTGGATGCAACCGACTGACTTGAACTGCTATAAACTGGAGTGAGTTTCCTATTTCTTTCGGAAATCCGAACTAAACTGATTCTGTTAGCATTAAGCTGAACGTACGGCACCTGCGTATTATTCTCATGGGGAGAGTGTGTCCTATTTCTACACGTAACTAATTTTCCGGCTGGGTGAATTTCCCATTGATTCCGGTTGAAGAAATCCATAGCCAGTAAGATATCTGTCTGAAAGGTGGGGACTGCGTTCACAGTAAACATTTTGCGGGATATACCGCGTTACCAACTTCTAACTATAATTCGATTTCTCCACATGTAGGTATGGTTGTGCCTGTAACTCCTCTGAGTTTGCAGTAAGGTGCCTTAATTTCATATCTATAATCTGTCCTCTCTAGTAACTCATCTGCACATTGTTTCTTCATTAATGTCGCATGTGCTCCTGTATCTAGGAGAGCGGTCAAATCTCGGTTATCTGTGCGGCAATTTATTATTAAACCTAGTAGGTTCGCACCTATAATCCTGATGGGTAGATTATGTGTGTATTTGGGTTTATTATTACTATTTAAGAGGGAGGAGGCTGAACTGCTGCCTCCAAAGTGGGATCTAAAAAAGAATTTGAACTGACTTTTATGGGAGGACCTGAGTCATATGCTACGGGATCATCATACACTGGAGGGTCTTCTTGAAAAGTGTACTCTTGGGAAACTGATTCTTCAATGGGTACTTCTACGTGCCGAACCATCCGACCTTGCTGATTATACTGGGGTCTGGATATAGGGTAATAGTGTGGCTGACCCTGTGGTCGTGATCTCTTTGGTTGGTGGTTCTGTTGAGGCTGGGAATTGACTGGTTTCTGAGAATTGGAACGCTTTTGGGAACGTTGGTGATTTGATCTCTGGAAGTGGGGCCTGTTCCCTGCAGGAGTTTTGTCAGTGCATTTTTGTCGGTCGCCACGGCGATGACCATGTTCATGACAGTGGGAGCAATAAGAGGGGCTTGTTTCTGAGGTGGTGTTCCCTGCATCGGCCTCGATTTATATGGTTGTTGTTGTTGTTGTTGCAGCTGCTGCTGCTGAATGTAGTGTATGGGGGGGTCTCTCTACCCTTCCGGTAGTTCTGACTCGCTAAGTCTGGGTAATGTTCCTTTGTTTTATTTATGGCTACACTTACTGGTTTGTCAATATTTAGAAACTCTTAAAATTTCTTTTTAGGTGCTACGTGTAGGTTTTGGTAAATGAATGCTGATACTATTAGGTTTCTTTGTTTTGAAGTGAATGTAATGTCGCATGCATTTTCTGCGGCTCGGAGAGCTTCTCCTACGAGTTTATGAAATGAAAATGAAAATGAATAAACGGCAGGACTCATAGATAGCTTGGATAATTGGGTTGGTTGATTTTTTAATTCTTTGCATTAGACTGTATTGAACACGTCTTGTTACCTCCGGGAAGCTCGGGACATTGCGGGCAGCAAACATTTGCGAAGCTGAGCATCTCGGGGGTAATTTATGTAAGAGTCTAAAAGACCTGTTGTATATCAAATTCACGGTTCTGCCAGAACCTTTTTTATAATTCACCCAGAGTTGCTGTCCGTATATATTACTGCAGAAAGTACGAAAGAGAGTGGTGTCTTTAGCTTCACTTGTACGGAACCGAAAGTTCCTTATAGTCATATTCGCCTCAGCACAAAGGGTTCGAGATTGTTTTCTTATATCTGAGTCATCACTCAAGGAGCTGGTAATATTTTGACCCAAATACTTAAACTCCTGTACTTCCTCAATTACTTCACCTCAATTTAAATCTTCATGTTCTTCTTTCTTCCATTTAGCTTAGAAAACACCTTCTAATGTGGCCAAATGTTGTGCGGGTGTTATTTCTTTGAAAAATTCTAATAAGTGTTTTTTAAAATTGTCCCAAGTTGTAGCTTCGCTAATGGATGGGACGTATGTAACTGTATCATGGGCATTCCCGTCTTTAGGGTCGATAAACCTTTTAGCTTCCCTAATCTTTATATCATCATATGTGATGCTTTCGCGTAAGAAATACTGTTCTAGAGATTCAATTCAAGGTCAACAAAGTTATTATCTATGGTTCCCTTAAACATTAGGATAGTATGGGGAAAGTTTATAAGTCAACCTAAGTTAATGCATGCTGGGGAGCGGTTTGAGACATGTTGGCTTGTGTTTGGTCTGAAGTTTACGTGTTTGGAAATATGTTTGACGCGCGCGGGGTAGGTGGAAAAATAGGTGGAGGGGAATTTTCAATGTCAGAAAGCGCACCAGATGAATCGCTCATATGTGAAGGTACTGTTAATGTATTCTAATTTGGTCTGCTTAACCGACCTTAATCTATGAAATGATCACTTGAGTGGCTTTCCTAACGACTCTATCTAAGAAATACACAAATAAATGCACAACAATTTGCTTAACTACGGAAAAATTTGAAAAAATTGTAAACAAAATAATAAAAAAAAATTTAAACATAATTTCATTCGAATGTACCTGAATATTCATATTATGATTGGCATATTAAATAAAATTATTTTATGTTAACTATAGTAGTAGAAATAACTTGGTTTCAATGAAAAGAAATGTATCACTGGTGTATGGAGTGTTCACTGTGTTTTGTGTTGATTCTGGCTTGATACTAATTATTAACTGTTAATTATACTGTCTTCTCAAATGTTTTGTAATTAATTTAAAAAAAAAAGATCTGTACTTAACAAGAATCCTACGGCGAAATCCTTGAAAACGAGTACTTCTCGCCTTCTCCCTTTATTCGCTGACGAGGTGTACTTTTGAATGCACGAAAGACCTTGGAATCATTTTTCTTTTTCCTTGTGGTTTGCATCATTCATTCATTTCACGTGTTTAATTTTGAAATTCATCCCATATATATATAATATATATATTAAACATAAACAATACAAAAAATCTTTTCATTGAGACGAAGAAAAAATAAATATTTATAATGACGGAAAATTTGGGTTTTCTTTCTTTGTGGAGCATCTCCGTTGAAGATAATCCGTTCCTATTCCATCTCCAATCGATTTCCATTCATTGATGGAATTTTAAGTAGAAATCCATCCACAATCCTTGATTATGTCTTTAACTCGGAATGCTGAAGGAATGCCTTTCAGTTTGACACACACACACACACACACACACACACACACACATATATATATGGTGTAGTGGTTAGCGTCGCTGACTACGAATCCATCGGCCCCGGGTTCAAGACCCGACGGCAGCCGGCACGCAGCAAAACCCAGCTGTTCATCCTTCCACACAATAAAGAAAGTGGTTGGTAGATAAATGGGTACCCTAGGTGGCCTAGTGGTCAAGACGCTGGGCTGCTGATGGGGCGTGGTTCGGATTCCACGTTAAACTGTAGGTCTAAGGTGGAGTGAAAAGCTTGACCTTCGTCAGAATGAACAATTCGGGCGGAAGCTAACCAAAGGTATATATATATATATATATACATATATATAATATATATATATACACACACACACGAGTGTGTGTGTACAGTTCCATGAAATACTTGAAAACAAACAAATAAATAAAAAGCCATTGTTGGTATATTCTTGTATCGTTTGGCATTGAATTTAAATTTTTTGAAACAAAATAGTGTAATATTTTCAAAAGGAATTTTCCACGGGTATTTAAATGAGTACATTTTTCTTATCCCTCATAAGTAACAAGCTGAAGCAAAAATATTGTTTAAAATGATGAAGATCAAAACGAGTCTAATTACTTGCAGTTATTATTTTCAGAATTTTTGGCGCCAAACTGACACCGACCCTTTATTCTTCACTATACATACACGTGTACATGCATTTTACACACTACACAATCTTTTCAAAATTTCTTAAAAAAACCCAGATAAATAATATGGCATTATGGGAATTAGAGACCTTAATTTTGGCTCTCCACTTCTTATACAAGTAGGGGCGGGGCTCGTTTCTGCGGGCACTCGCCCTTGCCCCCTCCTTCCTATATAAAAAATAAACATATTTCGGTGAACAAACAATATATACACAGTATACCTATAAGTAGTATGGGCGCGAAATGGACGAGTACAAGAATGTTGCAATCCAATGTTCATCAATGTTGCAAGAGGTTATGCAAGAAAGGGAGAGGGGGTTATGCAACAAATCAATACTGCAAACGGGGAGGGGGAGGGAGCTTTGTGGGAGAAGGTGGGATGACCTCATCCCCCGAAGGGGTAACCTTAACATAAGAGATGGAGAGAAAGGAGAAGGAGGATCTTTGGGGGAGAAGCTGGGATGTCCTCACCCACCAAAGGGAACCCTAACCTAAGCCTTAACCTAAGAAGGAGAGAGGAGAGAGTTCTTTATTCCAGCGGAGTCCGTCGCATAATGAGAGTCCAGGGGCCCAGCATCTGTTATATAAAGGGTTGTGCGTTGGCAGATACCACCATTTATTTTAATTTATTTAGATGAGCTGCCACTTATTTATTTATTAAAGGCAAGAGTGACTTTCTCCTTAAATTTGTTCAGCAAGAGAATTAATTATTTAAACGAATCCCAATATTAACAATAAAAGCAATACAATTAAACCGAATTAAATAAAACACCATTCATCATTCTGTTTATTTAGACGAATTATTGGAATCAATTTCACGAAATATATAGAAAATAAATATACAATCTTATACAAACGATGGAATATATATGTTCAAAAAATTAATAATAATATAAGAAATACGAACGAGGAATATATATACACACAATAAAAAAATTATCCTAAAGCCAAACCGAAAGTATCTATTTACTTTTGACAATCCTTTCTATATATCCTTTATATTTTTTTATAAACAAAAATCCGCGAAATCAAGAAGAGGATTCATTTATTTTCAATTAAAATTATTTCGTACCTTCACGCTACTATATTTAATTAACAATAAAAGAAAAATGTACCCAAAATAACAATACACACTTTAAACGCTATATATATATATATATATATATATATATATATATATATATATATATATATATATATCTTATTCATGATATAATGAACTTGCACATTTAAAAGAAAAAATCTTACAAACATACTGAATAATTATTTAAAAACTAAAAATTTTAATTCACACTATATTTTGAATCTCTAAACTTGTCAGCGATCCTTTCTTTGGAAATAACTTTTTTCTTTTTATAACAAGGCAGAAGAATAGCGGTATAACACGAAACACACGTGAAGTGTCGGGCAAAAATGTCAACCTTTGCGGTTAACCTGACCTACATATCGCTCAAAACTGGTTTTCGTCTCACTTCACTTCAAATATTGTATTGATTATTGCCATTATTATTGAAGTTAAAAACAACTTAAATATATGTACATAAGCATCACGTGATTGTTTTCCTTGAACAAATTATTTATAGGCTAAATTAGCCTTTGATTAAGTAATGAATTTCCTTATCATATTCCCATATTGTAACAATATATATATATATATATATATATATATATGTAAAAATGAAATGAATAATCAATATTCATTTTTACATAAGAACCAAAATCGCTTAACGCGAGTTTGGATAATAATTTTACTTGTGGCTTCCTATTTTTGATCGTGTCAAAACCCTACGATCTACCATACCTATGGTTTAGTCGTATCCATTTTCATTTGTTATAGAAGTTATTAATTAATTATGATTGTCTTGCATCTTACCCTCGTCCCTAGATTATGCATACACATTGCATATAACAGGATTGGAACCCGCAGTTGTACTTCTTAGTCATTAATACCCACTCTTGTCTCTAATTCGTTCTTGTAAATCTTCCTAATAATGATTTGTATTATACGTACAAATTCAATAACTATGACGTCATAAAGTAACTTAATTCTCTTCACGTTTTCCATAACTTGAACACTGAATCACGTGTTTAGTATTTGGACATCTTCCGTATTGAATGTATGGTAAATTCCTTAATAATAATAATAATAATAATAATAATAATAATAAAAAAGAAAAAGAAACCATTCTCTATACATCATTAGTTATGTTGTTTCCTACCTATTGTCTACTGATACCTATCAACCTATCAGTCCATATTTTACGCGTCTCTATATTACGCACACAACCTATTGGATTATGTACATGTAAAATACGTCCACATATATATTTTTTATTATTTTTTTTTTTTAAGTGCGTTCAACCCTCACAAGGCATTCATTAGGCTTACAGTAGTTAAATGCTCAAATTCGCGAATCAGCAGAACCGAACGTTTCTAAGATAAACAACATCTTTCGCTCTGATCCAAATTTATAACATATAATGTAATATAACATATTATGTTGTATATAAATTATCTTGTCATGTCTCATGTACTTGTGTTGTACTAATAACCATATATATAATAACCATATATAATCTGACCATATAATCTGACCATATAATCTGACCATATAATCTGACCATATAATCTGACCATATAATCGGACCATATAATCTGACCATATAATCTAACCATATAATCTAACCATATAATCTAATCATATATATATAGAAGAACACTGTAAGAATGGTAACGACGTAATGTACTTCAATGAAACTATAATTGAATGTAATGACTTTATATATAATGTAAGAATGTACTTTAATAGAATTGTAAGGGACAATCATAAGCGAATGGGAAGTAATCCATAATCGAAATCATAATTGTAATAAACCCAAACAAAAATGTACTCAGTCATGTACTTCAATTGTACTGTGTACGACTATGAAATGAAATCGCCTTCAGAAATGAAGACGTGGCAAAAAAAAAATAATAAGATTAGTTTTTATTTTTATTTATTTTTTTAAAAAATCTTTATTGGAATCTTTCAAACACCTGATCGTGTTTAAAAGGGGGGAAACTTAACCTCCAACTGCCATCCCCCAACATTCAGGCATATTTTATACATGTATTTGTAAAATGAAGAACACTTCATTACGAGACTCTGCCTTGGTCACTGCTAAGAGACTCCCATGGTTAGCAGCCTCGCTGCGGGGAGGGGGGCAGAGGCCCCTTGCCTCCTTAATATTTTTAGATTCCGGCCTGAGCTATGGTCGAAAGAGGTCGAACCTCTACCCCTGTAAATTCAGAGCAGTACCTGTATATTTTTAAGAAGTAAATTTACAGTAAGAGAAACTTTTTATTTTCCCCCTCGAGTTGGGCTATCGTCAGAGGAACTTAGTAAAGTCGATAAGTTATAAAGTATCAGAGAAAGAATTAGAAAATTATAGAAGAAAAGTAACAGAAGAAATATCCGTTGCTTGCCTCCGTAACTAGAACCCCCGTCGATCCGAACCGAATCAGGGCCATAGACGGAGGGGTTAACAGACTGGCGACCCTTTACCAGGATAAGAAGAAGATTTATAAAAGAAGATTTATAAAAGAAGATTTATAAAAGAAGATTTATCAGGATAAAACCATTTGACCGGCGTGTCACGACTTCTTGTTCGTAACATCCACCCTTGACCCGTGTGTCACGACTCCAAGTTCTCTACGCCTAGTTTTCATCCAGGAACAAGTGGCCAGCAAGACACGTCTTCAGGACACGTCTCTAAGGATTTCCCCATAGAAAATTTTGTTAAGTACATTTTGTTTTCTTAAGTAATTTATAAACACTTGAAAAGTCAGTAATATTAACAGTTAATAATGAGTATTAAGTCAGAATTTACAAGAAACACAGTGAACACTTCAGACACTAGTGATACATTTTTCTTAGTGTAACAGAGAGCTAATTGTAACAGAGAGTTAATTGTAACAGAGAGTTAATTGTAACAGAGAGTTAATTGTAACAGAGAGTTAATTTCAAAAGAGACTTAATTTCAAAAGAGAGTTAATTTCAAAAGAGAGTTAATTTCAAAAGAGAGTTAATTTCAAAAGAGAGTTAATTTCAAAAGAGAGTTAATTTCAAAAGAGAGTTGATTTCAAAAGAGAGTTAATTTCAGTTATTTTCACTGTTATATTCAGTATAGAATAATTTTATTTTATGTATCAAACATAATAGTATCGTACCTTCGTGTACACTAGAGTGAAATGTCGTTTACATTTTATATTTTTGTTTGCAAATTTTTTTCAATTACTGAATTGAATTGACTTGCAAATTAAGAGAGAGAGTGTTTATAGAGAGTTTATAGATTTAGAGAGATATTTGAAGTCAGTTTTGAAGTCAGTTTTCGTTGCAAATAAGTTGCAAGTCAGTTTTCGTTGCAAATAAGTTGCAAGTCAGTTTTCGTTGCAAATAAGTTGCAAGTCAGTTTTCGTTGCAAATAAGTTGCAAGTCAGTTTTCGTTGCAAATAAGTTGCAAATAAGTTTTGAAGTCAGAAGGTTGCGCCAAGATGGACAACCGCCCCAGAGATTTATAGAAATACTTGACAAGAGGTCATGTCAGTAGGTTGCGCCAAGATGGACAACCGCCCCAGAGATTTATAGAAATACTTGACAAGAGGTCAAGTCAGAAGGTTGCGCCAAGATGGACAACCGCCCCCAGAGACATATAAATACTTGGCAAGAGGTCAAGTCAGAAGGTTGCGCCAAAAGGGACAACCGCCCAGAGATTTATAGAAATACTTGATAAGAGGTCAAGTCAGAAGGTTGCGCCAAAAGGGACAACCGCCCAGAGATTTATAGAAATACTTGATAAGAGGTCAAGTCAGAAGGTTGCGCCAAAAGGGACAACCGCCCCAGAGATTTATAGAAATACTTGATAAGAGGTCAAGTCAGAAGGTTGCGCCAAAAGGGACAACCCCCCAGAGATTTATAGAAATACTTGATAAGAGGTCAAGTCAGAAGGTTGCGCCAAAAGGGACAACCGCCCCAGAGATTTATAGAAATACTTGATAAGAGGTCAAGTCAGAAGGTTGCGCCAAAAGGGACAACCGCCCCAGAGATTTATAGAAATACTTGATAAGAGGTCAAGTCAGAAGGTTGCGCCAAAAGGGACAACCGCCCCAGAGATTTATAGAAATACTTGATAAGAGGTCAAGTCAGAAGGTTGCGCCAAAAGGGACAACCGCCCCAGAGATTTATAGAAATACTTGATAAGAGGTCAAGTCAGAAGGTTGCGCCAAAAGGGACAACCGCCCCAAAGATTTATAGAAATACTTGATAAGAGGTCAAGTCAGAAGGTTGCGCCAAAAGGGACAACCGCCCCAGAGATTTATAGAAATACTTGATAAGAGGTCAAGTCAATAGGTTGCATCCAAGAGGGACAACCGCCCCAGTTTTGAAGAAGCCAGTTTTGAAGAAGCCAGTTTTGAAGAAGCCAGTTTTGAAGAAGCCAGTTTAGAAGAACCCAGTTTAGAAGAAGCCAGTTTAGAAGAAGCAGTTAGTTTTGAAGCAGTTAGTTTTGAAGCAGTTAGTTTTGAAGCAGTTAGTTTTGAAGAAGTTAGTTTTGAAGAAGTTAGTTTTTAAGTCCCAAGTCATTTCAATGCAGTCAATTGAATTCAACTTTTTCTTTGTAAGTTAAGAGAATTTAATTTAAGAAAATGTAATTTAAGAATTTAATTCAACCTTTTTTTGTGTTGTAAAGAGAATTTAATTCAACCTGAATTGACCGGGTTGCGTCTTTAGTTAACCTTTCTTTGTTTTGTTGTAAGAGGGAAATGGACCGATTTGTCTTTTCTTTTTCATGCCATTGTTGCGTATAAAAATATATAGGTAAAATGACATATTTTATTGTTGGCAACCAAAACCGTTTTTACAAATGTTGGTAACGAGTTTTATAATTATTGCGATTATATGATGACAGAAATAGTGTAATAATTTATCGATCATGTACCTAATTTATCTTGTTCGAAATGCTTTCCTTCCATTTCAATAACACTTTTTATTCTTGGCCGAAACTCATCTAAGGTTCGATTTACTTTTATTTTAAGAATATTATAAAATTATGTTTAGCTCATTAAATGCATAAATTGATTTATATTTTTAATTTGTATTCTTAATTTTCTTAATTCAATTATCGTACCGATACTTCTGGTTAATGTTAATGGTTATATAGTTCATATATAGCTAGGAATGTTACTAGTCGAATTTAATTCCATCTTCAAAATTCAATTTTTAAACCGTGAGATTTACTTTCATCAATTGTAAGTCCTCTAAGTATATTTCTTTTTTTATTACCTTAATTCGTGTAACTGATTTAATTAAATACTTAAATACTACCTTGAACTTAAAGGATTTTATAATAATAATGATAATAATAATAATAACAACAATAATTGACTCAAAAGATTTTATAACCCTAAAACCCATCTTAAATTATTATACATTATTTTTAAACTTTGTTAATTCAAAAACCTTCCAAATCTCTACACATTCACACGCATGTATGCACACTATATATACTATATATACAAACCTTATTCTAAAATCATTCGATATCACAAACTATTTCATAGCGTGTAGGTGCTAACTCTGCTATTTATATAGTCCTAAGCCTTTTTGCTTACTATATATAAATTTTTGCTCAGGCATTTATTCAGTTAATTTAAGAATCCTCTCCGCTAATCTATCCCTCAAATTTATAAGATACACACTTTGTATCTAATACACACACATACACACTAGACCACAGGTCTATACATCATCCATTACGTAATTCGATTTTTACCTACAATAGTCAATAAAATTAGTTATAGACTGCACGATCAGGGTAACTTTGGAAAATAATTTATATTTTTCCCTTTTACCTACTATTCAGTATGTATGTAATTTTCCCACAGAATTTTTTTTTTAAATTAACAATACCATTCTTTGCCTAACTTAATTGTTTGTCCAAATTAATGTATTAATCCTTTTATTCTGTTTGCATAAATTAAAGTATTAATCTTTGAATTTTTTATATTATATAATAACTCACTTTTCTGTATAAAAATTTGTAATGTAAAGAAAAAAATTCGTCATCTAACTTGAAGTAGTTAGGATGTTATTTTCTCATTTGTATTGTATTAATGGTACCCTATTAGATTATTGTATAAATATCGTTTTTTTTTAAAGGGGAGAGCAATGTAAAAATGAAATGAATAATCAATATTCATTTTTACATAAGAACCAAAATCGCTTAACGCGAGTTTGGATAATAATTTTACTTGTGGCTTCCTATTTTTGATCGTGTCAAAACCCTACGATCTACCATACCTATGGTTTAGTCGTATCCATTTTCATTTGTTATAGAAGTTATTAATTAATTATGATTGTCTTGCATCTTACCCTCGTCCCTAGATTATGCATACACATTGCATATAACAGGATTGGAACCCGCAGTTGTACTTCTTAGTCATTAATACCCACTCTTGTCTCTAATTCGTTCTTGTAAATCTTCCTAATAATGATTTGTATTATACGTACAAATTCAATAACTATGACGTCATAAAGTAACTTAATTCTCTTCACGTTTTCCATACCTTGAACACTGAATCACGTGTTTAGTATTTGGACATCTTCCGTATTGAATGTATGGTAAATTCCTTAATAATAATAATAATAATAATAATAATAATAATAAAAAGAAAAAGAAACCATTCTCTATACATCATTAGTTATGTTGTTTCCTACCTATTGTCTACTGATACCTATCAACCTATCAGTCCATATTTTACGCGTCTCTATATTACGCACACAACCTATTGGATTATGTACATGTAAAATACGTCCACATATATTTTTTTTTATTATTTTTTTTTAAGTGCGTTCAACCCTCACAAGGCATTCATTAGGCTTACAGTAGTTAAATGCTCAAATTCGCGAATCAGCAGAACCGAACGTTTCTAAGATAAACAACATCTTTCGCTCTGATCCAAATTTATAACATATAATGTAATATAACATATTATGTTGTATATAAATTATCTTGTCATGTCTCATGTACTTGTGTTGTACTAATAACCATATATATAATCTGACCATATAATCTGACCATATAATCTGACCATATAATCTGACCATATAATCGGACCATATAATCTGACCATATAATCTAACCATATAATCTAACCGTATAATCTAACCATATATATATATAAGAACACTGTAAGAATGGTAACGACGTAATGTACTTCAATGAAACTATAATTGAATGTAATGACTTTATATATAATGTAAGAATGTACTTTAATAGAATTGTAAGGGACAATCATAAGCGAATGGGAAGTAATCCATAATCGAAATCATAATTGTAATAAACCCAAACAAAAATGTACTCAGTCATGTACTTCAATTGTACTGTGTACGACTATGAAATGAAATCGCCTTCAGAAATGAAGACGTGGCAAAAAAAAAATAATAAGATTAGTTTTTATTTTTATTTTTTTTTTAAATCTTTATTGGAATCTTTCAAACACCTGATCGTGTTTAAAAGGGGGGAAACTTAACCTCCAACTGCCATCCCCCAACATTCAGGCATATTTTATACATGTATTTGTAAAATGAAGGACACTTCATTACGAGACTCTGCCTTGGTCACTGCTAAGAGACTCCCCTGGTTAGCAGCCTCGCTGCGGGGAGGGGGGCAGAGGCCCCTTGCCTCCTTAATATTTTTAGATTCCGGCCTGAGCTATGGTCGAAAGAGGTCGAACCTCTACCCCTGTAAATTCAGAGCAGTACCTGTATATTTTTAAGAAGTAAATTTACAGTAAGAGAAACTTTTTATTTCCCCCCTCAGAGGAACTTAGTAAAGTCGATAAGTTATAAAGTATCAGAGAAAGAATTAGAAAATTATAGAAGAAAAGTAACAGAAGAAATATCCGTTGCTTGCCTCCGTAACTAGAACCCCCGTCGATCCGAACCGAATCAGGGCCATAGACGGAGGGGTTAACATTATATATATATATATATATATAGGGTGGTGCAAATTACAGTAGTAATAATAAGCTAAATCGGTTTTTTTTCTCCCCGAATTGTTCATTTTGACTAAGACCAAGCTAGTCACCCGTCTTAGACCTACAGTTTAACGTTGAATCCGAACTACGCTCCAACACAGGCGGCCAGAAATTACAATGTCATTGCCCGGACTCGATCTCTCAACCGCCGATCAGCACCCTAGCATCTTAACCACTATGATACCTAGGGTGCCCATTTATCTACCAGCCCAACCAGACATTCATTTTCACGAAATAAACACAATTTGAACACACTCCTACGCGAGAATTGAAAAGTAGAAAGTCAACCCGAATCGATGAATCAAACTGTGGAAAGTTGAGGATCGAATAGTATGACCGCAAACAATAATGCAAAATATTGTCGTGATAGAGATTGTGTGGCAAATGTTGATCAATGTTGCAAAGGGGCGAGGGATATTGCATGAAGAGGTGGATTCCAAAATGGGAAAACCGAGAATAGTATGAGCGCAAATAATATTACAAATATTTGAAACCATCGTGGTAGAGATTGCAAGTGGCAATACACCCGCGCTCTTTATTTAATTAAAGCATATATTCTCGACAGTTGGCTTAGAAATCTGTCAGTCGGTTTAGAAGGCTTAATCTGGCTTAGAAAGCGTAAATGGTTTGTTCAGGTGTACATTATTATGGTTGAGTTGCCAGATAGCGCTATTTATTAAATTAATGCACATATTCTTGACATTTGGCTTAGAAATCCGTCAGTCGGTTTAGAAGGCGTAACCGGCCATTTGGTATACATATAATTAAATAATAATGTCGTTTACATATACACAACCAAAAGAATTAAATAAAACACCATTACATCATTCTGTTTATTTAGACGAATTATTGGAATCAATTGCATGAAATATATAGAAAATAAATATAAAAACCTGTACAAGCGATAGAATATATATGATAAAAAAAAAAAAAAATTAATAATAGTATAAGAAATATGAACGAGGAATATATATTATATATATTTATATATAAAATCAAGAAAATGAAATAAAATATAATAAAAACGATGGAGTATAACCATCAATACAGCAGTACAAGAGAAATATATATGTATATATATACATATGTATGTATATGTATATATATATATATATATATATATATATATATGTAAAAATGAACCATAAATAACTCCCATATTCCTATACTTTCTTATTCTTCATGTAATTCTTGTATTCATTTATATAGTTCTTGTATCCATTTTAAGAAAAAGTATCCATTTTTAGAATTCATGTGTTATATGGTTCATGTATTTATAAAGTCCTGTATATTCTTATATATTTAACTTTATATAATGCCTATACTCATATGTATGTACGTGTGTGTATTCCTTTTTACATGAGGACCAAAATCGCCCAACGCGAGTTTGGATAAAATTTTTGATTTGCTTTCTACTTTGCCAAATAATTGGTGACCTGTTGTTTTTTTTTAAATCTCATATCATTTTTTTAGATTTCGCTTAATAAGGAATCGTGCTTAAGCTTTGCAATGTTCATATTTTGTATACATTCCTTTCGTTATAAAAGATGAGATCATGTCTTGCCTTAGCTTTAAAATTGTACATCTTAAACCTTAAAATTTTACTCATATGCATATTTTAGTGTAAAGATGCATAGTCCGATTTCCACTTTTAGTTAACTTGGCAGATCATGATAACATCAGATCTGAAAAGTCGCGGTTTAAGATAAAAATATGGTTTCGTCTTCAAATATTTTGTTTACTCTTTCAAGCCTTACCACAGCTAAAAATTTACTTTACTTTTGAATATTGTGCAAAAATAATACAGCCTTTTAGCATTTAATAATAATGATGTTAGCAGTTTTTGGGTATATAAACCCAGTAAAAATGTTCCATTGTCATTCAGAAGCTAATTCAGAGGCTGAGCACTACCTGTACATTTTAGCAGTAAATTACAGAAAGAGAAACTTTTTATTTTCCCCTTCGAGCCTTGCTCTCTTCAGAAGAACTTAGTCATTAAACTTTCCGGATACGCTATAAGAAGAGTCCGGAATCTTCAGCATTTTGAGTAAGTCTATCAGAGTCCTCCGAGCCACTATAGAAGAACTCGGAGAGTAATATAGAAGAAAACTACTTCAAGTCACACATCCGTTGCTGCCACCTAACTAGACCCCCCGTCGACTTCGAACCAACACGGGCCATAGACGGAGGGGTTAACAACTGGCGACCTCTTAACCAGGATCTTCACGACTCCAGGATTCTTCCAGTCTTCCAGATCCTGGAACCAGAACCAACACCCAGTTGACCGGCGTGTCACGACTTCTAGTTCGTCACATCCACCCTTGAACCGGTGCGTCACGACTCCAAGTTCTCCACGCCTAGTTTTCATCGAAGAACAAGTGGCCAGCAAGACACGTCTTCAGGACACGTCTCTAAGGATTTCGCCGTAGGAATCTTGTTAAGTACCAGTGAACACTTCAGACACCAGTGATACATTTTTTTTATTGAAAGCAGTATTTTCACAGAATTATTGTCACAGAATTATTGTCACTGAATTATTGTCACAGTTATTTTCAGTTATTTTTACTATTCTAATTAATATAGTATAATTTTACTTAATGTACCAAACATAGTATTACCATACCTTCACGTACATTTGAGTGAAATTTTGTTTACATTTTTATTTTTGTTTGCAATCTTTTCAAATTTTCCCCTAGTTAGGCTGTGCATTTATTTTTAGATAGTGTAGTTAGGAAAACCCCTTAAGTGATCATTCCATAAATAAAGATCGGTCAAGCAGACCTAATTAGAACAAATTAATAAGAACCTTCACATAAGAAACGAACCCGCTCAGAATCCGAGCTCAACGGTCGACCCCCATTGCCACCAAAACGAGACCGACCCCTTCGCCCACAAACACAAGTATCCACACAACTACCCCCAGCTCCGTATAACCTAAGGCGTAGAAATGAATAAAATTGTCCCCCTTATAATTTTCCAAATTATTTACTCTTGTAGACCTAGCATTAAAATTTCTACCGGAGTTGTTATAGAAAAACTTGCAGAAGGTAAATTTTTGAAAGGGCACGCAGACCTTTATATAAATTTGCAACCCCCTGCTAGAATTAAAATCAATCTCCTTCAGATACAAACCCAATTAAAAACGTTTGAAAGTAAAGTCCAGAATTCTTTCGAAGGAAAAGATTAGATTAGTCGCGTTCTGTTAGAAAATACCCTCGAAAATATTCAAACTACAACAGCACGCGCCCTATCAGAAATATTAGCCTTACCATGGATACAAACTGAAACTAAAAATTCAGAAAACTTTAACCAAAGAAGTAAAAGAGGACTGATAGATATAGGAGGGAAACTGTTCAAAGGTTTATTCGGATTAGCAACCGAAGAAGATATTAAAAGAATTGAACTTAAATTGAATCTCTTCGCGCGAAATCGACAATATAATGGACACATGTTAGAACAAACTATTAGGTCACTACACGAAAACAATCGCTTCCTCCACTCCCTTTCGGACAGATTCACATACCTCGAATCCATGTTAGCTCAATTGAAAAACACAAAAGATATCTAGAATTAATAGAGATAATGAACCTACAAATAACCCTAATCGATAAATACTTACAACGAATAACTACGATTCATTCCAAGGTTTTGCGTGCAACCCAGCTAGCCCATGGAAAAATCACTCTTTCCACCCTAATTCCATGGGAAGTACTTCAGTCCTTGATTCACACCGCCCAGTCACAATTAAAATTATCACCCATATTCCCACTCAACCACACTAATTACCCTCAATTTCTAGAATACACCTGGACTGTACATGGACCACGCCCCTTCACATACCTCATAATTATACCATTTTTCGATGTCCTCACTTATGACGTATATAAATTTCACCCTTTCCCAACACCCTACCAAAATAACTCTAATGTCTATCGATTGTATTTACCCACCGTACCACCTTACCTTTTCCTCACCAAAGATCTATCAGCTTATTCTATGGTGTCAGATAGCGACGTCCGGCATTGCCGATTCCCGCAACCAAATAAACAACTCGTCTGCCCTCCACTCAAACCAGTTATTCTTCCAACTAGTAGGTCTTGCTTTATCGATTTAATTCGTGACCGGCATGCCCCCGTATGTTCATTTAAAAAATTTAATTCCCCTAAAACCATCCAACTACGAATTGGACCAGACATCTGGGTTTCCTTCGCGAACAGGACTGCCGCTACTCTCGAGTGTCCATCGAATTATTCCCTCATTACATTCCCTATGGTTATTCGGCTACCAATTGGTTGCTCCTTGCGTTCAAAAGCCCTCCAAATATACAACCCGTATAAGGTTACCCTTAATAACTCATACCCATTCCCGTCGCAAATTAAATTTAAACCCGTCATAGAGATCTTAAATCTCTCCATAAAACCTGTAACCATCCTACCCGAACTACATACCCCTGAATGGAATGATCAATTGAGCCGGTTTGAAATTTCGGATGATAACCAAAACAACCTCTTACAAATACTACAACCGGTAACCATTTTCTCAACATCTGCCGTTAGTATCATTATTGTATGTGCTATTATCCTCGTTATATTTGTGGTGAAAAGATCATTCTGGGAACAAAGAAAACCAAGTGACACGGAACATGAAACTATTTATGCACGACCAAGAGTGCGTACCCAGACCACGTGAACTAGACTTAACCACCCGACTTATGTTGTATATATAACTCTGTATTATAAAACCAATAGTTATCATCTAGTTAGCATTAGTTAGGATGTTACATTATTATATTAATATCATTCTAGAGGGAAGAGCCCTGTAAAAATGAACCATAAATAACTCCCATATTCCTATACTGTCTTATTCTTCATGTAATTCTTGTATTCATTTATATAGTTCTTGTATCCATTTTAAAAATTCATTTGTTATATGGTTCATGTATTTATATAATTCTGTATATTCTTATATATTTAACTTTATATAATGCCTATACTCATATGTATGTACGTGTGTGTATTCATTTTTACATAAGGACCAAAATCGCCCAACGCGAGTTTGGATAAAAATTTTGATTTGCTTTCTACTTTGCCAAATAATTGGTGACCTGTTGTTTTTTTAAAATCTCATAATCATTTTTTTAGATTTCGCTTAATAAGGAATCGTGCTTAAGCTTTGCAATGTTCATATTTTGTATACATTCCTTTCGTTATAAAAGATGAGATCATGTCTTGCCTAAGCATTAAAATTGTACATCTTAAACCTTAAAATTTTACTCATATGCATATTTTAGTGTAAAGATGCATAGTCCGATTTCCACTTTTAGTTAACTTGGCAGATCATGATAACATCAGATCTGAAAAGTCGCGGTTTAAGATAAATATATGGTTTCGTCTTCAAATATTTTGTTTACTCGTTCAAGCCTTACCACAGCTAAAAATTTACTTTACTTTTGAATATTGTGCAAAAATAATACAGCCTTTTAGCATTTAATAATAATGATGTTTGCAGTTTTTGGGTATATAAACCCAGTAAAAATGTTCCATTGTCATTCAGAAGCTAATTCAGAGGCTGAGTACTACCTGTACATTTTAGCAGTAAATTACAGTAAGAGAAACTTTTTATTTTCCCCTTCGAGCCTTGCTCTCTTCAGAAGAACTTAGTCATTAAACTTTCCGGATAGGCTATAAGAAGAGTCCGGAATCTTCACAGAATATTAGTAAGTCTACCAGAGTCCTCCGAGCCACTATAGAAGAACTCGGAGAGTAATATAGAAGAAAACTACTTCAAGTCACACATCCGTTGCTGCCACCTAACTAGAACCCCCGTCGACTTCGAACCAACACGGGCCATAGACGGAGGGGTTAAGATATATATATATATTAGGGTGTCCCAATTTTTTTTCTGAACACGACCTGACCACTCGTGTCATGCCCGGGGAGCACCGACAATTCAGCGCAGGACAATTCAGCGCCGACAATTCAGCGCCGACAATTCAGCGCAAAGACAATTCAGCGCAAGACAATTCAGCGCCGACAATTCAGCGCAAGTCAGTACAGTTAAAAGTTTAGTTAAAAATAATAAAAATAAATCGCAATAAATAAAAAAGAGAAAAATTTGTATATTTATATATATGCTAAATTGGGTCTGTATAGAAGGACTGACATTTCAAAGGAGTGACATAACAAAGGAGTGACATAAATACCGTAACGAAGGAGTGACATAACGAAGGAGTGACAAATCGGAGATAAAATTCAAAGGAGTATAATTATTAAAATTTTATTTAAAAAAACAAAATTTGTTAGAATTGTTAAAATTAAGATTTTATTTCAAAAACTAGAAACCTAACCTAACCTAACCTAACAGTTGCAAGCCTCTCTTCCCTCTGGATTTGTTCTTTCTTCTTCTTTGTTGGTATTTTCGCGCTGAATTGTCTTGCGCTGAATTGTCTTTGCGCTGAATTGTCTTTGCGCTGAATTGTCTTGCGCTGAATTGTCGGCGCTGAATTGTCGGCGCTGAATTGTCCTGCGCTGAATTGTCGGGTCACGCCATGCCCGGATGTGGTTTGGGCTAAAGCATTGGCTGTGTGATTTTCAACTCGATCAGATGATATTTAGAGGTCCCGACGTTTGATGACTTTTTTTTGGTTTTCAGAATTGATCATTATGGCGTTGACAAGATCAAACATCAAGTTGTGGCTTCTTGAGAGGTCTCCGATAGCAGAGCTGGCTAAATCTCGATTACCAAGTAATATGGACGTGTTGCTCCTTTTCTTCTACCATCACCGCGACCAAAATAAGACAGATTCCAACAGTGTCAAGGCTGTAATATCGGCTGTATTAGAAATCTGGGTTAGAGCCAACTCGAATCTGGCAACAACCTCCGTTCATGCCTCGACTAAACTGAAAGCTTTGGTTCAGAGGTATCGAAATTTGCATAAAAACAAGAACAAGACTGGAATGACTTACAATATGCAGCGGGATGTATTCTTGGCTGATATGGAGGATATTTTTGATGTCGCCCGCTCAGACGTTCTGGATCGGGGAGATATCCCTCTTGAAGACAAGGAATTCCTCATTTCCCAAAGGGAAGATCGACATCCGAGTTACATGGGAGGTGAAGATAGAAAATATAATGCAGCCACAATGAAAAGACAGGAAAGGGAAAGAGCTCTTGAGCGGGCACACCGGCGTCAAACGGAGGAGGCTCTAGCTGTAGGAGTCACAGAAAAGGCTACCGACAGCAGTTCTAGCACATCGTCAGCTGACAGTGGAAACGAAGCCGTCACTTGTGGACTTAAACCTTCGAAAGCTCCCAAACATGACAGACTAAAAGAAAGTCTGAGTGATCTTGACCTGGCAGCAACTTGGGATCGCGAGGGCCTTTCTGTTCGACAGGCAACATCAGCGTTTGCTGCGACTGCAAAATCCCTAGCTCTCGGTCCTGACAGTGTTCCATCAAAGAGCACGGTTCACCGCTTCCGACAAAAGGCCCGTACAATGATAGGGACCAATGTTATTGGCCACCTCGAGCAGCTTCCACCTCGACTGCAGATCCACTAGGACACAAAGATACTCACTGACATCGAACAGGAGGGTAAGTCAGTCGATCGGATTGCTGTTGTGGTGACTGGGGATGGTGTGGAAGAGCTATTAGGAGCACCGAAAATAATAGACGGCACAGGACAGCAAATGGCAAGCGCAGTCCATCAAGCGCTCACCCTAGTCGGAATTGAGGACAAGATCATAGGCATGGTGTTTGACACGACGGCATCAAACACAGGGATAGTGCAAGGTGCGTGTGCGCGTTTGGAAGCGGCATTGGGAAGATCTCTTTTATGGTTTGCTTGCCGTCATCACGTTCACGAAGTGATTCTCAAGGATGTCTTCGTCGTGTGCCTAGGAACACCACCAAGTCCTCAAATCCCACTTTTCAGGAGATTCAAGGAGGCCTGGCCATCAATGAACCACTGTCAGTCGGATGCATTTGACAAGGACGAGGTGGCTAAAGCCTTCATAAATGACAATGCTTGCCTTTCACAAATGCGACTTGAGGTAATAGACTATCTCCGCGATGCCCTAAGAAGTGGTAATCATCCTCGAGAGGATTATGAAGAACTTCTTCGACTGAGCCTCTTGTACCTCGGAGACGACGTAGGACGTTACAAGCTTCGGCCTCCAGGGGCTTACCATCAGGCCAGATGGATGGCCAAAGCTATTTACTGCCTGAAAATAGCATTACTGCAGTCCCAGTTCTCCGAACTTCGTCTCCAAGAACTGCAAGGGGTTCGCCGTATGGCTCTCTTCGTGAGCCTTGTATACGTGCGTCACTGGCACGAGGCTCCCATCGCCATCAAATCTCCCAAAAATGACGTTAGGCTGTGCAATCTTCTTGTAGGTTACCCTGACAAGGACGTTGGAAACACAGCTTACCGGGCTGTGCTCGTTCATCTGTGGTATATCTCGGAGGACTTAATCTGTCTTGCACTGTTTGATGACAGAGTTGACGACAATGAAAAGCGTAACATGACGGCTAACCTGAAAAAGCGCCCTGGGAAAGGACTCAAACGGGTCCAAGGCAAGGGACTGCAAGTGGATGGCCGTTTAAGTCCGTGGGTGACGAGTCGATCCACCACACTCTTCCAGTTTCTCCAAGTTGAGCCCACGTTCCTCACCAAAGACCCTGAAACATGGCCTACTGACGAAAACTACCGTCTCGCAAAGAGCCGAGCTGCAGAACTGATGGTGGTCAATGATGCAGGAGAGCGAGGCATCGCCCTCATTGAGAAATACACAAGCAAACCTCTGTGCCGTGATGAAGAAGAATTCCAGTTCCTCCTTCGAACTGTCCACTCACACCGACGGAATGTGAGCCGGAAGGGAACAAAAACGGATCTCATGAAACACGTGTTTAGTTAAAATGCATAAATGTGATGCTTTGAAATTGTTGTTTGTGTGTTAAGATTAAAATACATGTTTATTTTGTATAATCATCTTTGTGATGGAACTTTTGAGAGAAATATTTCAGTTAATTTGCCTTTCAGTTAAGAGGAGAAATAAAGTGTTCAAAGTTCGGGACCTTTAAATTTCCTTCGATCTCTCTGAAATTTTACAGGAAGACTTCTAATGGGAAACAACAAAAGAGCGCAACACGAGCGGATTTGTATCCCGAAAAAACATTTGGCCCCCTATGAGTTTGGGACACCCTAATATATAATATATATATATATATATAGTTACGATAGAAGTGTTCTTCGGGAACCTTATCCTCAATAGGAATATGAAAACAAGAGATACGACTCTCAACATTTATTGGCCATATTTATTGGTATATATATATATATATATATATATATATATATTATATATATATATATACACACACACACACACAATTATATTAAATAATTAAATATATTGAAAATAAATGTACTTCAAAATACATTCACTTTGTTCTACTGCGCTTAACTAAAACACTAAACTCGCACGTAATCGAGTCTACATTCACATCATTATTACTTTGCAGTAGGCAGTAAACACGATTTAACATTATTTCGCAGCCCAAGTTATAGGGATGCCTATACTCGATGTAAATGGCCTTCACATCGTTCAATACTATTTTTGTGCCCACTTTACATTCGGCTGGCGAGTTATCTTTAAAAGAATACATTCAAAAGCACGCACAAAGAGGTTATCGTTAGCCACAACATCATTATTAAATGCAATTTTATAAACACTCCTTTCCAATCGAGGGTTTATTTTTACCGACCCGAGTTTTTCAATCGTGAACTCTTCTTGACACTGCATATCGGCGGTTGAAATAATCTTCTAAGTTGTTACGACAGCTGCTCATTATATAAAGAAATAGTTCTTCAGTTTGAACGGTGTAGGTGAGCTCAGCCCTCTACCGCTCAAGTGCTTTGTACCAAAGTTCATGATATTTCAGAGTCTAAACCTTTTAAATAAGCATCCAGCTCTAGACCGTTCTCGCCTTGTTCAGTCCTACACTCGGTATACCCGTCGAGCAGAGCGGTGAATGCCTATTCAAGAACCGTACCAAATAAAACATATCCGTAATACGCGGGTCTAATATAGGCTTCAGCTTGCGAAAGCCGACAATTTCAAACATTCTCTCGAGGATGAAACGGTTTCGCGTAGGGACAAGGGCGTTATTATCAGGTGCATTCTTCCACATCAGTCGTATATCAATGCATAGCTGATCGTTATTTATAGACAACGTACAAACAATGGCGGATGAAGGGGGTATCACTAATCTGTTCTCTTCTTTTACCTACACCTGCAAGAATTTTATAACAATCATCACTCCACTTCTCAACTACCACGAAGATTCTATACATCTCTTCAACACTTAAATAAATAACATTCCGTCTACCAGAGTTTGTTTGTCTACAAGTCGTTTCTAGTACATAGTTAATGGCACCGGTTTCACGCCTAAACACGCGCGATGACTTCATCAAGGACACATCGTACACGACACTGAGAATGCTTCTCAAAGGAAGTTCCATCGTATTCGAGGAGCGCTCGTCCACTCGGTTCAAGCTCTGAGATGACTATGAGCAACAGGCGAACGGATCGGCTCGACGGGAGGAGTGGGTCAAACCATAACCTGATGAAACGTGTACGGTGTTCTTCCAACGTCAATACTTGTATCCCATTATACTGGGTAGGTGTTTTGAGAAATTTTCCGATACATGAAGCAATACCGGTTTTAATGTTTTATCACTCCCACTCCCGAGAATACGCACCAGACATTTTTGCTTAGGAGGATTTTCACGAACTAAACACATTTTATTCATATTCCGGCGCACTATTTGAGAGCAACATATTCCCATATTTTTCATTTTTGCTTAGCATGCGATACTCATCTCTAAATTCTGTTAAATACTCACGCAGACCTTTAGCCACAACCTCACTACAAACCTCGTTATGATATATATTAACGTAGTGGTAAAAATATTTAAGATTCTCCATGATGACAAGATTTACATTCCCAGTCGCAGGGTAAGAGTATACGGGATTATGCAACATGACATAATATCGCTTGTGGCACCACACATCAACAGGACTCACTAACCATAACCGTTGCTTCCCGTCTGCATGTGTTGTTTCTTCTACTTCACGGTATATGTAAGCTTTTATAAAGTTCAGTCCTACAACATAGTTCAATACATCGCTTGTACCACGAAATCTTGCAATGCTCTCGTCAGAATAGCCGAAGAGTATTTGTACCTCTTGTTCCTTCGCACGATTCAGTGTAGCCTTAAAAGTATCACAGGAGGGTGGAATAGGGAGCCATTCAGTAACTTTATCTTCACACTTTGCCGAATACCACTTCATAAACGTCGAACACGCAATATTAAAGGTAGCCATTACTATTTTTCGTCTACGTGGAGAAATGCACGTCTGAGACCCAGGGCTTCCAGCGGTCAAATGACCACGCAGGGAAGAGATCTGTCCAGGTAGTAGCAGGAGTCACGTGACCGATCATACAGGTGGGCGGAGCTTGGAACTTTCTCCTGTACACTGTGGGCGGAGCTTAGAATTTTTCTCCTGTACACACACACACATACTACACACACAAAGGAGAAAGTGAAACGCTAATTGAAACACCATTTATTTAATAAACGAATTATTCAAGGTGTATATATATTTACAAATACGTGTAATAAATAAACATATTGTTAACAATACACATATAAAGCGTGTCCCATAAGTCCGGCATCATAGGAGAAATTCATATTTTTCTATTTCTAGAAACCATAAGTCATATTTTTCTCTTTCTACGGGCCATAATGTCTGTGAGCAAGGAAGAACGAATACAGATAATTCTACTCATAGGAAATCAGAGTCAAAGAGAGGCCGCTGCTGAATTTAACATACTGCATCCAGACCGCGAGCCAATAACACAGAGTTGTGTTAGCAGACTTGTTGCAAAGTTTAAGGGAACAGGATCCATAGAAGATAAACCTGGCTCATTTTAACAGAAGTCCCAATAAGTCTCTTCGGCGATTGTCCGCCGAGAAAGGAGTGTCGAAAAGTAGCATCCATCGCATTATTCAGGCTCACAAATGCCATCCATATAAACTTCAGATCCTACAGAAATTAAGCGAAGATGATCCCGACCGACGGATGGAATTTTGTGAATGGGCTACGGAACATTATGCTCGTGATGCCAATTTCCCGTCCACTATTCTGTTCAGTGACGAGGCTGTTTTTTATGGAAATGGTGAGGTAAGTCGACAGAATACCCGCTACTGGTCTCAAAACAACCCTCAAAGGTATACCTCTTCAAAGGAACAAGGTGCATCTCGGGTGATGGTATGGTGTGGCATTTGGAAGGATCGCATCATAGGCCCCCTCTTTTTCGATGAACATGTCACTGGAGGCACCTACCTACGTATGCTCAAGAAAGAAGCATTTCCCAGTGTCTTGAACGAAGAAGGAAATTTCCCAACATGGTTCCAGCAAGACGGCGCTCCTGCACATTACAGCACCCAAGTAAGGGAATACCTGTACCAACAATTCCATGGTCATTGGATAGGACGTCGAGGGCCTGTGGAATGGCCAGCTAGAAGCCCGGATCTCACTCCACTAGATTTTTATCTCTGGGCCCACTTGAAAGCGCTGGTATACGCAGAGAAAATTAGGAGTGTCGAACATTTGAGGCAGCGCATTATTGGGGCATGTAACACCATTACTCCTCACATCATTCACCGTGTGCTTGCTGACTGGATATCACCTCTGAATTTGTGTATTGAAAACAATGGTGGACATATTGAGCACGTTCTGTAAATAAAAGCTTTTGTTTTGCCTTTTTTCATTATTTTTCCTATGATGCCGGACTTATGGGACACCCTGTATAACAATCAAAGATTATGGTATCCAAAGGGTACGATATCATAGGTACCAGGCACCTGGTAACGTTTCCTATAGGTTTACGGCACACCTTTGTACCCCTAAGCTCCTTCACGCCTCCCACCTTCTGCGGCCGAAAATTGTGGGTCCCTACAGTTAGTTGGGATGGCTGGTCGACCTCATCGTCATCCAAGCACACTAGATCCTTCAACGAATCAAAGTTAACGACCTGCCGATTCGTTTGGTTGAGCGTGATACCCTTAGCCTTCACGATATATCTCATATCCTCCCCCACCCTCACCCGTACCCAAGAGGTTTTTGGTTCTGTTGAGACAAAAGAGTCGGCGTATGCGTTGTCTCCATACTCATCCTTCATCTCATCAGTCAACTCCCCTAAGAATTCACCAATAGGAGGCATGTATTCACCGTCCCTTGCTGTGAATATCACAGTATCTGTATCGGCGTATAGAACCCTCCGACCAAGAGAATGCAATAGACCCCAAAGTTTGATGCGTGCGTACGCCGTTGTGAAGATGGCTACAAGTATGTTTCTAACACGCGATGTGTCTGTGGCCAATTCGGTAACGTTGTACTTTATTATGTTAGTATTACCTACATTCACGATCTCCATGACCTCTTTATCGGGAGCGTTGGCATAATCCCAGACTTCACCAATAACTTTGTGCCAAAATGAACGTTTCCTTTGCCAGTATTCTGTGCAAATTTTCCCCAAAGACTATTTCTACACAACTTTGCACTAAAGCGCTTGCCTGGGTTCTTTACAATTTAGGAACGGTCAACCTGTATACCTTCACGGTCACGGTAACGTTGAATATAAGCCGATTTTTCATCTTCGGTATCAACTCCACGCGGATACCCTGATGCTTCTACCTTATCGTTACCCTGATGCTTCTACCTTATCATTACACAACCAGACTCCTTACTGAGCGGACGCATTCTCTAATCTCTCTAATATTGTTTCTACTTTTGAATATTGCCGATTAATTTGCTTTTGGAAAGTTCTGAATTTTATATACTTGCGTTTATATTCACATTGTTATAGTTAAGTAACTGAATATTAGTGGTTTTTAGCGATTTAGAAGTTTTCATTGCGTGCCGGCTTATTTTAACTTAAACTTGTGACAGTCATAAACGTTAACTAATTTAACTTGCGCGATGCCGTCGCAGAAAGCGTCGTGTGCTAGGAATGGGGTTAATCAGTGGTATACGGATTTTAAGGATTACAACGACGGTCGTATGACGATTATCGAGAGATCGCTTTGTTTCTTTCGTGATTTAAGGGAAGAAATAGTTGATATAAAACGTAGTGTACGCGAGGTGACGGAAAGACTTGCAACGCTTGATGAGGGCAGGGGTAGGGTTACAGTTGACGAAGGCCGAACCTATTCTAACGTTGAAGACGTTAGTAATTTGAAGGGTGAGGTGAGGAACCTTGTTTCTAGTATAGGTAGCTTAGCGGGAAGGTTAGACAGAGTTCAGGAAGGGGTTAAGGTTGGTCCGTGATTAGTAGACGGGGAGGGATTTAGAGAAGTTAAGGGTGGAGCTAGGCCACGTACGATAGGTGATAGGAATCCCCCCCATCGAGGTTTCGAACCCTTTCCTCCGGTTGGATAGGGATGTGAACGAGGGGGAAACTATTTTAATTGGGGACTCCTTAGTGCGCCATATGGATAAAGAGTTCATTGAAAGGAATCCAACCAAATGGAGGAGGATCTGTCTACCAGGTGCCAGGGTTGACAGAATTAGAGACGAAGTAAATAGGATTGATGTTGCCTCCCGTCACTCGATGTTGGTGACGATGGGGTAATTATGTTGCAAATGACATGGCCTGAAGTTGAAATAAAAAATACATTTTTCTAGCGTATTTTGGTGTGCGCTGTCCAAATATAACCTTCATTTCTTGTGGAAATGAACAGAAATAAGTGTTTGGGCCATGCAATGACAACTGTATTTCTATTCATTTGCACAAGAAATGACGGTCATATTCGAACAAAGCACACCAAAATACACTTGAAAAATGTATTTTTTACTACATTTTATACAATAAAGCATAACCTAACATGTTCATGTTACGAGACCTCGTAAACGACGCACTACCACAGGAAACGCAAAACACCTCAAAATTAACCAGAAAAGTTTGCTCTCTTCATTTTGTTTAAACCAACGAAAATATCACGACTTAACCTAACCAATCATCAAGGGCGTTCAGTTGACCTAACCTGGCATTCAGTTGAACTAACCGGGCATTCAATTAACCTAACCGGGCATTCAATTAATCACTTAATTAATCATCTAGGGCACATGGCGAATCAAGTTCTCAAAGTCGAAACCACAAGAACGACACGTCATAATTCTATTACAAACACCACCAAACTGAATCCAATTAGGAAAAAAAAATAGCCAGAACAGAAACAAACAAACTAATTAAGTCGCAGAGTAACATGACGTCATACAACCCCCGACTACAAATACACTATCTATATATTTATATTATTATTATTATTATTTTCTACAATAGTTTGCACAAAAAATGAGTGACATATTTGAATAAAGCGACTAAAACTACTTCATAAAAAGTTATTTTGATTTACAGGGCAAGCCCATGTCATTTAAAACATATTAGCCGACGATCGTACGGGTCAACGACTCGTATAGGCCCGATACGCGAGTGCCTGACCTTTTGGAGAGACATAGGAGGTCAATTCGGTCCCCGAAGGCAAGGTCAGATAGGTTTTTAGTTCTAGGTATTACCCCTAGGCACGGTTTGGGTCTTAGGATTACGTCAAAAACAATATTTTTGGATACTAAACGAGAAGAGATTTGTGCTGAGGAAAATGTACCCTGTATGGGATATATGGAATCCGGCCACGGTGATTTACACATTTTCATTTTATCAATATAGCGCATTATCTCCCTTTCACTAACCACAATATTATCCAAAATATTACCATTATCAAAAGGTATTATGTCTATGACCGTAGGGTTATTCGTTACATCTTCTATTGTAAAAACTGACGTAAAAAATTCGTTTAGCAAGGTAGCCATTTGCTTGTTTTACAGAAACTACCTCTCCGTTAAAATTTTTCAACGTCCCCAAAACACTTTTCACTGGATTCCTATTGTTGACATTTTGAAAGAATCGCTTGGTATTTTCTTTGCTGTCACGAGCTATGGAGATTTCAAATTCGCGCTTGGACTTTTTTATTACACTTTTCGCTTCACGCCTTAAAGATATGTAGTTATTTCGTAACCACAAATTGTCTTTATCGTACTTATGTAGCCTAAAAGCCATATCTCTACTCTTTATAATATCTCCTACTCTAGAAGTAAACCACAAGGGCTTGTTGTTTACTTTCGCACGCTTAACCCTCTAACTCCCAGAAAATTTTCAAACAATTTTTACCACGGGGGTATATTTGGACCCCGAAGTCGGAAATGTAATAAAGGATGCAAGAAACATTAATTATACATTATTTATTATACATATTAACATATAATACATCATAACCGAAAAAAAGCCCTTACATGCAGTTTGCAAGTTAAAAAAAAAAAGTTTAAATGGGCCCTATTACAGATACAAAAAAAATGAAAAATACAAAAATCCTTTGTAATATAGAACTAACAATTTTTGTGAAATTATATATGTATATATATATATATATATATATATATATATATTATATATATATATATATATATATATATATATATATATAATCATTCATTGTACAGTACATCAACCTATATGCAATTATGACATACTTTTCAGATGTGATTAGCACAAGCGAACTTCTGACACTTTACGCACTTGTTCCGAGATTTTTTATCACTAGTTCGTGGACAAAACGTGCATCGTCCCCGTTTCCTTGAGTCTACTGAAGTACTAGGATTTGGTGTATCATATTCATTTCCTCTATTGGAAGGAGGACATTGTGGTGCTACTTGAGTTTCATTACTTATTAGCTGATTGCCTAGTTCAACTAGAAAAAGTCGCCTTTTGTGACTTTTTCCATTTTTGTAATTTTTATTTACATGCATCCAAATGATGAAGCTATTTAGAGCGCTGATATCAAGCCTGTTATAAAATACCACCATGGGCCATCTTCTGCATTTTCGCTTGGTTGAATACTTCCGAACCATTTGATCAGCTGTGTCAACACCACCTTTGGTCCGATTGTAATCTAAAATCATAATGTGCTTTTTGTCTTTACGTGTTGTATCAATCTTGGGCTGGTCGTGAGTGGTGCTAAGCAATGTTACAACTTTTCCCTTTTTTGAAGTGTATGAGACTAAAGTTCCATCTGTGTGGAAAGCAAACATAGATTAATATGTTTGGCGTCCTTTGGTTGTGAGAAGTTGAGTTGGAATTTCTTTCCTATTCTTTTCTATGGTTCCTAATAATGTTAAGTCCATTTGCTTCAATTTTTTCCCAAAATCTAATGAAGCGAAAAAGTTATCACATGTTACATTTCAACCACTTTTTTCCATTCCTTTCACCATGTCCATCACTACTCTTGCTCCTTGATTCTGTTCCCTCTCTTGGCCTACCTCTCTGCCAGTATATAATTGAATGTTAGAAACGTAAGATGTTGGGCTGTCACAGCAAACCCAAAATTTCAAACCATATTTTCCCGGTTTACTGGGAATATATTGTTTGAAAGGACATCTTCCCCGAAATATAACCAATTGCTCATCAATTGTAAGATTGTCATTAGGAATATAACACATTTGTAAATTATCTACCCATTCTTGAAATACCTGTCTAATAGGACACATTTTATCAGTGGACCTTTGCTGACGTCGTCTCGACGCATCATCAAATCGTAAAACCCTTGACGACATTTGAAACCTGTTTCGACATGGTTTTGGAAAATACTGGTCGGCCATTATTTGTACTCCATAGCTCACAGATTGGCTCATTATTTGATTTGTAAACACCAGTAGGTATTAAAAGACCTAAAAAACGTTCAAATTCATTCATAGTAAGTGCAACCCACCTTTCTTTGTACACTCGCTCACCTTCCTGAATGCGCAACGTTATGACGAAATTTCAGTCCAATATTGCATCATCTTTCAAAAGTAATATATATATATATATATATATATATATATATATAATTAGGTAGGAGTACATATGGACCCCCATGGTAATAACTGTTATATACTAATGTTTTTGTAATAAAAAACAAATGCATTTTATTAATACATACTATGTCAAAACAACTCAATAAAACAAACAGTCATGCAACCACAGGCTCTGCAGTAAATTATTTAAAAATCTGAAGCTTCATAAAGACCTACTGGGGTCCATATGGACCCCGTTGGGAGTTTGAGGGTTAATTTTGTACGGTACACATTCCTCATTTATAGTCCTAAATACTATTTGAAACGATTCCCACATTAGTATTGCGTTGGAGTTCCCCATTACATTTTCCCAATTGACGTGTGACAATTCATTTCGAAATATACAAAAGTCTGTGTGCTGGAAGTTAGGAATTTTAATCGAATTAGCTGGTTTCGAGTGACTTACTGAGAGGACAAACTCTACCATATTGTGATCGCTATTGCTTAACGGTTCTATTACTTGAAGATCCTTGATTAGCCTATTAATTATTTGTAGTTATTACTAAATTTAAAATACTGTCCATCCTCGTGGGTTCCCCAACCTTTAGAATAAGAAAGCTCTCCTCGAGAAAATTAACTAAACGATTACCTTCCGCGTCTCCCTGCATTGTATCATAATTCATGTTGGCGCAATTAAAGTCACCCATAACTAAGGCCTGCTCACTACGTATTATTCTCTTTAGTTCACGATATAACGCTTCGTCTGTATCAGCTGTTTGGTTAGGGCGCCTATATATAACCGCAACAAGAAGTTTGAAATCGTTCAATTTAAGTTCTGCTATAGTCGAATCTATCGGTTCTGGAATTCTGGAATATTATCTTTGATATACAGCATAACACCGCCTCCTCGCCTACCTATTCTGTTTTTAACAAAAAGCCTATAACCTCTAATTTGATACTCCCCTACAAAATCACGTGTTTCAGTGCTAAGCCACGATTGATTTATCGCAATTAAATCATAGTCTTTACAATCAATTAAAGAAAAAAATTCGTTTATTTTATTTCGTAGGCTACGAGCATTTAAGGATAGAACTTTCAAATTGTTTGTAATTGCGATACCTTCGCGAGCGCAAGGGAAATTTGAGGAAATTACGCCGGGACCGTTCGAGCTACGGCAGCCTGAAAAGAAGAGACGGTATTATGAAATGGTTTTCCAAAACGCGCAGCTCCAACGTCATTAAGATGAAGTCCATCTCTGAGGAACAAGTCCGTACTGGTGCAGAAACTGTCCCAAAAATTTGCAAAATGCACTCCTTCCTGTTGGCAAAGAGACTTTAGGTTATTGTTGGTAAGGTCGCCTTGCTGTAGAAATCACTACGTTGAATAATTCGAAGTATACCTGTTAAAACAATCTTATTAGTTTTAGCCTTTAGTAGCTCTAATAAGTCCAGTAGTAAGGGCGCAAAAGGAGAGAGTGCAATGTAATAGCAAATGTTGATCAATGTTGCATAAGGGTATGCAACAAGGGGGGGTGTTGCAAGAGGTTATGCAACAAATGGGTAAAGGGGGGATGTTGCAAGATGTTATGCAAGTATGGGGGAGGAGTTATCCCCCAAGTTGCAATAAACTCCATCAGCAAGCTGGGTAGACCTCTTTGGGGGAGAAGTTGGGACGGCCTCACCCCCCAAAGGGGTATACCTAACCTAAGAGAGGGAGAGAAAGGAGGAGAGAGGTGTTGGCTTGGCAGGGCCAAGCGCATATTACGACTTCAGCCGAGCGTCCGCTATCTTATAAGATCCTAATCAGCCAGTTGGCTTAACTAGCTGAGTTGCCAGATTGCGCTCTTTATTTAATTAAAGCATATATTCAGGCTTAATCCGCCAGTTGGCTTAGAAGGCTTCTTAGAAGGCGTAAATGGCTTGTTCAGTTGTACATTATTGAGTTGCCAGATTGCGTTTATTTATTAAATTAAATCATATATTCTGGCTTAAACAGCCACTTGACTTAGAAGGCGTAAATGGCTTGTTCAGGTGTACATTGTTACGGTTGCCAGATTGTGCTATCCAAATATTTTTGACAGTTGGCTTAGAATTCCGTCAGCAGTTTTAGAAGGCAGCCATTTGTTGTAAGTAAATGTCGTGTACAACCAAAAGAATTAAATAAAGCACCATTACATCATTCTGTTTATTCAGACGAATTAATGGATTCAATTTCACGAAATATATAGAAAATAAATATACAATGGAATATATATGATCAAAATTAATAATAGCATAAGAAATACGAACGAGGAATATATAATCAAAAATATACAAAACGATTTAGTATAACCATCAGTATATTAGTACAGGAAATATATATATTATATATACAGGGTGTCCCATAAGTCCGGCATCATAGGAAAAATAATAAAAATAGGCAAAACAAGAGCTTTTATTTACAGAACGTGTTCAATATGTCCACCATTGTTTTCAATACACAAATTCAGAAGTGATACCCAATCAGCAAGCACACGGTGAATGATGTCAGGAGTAATGGTGTTACATGCCCCTATAATGCGCTGCCGCAAATGTTCAACACTCCTAAATTTCTCTGCATATACCAGCGCTTTGAAGTGGCCCCAGAGATAAAAATCTAGTGGCGTGAGATCCGGGGTTCTAGCTGGCCATTCCACAGGCCCTCGACGTCCTATCCAATGACCAGGGAATTGTTGGTACAGGTATTCCCTTACTTGGGTGCTGTAATGTGCAGGAGTGCCGTCTTGCTGGAACCATGTTGGGAAATTTCCTTCTTCGTTCAAGACAATGGGAAATGCTTCTTCCTTGAGCATACGTAGGTAGGTGCCTCCAGTGACATGTTCATTGAAAAAGAGGGGGCCTATGATGCGATCCTTCCAAATGCCACACCATACCATCACCCGAGATGCACCTTGTTCCTTTGAAGAGGTATACCTTTGAGGGTTGTTTTGAGACCAGTAGCGGGTGTTCTGTAGATTTACCTCACCATTTCCATAAAAAACAGCCTCATCACTGAACAGAATAGTGGACGGGAAATTGGCATCCCGAGCATATTGGTCCGTAGCCCATTCACAAAATTTCATCCGCCGGTCAGGATCATCTTCACTAAATTTCTGTAGGATCTGAAGTTTATATGGATGCCATTTGTGAGCCTGAAGAATGCGATGGATGCTACTTTTCGACACTCCTGTCTCGGCGGACAATCGCCGAAGAGACTTATTGGGACTTCTGTTAAAATGAGCCAGGATAACAATCGCTGTATCATCGTCAGTGGACCTCCTTGAAGGTCCACTGCATGGTTTATCTTCTATGGATCCTGTTTCCTTAAACTTTGCAACAAGTCTGCTAACACAACTCTGTGTTATTGGCTCGCGGTCTGGATGCAGTCTGTTAAATTCAGCAGCGGCCTCTCTTTGACTCCGATTTCCTATGAGTAGAATTATCTGGATTCGTTCTTCCTTGTTCACAGACATTATGGCCTGTAGAAAGAGAAAAATATGACTTATGGTTTGTAGAAATAGAAAAATATGAATTTCTCCTATGATGCCGGACTTATGGGACACCCTGTATATATATACACACACAGTTATATTAAATAAATAAATATATTGAAAATAATAATATACACAACGAAGGAGTATATTCAGTATCAGTAGCATATTAGTACAGGAAATATAAATATATTCACAATTAAATAATTAAATATATTGAAAATAAATATACATCAAAATACTTTGTTCTACGGCGCAAAACGCTAAACTCACACGTAATCGAGTCTACATTCATATCGTTATTGCTATGCACTACACGGTAAAACCGTCCAAGGATTACTTAACCGTTCAAGTTATATGGATACCTATACTCGATATAGATGGCTTTCATATCGTTCAATGCTATTTTTATGCCCACTTTACATTCGGGTGGCAAGTTATCTTTAAACAAGGATAAAATACATTCAAAGGCACGCACAAAGAGGTCATCGTTAACCAAATCATTATTAAATACAAGTTTATAAACACTCATTTCCAATCGAGGGGTTTTTTCTTACCGTCACAACCTTTTCAATCGTGAACTCTTCTTCACTTTGCATAGCGGCAATTGAAATAATCTTCCAAGTCGTAACGACAGCTACTCATCATATAGAGATACAGCTCTTCAGGGTGAACAGTGTAGGCAAGCTCTACCCTGTACCGCTCAAGTGCTTTGTACCAAAGTTGGGGATATTTCGAAGAGTCTAAACCTTTTAAATATGCATCCAGCTCTAGACCATTCTCCCCTTATTCATTCCTACATTCGATAACTCCTTCGAGCAGAGCGGTGTATGCGTATTCAAGAACCACGTCAAAATAAATTATATCCTAACACGAGCGTCTAATATAGGCTTCAGCTTGTGGAATCCGACGATTTCAAACATTCTGTCGAGGATGAAACGGTTTCGCGTAGGGACAAGAACTTTATTATCAGATGCATTCTTCCACATCAGTCGTATATCAATGCATGGCTGATCGTTATTTATACACATCGTGCAAACAACGGCATATGAGGGGGCATCACTAATCTTTTCTCTTCTTGTACCTACACCTGCAGATATTTTATAACGGTCCTCACTCCACTTCTCAAATATCACGAAGACTCTATTCATCTCCTCAACACTTAAATAAAGAACATTACATTTGCTTTCTTGCCTGCAAAACGTTTCAAGTATATAGTTAATGGTGCCGGTTTTACGCCTGAACACGCGCAATGACTTCGTCACGGACACATCGTCGGCGGCATTGAGAATGCTTCTCAAAGGAAGTTCGATCGTATTCGCACGTCCAATCGGTTCAAGCTCTGAGACGACTATGGGCCACAGGTGGGCGGATCGGCTCGACGGGCAGAGTGAGTCACGCTGATGAAACGTGTACGTGTTTGTTCGTACTCGTGTGTTTCGGAGGGGTGAGGTACACGGTTGGGCGGCTCGATGGGGGGAGCGAGTCACACCATAAACTGCTGAAGCGTGTACAGGCTTGTTTGAATATTGTGCCCATTATACTGGGCAAACAGAATTTTCCGCTACATGAAGCAATACCGGTTTTAATGTTTTATCATTCACCAGACGTTCATTTACACAAACTAAACATCTTCACAATCCGGTACACTATTTGAGAGAAACATATGCCCATATTTATCATTTTGTTTAACAAACGATACTCGTCTATAAATCTGTAAAAACTCACACAGCCCATTAGCCACAACCTGACTATAAACTTCGTCATGATATATATTAATATAATGGTAAAAATACTTAAGATTCTCCATGATGACAAGATTTACATTCTCAACCGTAGGGTACGAGTAGTCGGTGTGATGGAACTTGACATAATATCGCTTGTCACACCACTCATCAACAAGACTCATTATTCATAATCGTTGCTTATCTTCTGAACGTGTTGTTTCTTCTACTTTGCGGTATATGTGAGCTTTTAAAAGTTAGATCTACAACATACTTCAATACCTCGTATGTACTACGAAATCCTACAATGCCCTCGCCAGAATACCCGTAGAGTATTTAAACATCTTGGTCCTTCGCACGGCTCAGTGTAGCCTTAAAAGTATGAAAGGAGGGTGGAATAGGGAGTTTTTCAGTATCCACCACATCTTGGCACCTTGCCGAATACCACTTCATAAACGTTGAACACGCAATATTAAAGGTAGCCATTACTATTTTTCGTCTACGCGGGAAAATACACGTCTGAGATCAAGGGTTTGCAGAGGTGAACTGAGCACGCAGGGATAGAGATATGCTCAGGTAGTGGCAGGAGTCACGTGACCGATCTTACAGTGGGCGGAGCTTAGCTTTTTCCTGCACACACACACGCATGCACGCAAAGGAGGAAATGAAACCTTAATTGAAGCAAATATACGTGATAAATAAACATATCGTTAACAATACACATATATATATATAAATACAATCAAGGATTAAGGTAGTCAAAGGGTACGGTATCATAGGTACCAGGCACCTCGTAACACTTCATATAGGTGTTACGGCATACCTTCGTGCCCCTAAATTCCTTCACACACCCCAGTTTCTGCGCTCGAAAACTGTGGGTCCTCACAGTCAATTGAGGTGGCGGGTCACCCTTATCTTCCAAGCACACTAGAACCTTCACGAGTCAAATTTAACGACTCGACGGTTCGCATGGTTAAGTGTGATACCCTTAGCCTACACGATATACTTCATATCATCCCCCACCTTCACCCGTACCCCATAAGTTTTTGGCCCTGTTGATACAAATGAGTCTGCGTATGCACCATCACCATACTCGTCCTTGATCTCATCAGTTAGCTCTCCGAGGAATTCCCCAATAGCAGGCATGTATTCACCCTCCCTCGCTGTAAATATCAAGCTATCTGTGTCAGCGTACAGTACCCTCCGTCTAAGAGAGTGCAGTAGACGACAAAGTTTGATGCGGGTGTAGGCCGTTGGGAAGCTGGCTACAGGTATGTTTATAACACGAGGTATCTGTAGCCAGTTCAGTGATGTTGTACTTTATTATGCAAGTATTACCTACATTCACGATCTCCATAACCTCTTTATCGGGAGCGTTGGTATAATCCCAGACTGCACTATAACTTTCTGCCAAAGAGTGTTTTGACAAAACTTTACACTAAAGCGCTTGCCAGGATTCTTAACAATTTGGGAACGGTCAAGCTGTATATCGTTATGGGCACGGTAATGCTGAATATAATCCGTTTTTTCATCTTCGGTATCAACCACTCGCGGATATCCTAATGCCTCTGCTTTATCCTTCAAAAAAAGCGTTTATATATGGTGTGAAAAGGTTGGGTAGCTTCTGAAACCTCCACACCTCATGTATCTTCAATATTCTGTACCAATGGGGAACGGCTAGGGCCAGCTCAGCGCTTGTATATACACCTATGATCTTACGCTGGTTGGTTGTATGGTTACAATGACCGTTGTTCTCGGCGCACTTCACGCACAGGGGAAACATGAGCTTGTGATCAATAACGACGGGTAAGATCGGCATCCATAAATCGCGAGAGGGGAGGACGTCTACGAAAGAGAGTCCAAAGTAGCGCTCATTCAAGTTAGCTGAAAACTCCTCGATGGTTGGTATGGTGGGACCCACCATTTTTTCAGGCACACCTACGGGGTACGGATTGTTCTTCATCACGTAGGGATATAAGGAACTGAAGTCGTAGTAGTGGAGTTTCTCGCCCTCCGTAGGCGGAAAGTATAGCTTGAACGGGTTGTACGCCCTCCAAACAAGCTGTCACCGCATTTGATGGGGTCCAACACCATTGAACGTTTGATGGCCCTTATTTCTTCACGGTACTGGGCATCTGTTTTCATCGGTGCATCATTCTCATGCTCCCACACGATTTTGTGAGTGACCTGGGAGCCTATAAGTTGATCACCGTTACGGGTCCATGCGAGGCTGTTGGCGGGGGATCTTCCATAAAGGTCCCCTCTGACGGCACATTCAGCGCGTTGGCATCCATGCCACCAGCAGCCGTTAAAGGAATACACTGTCTTCTCACCAGTGGCTGGACCTCACTTAGGCCATCAACCCGAAAAACACGACCATTGACCTTAATGGGTACTTCCCCCGTGTTGCAGCATGCTTTATGTATACACCTGTCTACTGCAGTATGTGTATGAGCGAGTAAATAGCCTTGTGCCCATAACTGCGGGGGGTTGTTTCTGTGAATGACTGCTAAGGTGTCTTTAGGCATGAAAGTATTCTTGAACACTGTAAAACATAATGAGGCGATCGTGGTCGCGACTTGCAGCGGATCGCATTTGAAACGGGCTATGTCCATCCTTCTAAAGGCCTGGAAACATACCCTAAGCACACGCACATCATTCACTCAATAACGTTCACATTCATCGGCTATATTTTATGGACTAGCTTCATTAAAACTGTTGTATTAGCGGTCAAAATCTTCACGCTCACTATCACTAATGTTGGTGTAGTTAAAGTAATGTTTGGGTGGAGGTACACCTACGTAATTCAAAGTTTCGTTAGTGAGGAATGTCTAAGGGAAATATCCTTTTGAAACTTCAGCGGCTACGCCCATGACCTTGGGTAGCTTTGCTAATTTACAAGGTGTGAACAGCAGGATGTCTTTAAACTGTACATTACCTCTTATAGGCATCTGTATTAGTTTGTTGCCTCTTTTCAAGGGATCACCTGTAAATATCGCAGACGACTCGTGTTCAAGCAACCCCTTATAAAGGAACTGTGTGTAAAATTTCGCCCCGTTATGGGCAAGAATTTACACAGTAATTTTTTTGAACTTGTCCGCTAATTTGACAATATAGGATACAAAGAGTTTCACAGGGCTGCCGTGTGCAGTCGTTTTAAAAACGTTTGTCCGTTTTCCACATTTGTGGCACTCGCCACACTCGATCTCCATGCACTCATCACAGATACTCTGACTTATGAGTAAATGTGGAATAACCTCTTTGGTTTCAGCGTTCGTGTAAGTTTCTATATCGTAGTACACGGTTATACAAGGGCTATTTTTAGGTTTTGCATCTTTCATATAACATACATGCTTCACTCCATCTTCCTTATATTTTTCATGACATGTAGAACAATGAATTTTATCGCATTTATGTTTGAAATTCCCCCAATTCTCCATCATGTGAAACATACCGCACTTACAATTCATCATTTTCATGCAAGTGCCAATTGATTTATGGAGTTCAAAGCATTTATTATTGAAAAATGTAAGTCTACACATATTACATTCCTTTCTCGGTTTCATCTACACGACTTTCATATTTGGGGCTTTTACACCGCTTACATACCATGTAGCACTCCTTACAATGTTTCACCATATCATCAGCAAACTCGAGACATCCCCATCCCTTACACAAATCATGATGCCTTCCATATTTTCGAATTTTATCATAACTGGCGTAGAGAGTCCTTATGTTACGAATGGGTAGATGCGATGTTCCTGACAATCCTAAAATAAGTAGAGGTCTTCTACGATCTCTCACGCTTCTTTTAAAAACATACACAGTCCTACGACGATCATCCATTCCAAATACGACTACGTGTATTCATTTCCTGCTCGGCCCTTCTCAGTTCTTCAGGACCCATATTACACTCAAACTCAAGCTTACAATCTGAGGCCAGTTTAGGGGCACGCTGCACAACCGTAGGCAGCCAAATTTTTGGCGTTCAAGTATTTAGCACAGTGAACATATGAGCTAAAATTATTGCTATAAAACCACAACCACGATCGACGTTTAAATGCTTTCTGTAAATAACCAGAGAATTGAAATTAAGAATATAAGGTGTGGCACTATGACCCGCAACCAGGAATACTCTGTCAATATCTACCATGACGTTGTCCATATTGAAGGCTGTACTACTTTGAGAGGCTTGCATTATACTGCACAAGATATATTCTTTGTCTGCAGCCGCCAAACGTCTGAATGGTATTACTACCCAAAAATCATCTAAGTCCCCGTCATCTGACCCGAACCTGAAGGACAACCTCGTCCGGACTTCACGTTTGTCCAGGTTCTGGAGGGCAAACTCCACAATACGTTCAACTATGCGCCGCAGTCCGTTGGTATACAGGGATCTAGGGTCAACCCCCCTGACCACGTACCGATTTCTATTCTGGGCAGGAGTGGGGGTAGCGGTGCGCACCAACTCGAATGTTATACCATCCTCCACAGTTTGAGAAGCTGCTGGGGAGGAAGTATCCGGAACTGAATAATGGGGTATATTTGACGAAGGTACTATTGTGGGGGTTGTGTCGTAAGACGTAGAGGGTTGGAGCTCTATTACTGGGGTCTAACAACCGGCGCAATCCTGGCACGCTTTATACCTGACGTGGAGGGCTCTTCATCATGCTTCCGCTTTGAACTGTCGCAGGCTACATTTGTCACTGGTGAGTGTTCGTCAGCGGGGAAGGATTCTATAGCTGCACGGCCATCGGGTTCGTATGTGATATCTATGATGGGGAGCTGTACATCGTCGTCATTCACAGTTCTGTGGAAGAAGAAAAACAAAATATAAGGAACTGTACTCAAAATTTGTAATATTTTGTAAATTACCCACTTAGGGGTGCCACGTGTTAGAGATGGAATCTGTAGAAAAATTCATGTTCACAAGCTCCTCCACATGTATTATATCTGGCCCTGCAGGATGTGGAAAAATTGGATTTATACTTAAAATCATTAAAGATAAGTGGGAGATGTTCTCAAAATTTGTGCATAAAGTAATATGGTGCTATTCGACGTATAAATCAGTGTTCAACGAGTACCAAGATGAAATTTTCTTCCACAAGGGTGTATATGACGTTAATTCGTTAAAAGGTAATGACCATACAGTTAATGTAATTGACGATCTCATGTTGGAAATGGATAAAACGTTTGCCGAGACATTTACAGTGTTCTCCCACCATCTTAACATAAGCGTATTCTTCATCAACCAGAATCTATTTTTCAAAAATAGATGCATGCGCGATGTGTCGCTAAATACACAATATCTAGTCTTATTCGCACAACGTAGAGATGTGTCACAAATTGGGGTATTAGCCAATCAAATGTTCCCGAATCAACGTAAGAAGTTTTTGGAGGTTTATAAAGAAGCCACAAGTTAGCGTTATAGATATTTGCTTTGTGACCTTCACCCGCGAAACACGTTTAAGGTGCTTCTAAGAACAAATATATTCCCAAACGAACCTGAAACGGTGTATATCCCAGAAGGACAAATAGGCTGAAGAAATATCGTGAATTAATAAAAATCTATCAGCGATTGTCCCGGGCACTGCAACAGATGTTTGTTAAAAATATCGACTCCGACTTTTTAAAATGCATCTGTGAAATCTGTCTTAATGTTATAAAATGTAATGTGCCAATGAAACCCCCTCAGAAGGCTCGCATAGGTCGTTACAAGAACATAATACAGGAGCTCGATCAAAAGTCAAACTGTGGGGAAGAAAAAGCGAATTATTGTACAAAGAGGAGGAATATTCCTACCCATCTTATTTTCAGTTCTGCATCCTTTACTGACTTGATTGCAGTGGTGGGCACCGTTAGCCAAAAAGTTAACTTCGATAACGATAATCCGTTAACCCCAATTTTTAACTCCGATAACGATAATCCGATAATTTTACTACAAAGTTAACGGAAGTTAACGATAATCCGTTAACGATAACTTTTTATTTACTAACATTTAAAAAAATCAAGGAAAAAAGCTTTAAAACCCATAGAAAATGTTTATTTATGCAAAATCCAACAATAAATAGGTATTTAACTGTATTTTTATCAAGTTTTGCAACTTTTTTGCTTAATAACTTTTTTTTTATTTTTAATAAAAAATGTACTGATTACATGTTTTGAAACCCTTGTAACCACTAACCATTAACTAAATTTTAATTTACCAGAGAATTATTATGGCGGGAACTGAAAGGTAAAATTAAATTTTAGGCACATTTATTAAAGACTATGACACAATGTGCTGGTTGCCCTTCAGAAAGACCAACTTCTCAAAGTTAGGCCCAACTGCCAGTCTTGACCTTTTGGGCCTCCCCAACCTCCCCTTGCGAGATCTGGAAGCAGACTGAAGTTATGGCGGTTTGAATTCATTCGCGGAGCGGTGATCTTCCGTGAATGATTCCTCGCAGTTAACGTGTTAACGGACTTTAACAGACTAAATATAGAGTTATCGGAAGTTAACTGGTCCGATAACGATAAATGGAAATTAACTTCCGTTAATAGTCCGTTAAAAAAAAGTTAACTTCGTTAATTAACTGTTATCGGATTAACGCTTTAGTGCCCAACACTGCTTGATTGATATAATGAAGAAAGTGGTTGTGATTCCGCACGAGGTGTTTGCTTCATTGTAAAGTTCAAAGATTCCAGACACGGCTCTAGAACCCTGTAAAAGTAGGCTGAAAAGAATGGAAAGCGAGTTGCTAGCCCTATTAAACGGTGAAAAGTCACCTGATCAGAAAAGGATCTTGTATCAAGAGGCTTTGCAGAAATTTCTTCATGAGTACGAAGATTATAAGAATCCGACAGAGCTCCCCGTTGTTATTAGGCACAGCTCGAGCAGCGCTGAGCATGGCGACAAAAGACCTGTGCCCGACGTTAGAGATGGCCAACCAAAGAACAACGGAACACAACACATCGAACATGTGTTAAAATACAGTCTTCCACATACATTGAGGAATAAAGGCTTAAGTCTTTATAATCTATTGAGTGAGGACCCCATCATACAATGGGCCGATACAGGCGAGGTCATTATTGAAGGAACAAGGGTGCAAGGATCCAACATCGTTGACATTGTTCATGATCTGGTGAGAAAGTGGGACAGGCCACCACCATCAGGATGGAAGCATATTAAAGCAAGACTACCACAAATAAACGTCCCCAAAACATTGATAGGTAATCTGAATAGGTTAAAAGACCTGGATCAAGTCTCGCATGTGTCACAACTGAGTACGCCATCGCCCCCAGCAGCAGCGTCTCTGAAGAAGAGAAACAAGAGAACAAACGGCCAACCTTATCCACGTGTCTCTAAAATATGCAAATGGGTAACATATTAAGTAAACGCTATTATGACATTTCTAACCCCGCCTCCTATGGCGACGTTAATAGACTGTACAGAGGTGTTTACAAAGTATGGAAAAAGATGTTGAGAGGTTTTTGCGGGTGTAGGATGCCTATACATTTCATAAGCCGGTGAGAAAAATGTTTAAAACAGCCAAGACAACATCGGATTCGATTGGCTCTATTTGGCAAGTGGATTTAACTGACATGCAAAGATATTTAGTGTACAATGACGGATACCGCTACATCCTATTCATAATAGATTCCTCTGAAAAAAAATCGCCTGAAACAGTTGCTAATGCGACCAAAATGTTGATGTTAAAAGAAGATAGGGTTCCTAGCTATTTCTCTACGGATATGGGGAAAGAATATATAGGTCGCGCTTTTCAGAACATGCTGACAGAGTTTAATATCAGTTACTACAATAGAAGTTCTATACATAATGCCTCTTTAGCTGAAAGAGTTCAACGTACCATAAAGGAACGCATGCATCGCTATTTTACACATAAAAACACATACAGATATATAAACATTCTCGGGTCATTGTCGTCGTCATACAACCGTTCACACCACCGTACGATTGGCACCACACCTAACGAAGTTTTTGAAAGAGGTACGCGTCCAGAGGTGAGAAGAGATGTAGCACCGCCACCACACTCTACATATTTCAAAATCAATGATTATGTAAGGCTATCACGTTCGGGAAATAAATTCGCGAAGGGATTTGAGCGAGGATGGACACGTGAGATTTTTAAAGTTAGTGCTATGAGACCTAAAGGCGAGATAATGATGTATTACGTTGAAGATTTGAATGGGGAAGAGATCGCTGGAGGCTTTCACCACGAAAAAGCGTGTTTAAAATTGAAAAAATTTTAGGCAGCAAAGGTTTAGGAAAGAGAAAAATGTACCTGGTGAAATGGCTGGGTTACCCAGAATGCTTCAACACCTATATATAAGCTGCTGCAATAATGAAGCTTAAATAGTATGCAACATGGCGCCTAGCCACTTCTATGTCACACTCCCGTCCTCTTCTTCTCTGCCTGTACATCCTAGCGACACCCTCGCCAACTTTGTGACAGAACTCCACGGACCCATTGAATTGGAGCGTGATTCGAATGAGGTAGGTTTATGTGAACTCCAGTTAGTTTCTAAATTTTTAACTCTCGAAAATGAGCAAATCATATTTCTGATCCTTAGAAGAATCGATGAGTGCTAAAAATTAGACATAACCTTTAACAATACTATGCGATCAGTCCTGTTCGGTGAGGTGCAGTACTATAGCACAAATGTATCGCTAGGAATCGGCCATTATGATACGACCGTGGACATTGTGACGAGGTTAAACAAGAGTCTTGAAAAGTCGTACCTGACAAACGATTCACTTTTTGAAGTCGTAAAAATAGACACGCCTGCATGCACATTGAAGTTAAAGTCAACGCTTAGTAGAAATATTAAAGATAAAGAGCTGTTCACAATTGTGGCTGAGGGCCGATATAGCGCAGCTCTCCAAAGAGATACCTTTCACGAGGCACAGCATGACTTGTCCAGCTTAATGTATCACTTGAAAATGGAGAAATTGGGTGAAAGCTCTCCATCCCCAGACATGTGCTACATTTAGAGCAATATCGTAGAGCAGCAATTTGTTGGGGACACGCAGGCGCGCCTGCTGCGCATTGCACCCATCACCAACCATAGAGGGAAAAGTTTGAGCATTACATATGACAAGCCCCATTACGTGAATGTTGCGACTAATCTATTAACCAACATCTCGATATATATATAAGAACGATTGAGGGAAAAATTTTCCCATTCGGTGATGGGAGCTTAACAGTGAAACTACACTTTCGCCGTTTATAATGACCCGAAGCCATTCACAGTCTATCGAGGGGTGAGATATCAGCGTGGCAGTGGGCTTGGATCCATTTTTTCATCCATACTACACACCACTGTCCCACTGTTAAAGAAGGGTGCTAGATACCTAGGGAGGAATGCTTTCCAGACAGGTTTTAACGTCGCAGAAGACATAATAGGTGGAACTAAACCTAAAGAAGCTCTACAAAACATTTAAAACGTACACGGGACGAAATCATCAAAGATCCAAAGAGAAAAATACGTGGTGGCGGAAAGAAGAGAGCTGCCAGAGAAGAGGTTACAATCATGGTGCGCTAAACGTAAAAGGACATCAAAAAAGAAGTGCTCTAAGCGTATGAAGCCTATGGCTGATCATTTTTTTAACTGATATACGCTGAGGACACCACTCTCACGAATCATAGTCTTATTACTAGTTGTCGAGAGAGGTGGCACTATTTCCGACTCGTCATGGTGCGTTTCATCCATCCGTGTAGTTCACAATGCTGTAAATCGGAACTGTCCCTCTTTGATATGCCCCCCCCCTCAGGTCTCTATTGAACACATTGACGTTATTATAATTAACCCATTAAACACAATTAGTTCGGCGAGTGCCCCTATAGAATTCGTGATACCCAGCTCAGGCCCTTACTTTTTTGACCCGAGCTGCAAGCACATGTACGCTAAACTGCGTATAATCCATTCAGATGGAACGGACTTCGATGATAGTTATTCTGCATACCCTGAAACCAACTTTTTACACTCCATATTCAGCCAGTGTGAGGTGTATTTAAATCAGGTTAACATCTCGGCAGGAACGGGGTATTATCACCTACGAGCCTATCTGGAAAATGTCCTCAACTTTTCAAAAGAATCGAAGAACACCTTTTTAACCGCCGAGGACTATTATCAGACTAAAGATGAAAATGATATAGAGGAAAAATTAAAAAATTAAAAAAAAAGGATATACGAGTGTTTTGGAGGTCTTCATACAGATTTCACATTCCAGGAGAAACTGCTTATGAATGGCATCGATCTGAAACTAAAGCTCAACCGCACGAGTCCTGAGACCTGCATAAATCTGGGGTCTGATCAAGAAGAGGGCGCGAAACCCGTTGTGATTCACATCATGGAGACGTATTTGTGTGTACGCTGAGTGAAATTAAGTTCACCAAAACAAATTGAAATTGAGAAAGACTTAATACATGCCACAGTAAAATACCCAATTAACAGGGTACAGATCAAACTATACACGGTACCCGCCGGGTTGGCCTCTAAGCAACTAGAAAACGTAGCCTTGGAGTCCTACCTAAAAGGATATTAATTGGAATGCAGGACCACGCCTCGACGAATGGAAAGTATAAAAAGAGTGCCTTTAAATTCGAGAATTTCGGCCTTAAAAATATAACTCTATGCGTAAATGGCATCGCGTTGGGAGGGACTATGATTACGGACTACTCATCAGACGTTGTGTTCCCGCTCTGCGCGAGATCTTATAGTAGTCTGGCTCATACTGCAGGAGCATGTGACGAGCTTGGGTTTGGCGTAACGCAGAAAGAATTTGCTGAAGAATTTAACATTTATTCATTTGATATTACCCCTGACTTGTCTGATGGCGTAATTACGCATTTAGGTCCACAACAGAGTTGGAATATCTCAGTCAGGTTGGAATTTGGCAAGCCTATAGACGGTCCTATTAGTGTACTCATGTACCTCGAATCACAAGCACTAATAGAAGTTGACCGTTTCAGGAACGTGGTCGCAGACTTTAAAAATGGACGCGAATACACTCCAGAGAGTAATGAAAAATTATCGAATCACTGGCTCCAAATTTATTGGCGTGTTTGCAAAGAATGAAATATTGAAATTTCCAAATACGAGAAACTGGTACGGGATTATCGTGAACACAGACATTGTGGGGCGTGAGGGGATTCATTGGTTTGCAATCTATTTTAAAAATAGGGAAAGAATGTACTATTTTGACTCGCTCGGCACTCAGTCCTGGAATGATCCTGTTGTTCTACAATTTATCGAACAGATACATGTACCTGAGATTGTATGGAACCCGTATCGCTTTCAAGGACATTATAGTAACACGTGCGGCATGTACAGCCTCTCATTTCTCATGCACATGTCACGTGGGAAGGGATTTATATATTTTTGAAAATTATTCGATTTGTGCGACACTGAAATGAATGATGAAACGGTATGCAAACAAATAAAAAAGTTCCCATATGTTAGCACCCGTTGTATTGTGTAAAGGTTTGTATCTATGTTGTGTAAAGGCCTATTTTCGCCCTTAAGACTTACTTAATGGACACTGGTTCTGCTTTGTACATGTTTTCTGCCATTTAATAAATTAAATGAAAATACAATGCGTTTTGTTCTTAACCCCAAAAATACTTACATTAGTTCCTCGATGACCTGGCATTCGTTGGACCGGATGTGAGCCAATACCTCGACCTCTGTGTTCAGGTCGCTGGGTTGGCTGTGCGGAGAAGCATCCATAGCATTTAGTCCCCTTTCATCAAAACGAAAAGTAACTATAACACGTTCAAGTTCCGCATCAGTCCTATAAGGAGAAGTTAACATGATTAGTTCATGTTGAATCAAATAAAGTTAGGACGCCTGACAAATTGTAATCACAAAGCAGATATCCTGACAGTTTTCAAAAGTAAGCATCGGGATAATCTTAAAAGTTTTAATATTTCTAAAATCCTACCTGTACAACTTTCTGTAAATTTTTAAATTATCAAGAAATGTACAAATAAAAACACCATATATATATATATATATATATATATATATGCCGAAATAACCACGAAGGAAACACAATAATTAAAAGTAAGTGCACTAATTTACAGCTCAAACGGAAGATTAGCTGGGTGTGCTAAGACATCTCAGAGAAAAATTAAAAGCGAGTACGCTAATTTACAGCTCAAAAGTAAGATTAGCTGGGTGTGCTGCGCTTCGTCTGCCTGCAGCGGGTCTCGAACCCGTAGGCAATTCTTAATACTTTCTAACATTTCTATTGTATCTATATTGTGTAAAGGTGTGTATTCACTTCCGCATTTATAAGTTAATTAACACTAAATGACCCGCATAGCTCCACCATTTATATATATATATATATATATATATATATATATATGCCGAAATAACGCCAAAGGAGACAGAGAATAAGATAATAATTAAAAGAGATACAATAAGGGAAAACCCCGATTAGGATGCCTGGCAAATTGTAATCGCAAAGCAGACATCCTTTCACTTCGCTTTATCACGAATTTTAAAAATTATAATACATGCAATGAATGAACCGGAGTACATAATCACAAATTAATTACTTACATCTCTGCGAAGTCGTTAGCGGGAAAATCGTTCTCGTTGCCACAAATTTCTGAAACAACCTACGTTGAGAGACGTTCATTCTGGTCAACAGCGTTGAAAAGGTGGAGCGCAGCCGCTGGGTAGAAATCTTCATCTTCAAACAATTCGGGGTAGTTGTATAACTGACTCATGGTTGGTATTTCAAAAGAACTAAGCGATAAAACTAGTAAAATGAGGTCCTGAGATGAAAGTGCCCCCTTTTATAAATGGGATCATGATCAACCTACAACACACGAAACGCGAGCTTCCTATTGGATATCAGTGAATTGTGAATTTTGGGCGGAGCTTGACGCGTAGGCCCGCATAGCAGCCAAACATAGGTTCTGGGCTCCGCCTATAGGGCTATAATTGGCTGCCCCGTGAAATCTGCGACGTGTCAGATATTCCCATTCGGAGAGAGAGAGAAATGCGTTGATTTTGGTCTTGTATTCTGCCTCGAGAAAGAGAGAGAGAGGGCGAGAGAGAGAGGGGGACGAGGAACTTGACGAGGTTGGTTTGTGAATTTATTTATGGTGCCCTATCTAAAATAGGAACGGAAAAAATTATTGCCTTTGAAATATAAAACGTCTCAAACTGGAAGGTAATTATCCCTGAAGATAAATTCAACAGTGCGCGAAGCTCGCTCTCCCATCTGTAAAAGTTTATTGTATCCCTGCGAGATCGTACGATACAATAAATAAATTTTAAAAAATAACAGAGATGTGTGATGGATGTGGATAATTAAACGCCAAAGTTTACTTCGACATCATAAACTTCTGTGTCAAACACAATTTCAGAACGGCGTTTAACATAATTGTGCACATATACTGTATATGTATATATAGCGAGAGAGAGATCGAGAGAGAGAGCGCGAGAGGGAGAGGGAGAGCGAGAGGGAGATAGAGAGAGCGAGAGGGAGAGAGTTAAAGGAGTTACAAGGAAAAGAAGTACCTCAAAAGGCCTTGCGGCCCATACCGAGGAGGTACCAATGGAAACGAGTGCCAGGGAAAATTTTCTACACCCTCAAATAGTGTGCAAGATTTGGTCTAACCTTTTCTTGAACTGATCCACAGAGGAACTATTCACAACTTCTGAAGGTAACCTGTTCCACGTGTCACAGATCTTATACGTAAAGTAATTCCCACACACACTAGTCCTAAACCATTTCAAATCCAACTTCCAACCATTGTTGCGAGTTGGGTTATAATTTCAATTAAACATGCTTCTAAAATCGATATCGTTGAACCCACGTAAGAGCTTGGAAACCTCGATTAGTTGACCGCGCAGCCTCCGAGTCTCCAGCGAAAACAAGTTCAGGGCGCGTAACCGTCGATTGTAGCCCATATGCCTAACGGAAGGGATTAACTTTGTGGCCCTCGCCTGCACTCGCTCCAGCCTCTCAATATCTTTCCTGAGGGTAGGCGACCAGAATTGCACAGCATACTCTAGGTGCGGCCGAACCAGGGAATTGTACAGAGAGAGCACAATCTCCTTGTTCCGAAACTGAAATTGCCTCCTGATATACCCCAACAGCTTCTGGGATTTCTTTTCCACCTCGACGCATTGTTTGGTAAACTTAAGGTCGCTGCTAATTAGCACACCCAAGTCCTTTTCCATATCAGTCGCCTCGATATTACTCCACAACATCGAGTAGTCCGACTTGGGATTGGCGTAGCGAATTTGCATCACTTTGCATTTACCCAAGTTAAACGGCATTTGCCATTTTTCGGACCACTCTCCTATCCTACCTACGTCCGCACGCAGTTCCTCGATCGCCTCCGGCGTCCCAACATTGGCCCCAAGCTTGGTATCCTCAGCGAATTTGGCGATCCGACTGACGATGCCACCGTCTATATCATTTAGGTAAATGATAAACAACAGCGGCCCCAAAACGGAACCCTGAGGAACCCCGCTAGTAACCGAGGCCCAACCCGAACTAACCCCTTTAATTACAACCCTCTGCCGCCTATTCTTCAACCAGTTTTCAATCCACCTACCTACTTCCCCACCGATACGCAGCGCGCGCACTTTCGCCATTAGCCGGCAGTGAAAGTCGAGATAAAGTATATCAATCGCCCTACTCTTATCATACTCACTCAACATGACGTGGAAAACTCGAGCAAGTTGGTGAGACACGACCTATGCCGTCTAAACCATTGTTGGGAGTCCCCAAGCAGCTTGTAGGAATCCAAATGGTCAACGATCCTCTCCGCTATTATCCCCTCTAATAATTTACCTACAACTGAAGTGAGACTAATGGGACGATAGTTCCCTGGACCTTCGTGATCCCCTTTCTTAAAGATAGGGGTCACGTTGGCTTTCCTCCAGTCACCAGGCACCTGGCCCGTCTCCAATGATTTGTTGAAGACTGTAGACAGGTGGGGAGCCACCTGGTCGCGCACCTCCCACAACACTCTGGGGAGAAACTGGTCTGGCCCAGGAGCCTTAAACGCGCTCAGTTTGTCTATCCTGTCGGCAATGACTGTCGCGGTACATCGAAACTATCCAGGCCAGCACTTTCGTGCCTGACGCCTGGCTCGAGGATGAAGCAGGCGTCCTCCTTGGTGAACACTCCCACAAAGTACTCATTAAGCACATTGGCGATGTCCACACCGGAAGTCCGCAGAACGCTGCTTCTAATGGGCTTTCTACTATTAACATAACTGAAGAACTCTTTAGGGTTCCCCTTGCAGAGGCTTGCCACCCGTAGTTCTTCGTTACGTTTCGCTAGCCTAACCTTCGCCTTCACTTCCCTACACAGGCGGACATACGATTCAGTGTTCTCATGGGAACGATTGGCCTTCGCCCTCCTATACGGTACTTTCCTATTTCGGATAGCCGAAGCGATGTCACGATTGAACGACTTCGGCTGCGTTGAAGCAGGGGTTACCAGTTTTGAGGGTATGGCAGCAGACTGTAGCACCATAAACTCGTCCCGGAATGCACTCCGCACTCCCTCAACATCGCCGCTGACCTCTAACCCCATCTCACCTACGCTATCCCGGAGGCTAACAAAGTCCTCCCGCCAGAGATCGAGCTTACTGCCTCTCGAGTTACTACGCATCACACGAGGGACGCACACACGGAACCTAATCAGACCGTGATCACTCCCACCCAACGATTCGTCAACGGTGAGGCCATTGACGAGGTTGTCTTCGGTCGTGAATAGGTTGTCTTCGGTCGTGAATACTAAGTCTAGAACGCTTTCGCCTCGTGTAGGCTCATTGACCCACTGAGTGAGGAAGTTCTCATCAGCAAAGTCAATTAGCCTCCTCCCTTCAGCATCAGCAGTCCTGTCTTTCCACTTTATGCCGCGACAGTTGAAGTCTCCTAAAACTACACACGCTTCTGAAATCGACATTGTTGAACCCGCGTAAGAACTTGAAAACCTCGATGAGTTGACGGCGCAGCCTCCGTGTTTCCAGCGGTAACAAATTCAGGGGGAGTAACCGTCGATTGTAGCCCATATGCATAACGGAAGGGATTAACTTTGTGGCCCTCGCCTGCACTCGCTACAGCCTCTTAATATCTTTCCTAAAGGTGGGCGACCAGAAATGCACAGCATACTCCAGGTGCTGCCGAACCAAAGAATTGTACAGCGAAAGCACAATCTCCTTGTTCCGAAATCGAAATTGCCTCCTGTTAAAACCCAACGACTTCTGGGCTTTCTTTACCACCTCTTCGCACTGTTTGGTAAACTTAAGGTCGCTGCTAATTAGCACACTGAATTCCTTTTCCAAATAAGTGGCCTCGATATTACTCCCCAACATTGAGTAGTCCGACTTGGGATTGGCGTAGCCAATGTGCATCACCTTGCATTTACCCAAGTTAAACGGCATTTGCCATTTTTCGGACCACTCTCCTATCCTACCTACGTCCGCACGCATTTGCTCTATCACCTCGGGCGTCCCAACATTGGCCCCAAGCTTTGTGTCATCAGCGAATTTGGCGATCCGACTGACGATGCCACCGTCGATATCATTTATGTAAATGATAAACAACAGTGGCCCCAAAACGGTTAACCCTGAGGAACCCCACTAGTGACCGAGGCCGAACCCGAACTAACCCCTTTAATTACAACCCTCTGCCGCCTATTCTTCAGCCAGTTTTCAATCCACCTACCTACTTCCCCACCGATACCCAGCGCGCGGACTTTCGCCATTAGCCGGCGGTGAGGTACCTTATCAAAGGCTTCCTGAAACTGTAGATAAAGTATATCAATCGCCCTACTCTTATCATACTTACCCAACATGACGTGGAAAAACTCGAGGAAGTTGGTGAGGCACGACCTATGCCGTCTAAACCCATGTTGGGAGTCCCCAAGCAGCTTGTAGGAATCCAAATGGTCAACGATCCTATCCGCTATTATCCCCTCTAATAATTTACCTACAACTGAAGTGAGACTAATGGGACGATAGTTTCCTGGACTTTCGTGATCCTCTTTCTTAAAGATAGGGGTCACGTTGGCTTCCCTCCAGTCAGCAGGCACCTGGCGGCCCGTCTCCAACGATTTGTTGAAGACTGTAGCCAGGTGGGGAGCCACCTGGTCGCACACCTTCCGCAACACTCTGGGGAGAAATTGGTCTGGCCCAGGAGCCTTACACGCGCTGAGTTTGTCTATTCTATTGGCAATAGGGTGTCTCGTTAAACCCAAAGTTGGTCGGGTACAGCATTAACCGATAAAATATCGTGGTGTTGGCTACTAAGAATGCCCAAACAAGTTTTTAAAGTTCTATCTAAAAAAATCATGCATCCCCTGGGATTTACTTTTTACACCCCCGATTCAGACCAAAAAATTGGAATTTTGACCTTTAAAAGACCCATTAAAGCTAGAAATTACATACATAGTTTTTTTTCAGTTTTTCTATTTTTTTGTTTTTTTTAGGTTTTTTAATTTTTTTTTAACTTTTTTGTATTTTTACTTTTTTTAATATTTTTTTTAGGAAAAATTGCATAAACTCCGTTTTTTAATAAAAAATTGCATTAATCCCCCTTTTAAACTAATAATTTACCTAGTAATTACGAAGATTCTTTTTCTTGATATCTTTTAAATTTTTTCTATGAAGTTCTGTGGTTTGAATTTTAGCTTGAAGCTGAGCTTCATCTTTAACTGTAGGAGCCAGATCAGTTATAAGCTTAATAGCCCTTTCAGCACAATCATTGACAACCTTCAAATTACTCACAAACTCTTCCATTTCATTATAGTTTGGATCTGAGCACCATTCTCCCACTGGCTTTGACAACCAACAACTTTCTAAATTCATGATTTTAAAGATTTTCCATGAATTAGATCCTATCAAATCCACCAGATGTATATCTGGGTGTAGTTCTGGAACTTCTGGCTTTCCTATAATAATTTCATCTGGAACTTCAGTTCCTACTAAACGAGCTGCGATACTTGCTTCTGTATTCTCATCTAAAGTTTTACTAAAAAGAAATAAAACTACAAGTTCTTGACTTAAATACCACTTGTGTCTTAAGAATACATCTACTGCAGCAATAGAAACTTCTGGATCTACTTCCTGCAGGACATTAACTAATTGCTTATAAAATCGCAGGTCATTGAGTGGTGCTTCTGCAGCTAATGGGGTCTTTAGCTAATAAGGGCCATAAACTAAAGATGTAAACTTGACAAATCTTCCAAATGATTCTTTTACTTCTGGTTCATAGTTAAGCTGATCTCTAAATAAGACAAGTTTATTTGAATACAGCTGAGGTGCCATGAATCTAGCTCGATGGCATGCTCCTGGTTTACGAAGATGTATCTTTGAAGGCCTGTGCCCCAACAATAAACAGTTTAATTCTAAATATTCTAAGTAATCATCTCTGAATGTAGCTTCAGACATTTGTTCACCAGTAGCATTTTGAATAATAGGTATCCCCAAAATTTTATCAATATCAGGAGATCCAGTTGCAGCAACAGCAAGCCTTTCTCACCCTAAAATCTATTTTGAATCCCAATGGACAACAAGATGTTTTATATTGGTATTTTGAAATAATTCTTTGACTCCATTTTCAGTTTTTACCCTATTTTCTTGTGTTGCTGTATGAGTAGATGTTTTTGAAACTGCATAATCGTTTAGGTCTCTACCGCCGGCTCTAATTAAAGCAGAAATTATTAATGTAGCTGTTCTAACATATATTTCCTCTGTCTATAGGACTGGCTACAATAGACTCTTTAAGTACATTTCCAGGTAGGTAGATAGGCTTTTGTTCTTTAGTTGTTTTTAGTCTTTTATTGAGGTAATCATAATCGTTAGAACTATCTCCCTCACATCCTAATTCTTCTATTTTCATTTTAGTTGGTTTGCTTATTTTCTCTTGTGCTTTCTGACGTAAACGTTCATTGGTTGCTAGTCCTTTTATTTTATTTTTTATTCTTTGCTCTGAAATCTTATCTCTTGAACCCAGTGTAACTTTATATCCCTCTCTCAGCATCTTTAAAAACTCCAGATCTTCCTCAACTTCAGCTTTCCCTAGCTTTTCTGAAAGAACTTTTTAAGGAAATGGGTGAGCGACATGAAATATTGTTTCAAGTTTTTCATAAAATTTGTTTACTGAACTTAGGTGCTCTTCAGTTTTTCTATATTTATGTTCTGTTAGAACATACCATTCATGGTGCAACTTAAGGAGTTTTTTAGCGGCATATTGTCTGCTACTAGTAAGTAAATTGCATTTATTCCAAAAGAACACATGGTCTATTACCATGCCAGCTTGATGACTTACAAGTTTTCCTTTAACAAGGGACTGATTATAATGACGAGTTCAAGCTTTAATATGGAGGAAAAATTTGAGTACTTGCTTGTTGGTTGGAACAGCTGTAGTCGTTATGGAGGCTATAGGTTGACCTAGAAAAGGAATTTCTGTTTTGCTTCTAGTTAATGGTTTGCTTAGGGACATTTTATCAATTTAAATAGGTATTATGGTACCTCGATTTAGAAATTCGTGAAAAAAAGTTAAATTAGTTAGTAAAAATCGCTAAAAATATGAAATAAGGGGGCTAAATTGGGCCCTGCGGGGCCCACATTTAGCATTGACATTTTTAAGGTAGGATTCATTACCAGAAATGCATATAGAGTGGTAAATGTGTTTTACTTTTAATTAAAATAGTATATTTTACTCATTAAGCACATTAGCGAGGTCGGCGTCGGAGGTCCGCAGAACGCCGCTTCGGTCCTTTAACGGACGTATCATGCTTCTAATGGGCTTTCTACTATTAATATAACTGAAGAACTCCTTAGGGTTCCCCTTGCAGAGGCTTGCCACCCGTAGTTCTTCGTTACGTTTCGCTAGCCTAACCTTCGCCTTCACTTCCCTACACAGGCGGACATACGCTTCAGTGTTCTCCTGAGAACGATTGGCCTTCGCCCTCCTATATGCTACTTTCCTATTTCGGATAGCCGTAGCGATGTCATGACTGAACCACTTAGGCTGCGTTGAAGCAGGGGTGACCGGTTTTAAGGGTATGGCAGCAGACTGCAGCACCATAAACTCGTCCCGGAAATGCATTCCACACTCCCTCAACATCGCCGCCGACCTCTAACCCCATCTCTCCTACGCTATCCCGGAGGCTAACAAAGTCAGCCCGCCGTAGATCGAGCTTAATGTCTCTCGAGTTACTACGCTTCACCAGAGGGTCGCACACACGGAACCTAATCAGACCGTGATCACTCCCGCCCAACGATTCGTCAACGGTGAAGCCAGTGACGAGGTTGTCTTCGGTCATGAATACTAAGTCTAGAACGCTTTCGCCTCGTGTAGGATCATTGACTCACTGAGTGAGGAAGTTCTCATCAGCAAAGTCAACTAGCCTCCTCCCTTCAGCATCAGCAGTCTTGTCTTCCCACTTTATGCCGCGACAGTTGAAGTCTCCAAAAACTAGACGCACCCTATCCCCTAGCAGGCTATGGAATTCGGTGTACAGGGCTGTATCTTCCTCGAGGAGGAGATGCGGAGGTCTGTACACCAAGATTAACCTATAGTTCGTCCTTCCCACGTTCAGATCGACGCCAAGCAGCTCCCATTCCGACCGGAAGTGGCAGTCAACCCGACTCAACGTGTCCCTGACATATATTAGTGCCCCTCCACCCTCCCCACGGGTGCCGTCTTTGCCAGAGAGCGAGAGAGAGAGTGAGAGAGAGAGAGAGAGAGGGAGAGAGAGAGAGAGCGAGAGGGAGAGAGAGAGGGAGGGCGAGAGGGAGAGTGGGAGAGAGAGAGGGAGAGAGAGAGCGAGAGGGAGAGAGAGAGAGAGGGCAAGAGGGAGAGAGAGAGGGAGAGAGAGAGAGAGAGAGAGGGAGAGAGAGAGCGAGAGAGAGCGAGAGGGGGTGAGAGAGAGAGAGAGGGAGAGCGAGAGGGAGAGAGTTACAAGGAGTTACAAGAGAGGGCGAAAGGGAGAGTGGGAGAGAGAGAGTGAGGGAGAGCGAGAGGGAGAGTTACAAGGAGTTACAAGGAAAAGAAGTACCTCAAAAGCCCTTGCGGCCCATACTGAGGAAGTACCAATGGCAACGAGTGCCAGGGAAAATTTTCTACACCCTCAAATAGTGTGCAAGATTTGGTCTAACCTTTTCTTGAAATGATCCACAGAGGAACTATTCACAACTTCTAAAGGTAACCTGTTCCACGTGTCAGAGATCTTATACGTAAAGTAATTCCCACACAAACTAGTCCTAAACCGTTTCAAATCCAACTAACAACAATTGTTGCGAGTTGGGTTATCATTTAAACTAAACATGCTTCTAAAATCGACATCGTTGAACCCACGTAAGAGCTTGAAAACCTAGATCAGTTGACCGCAGAGCCTCCGAGTTTCCAGCGAAAACAAGTTCAGAGCGCGTAACCGTCGATTGTAGCCCATATGCTTAACGGAAGGGATTAACTTTGTGGCCATCGCCTGCACTCGCTCCAGCCTCTCAATATCTTTCCTGAGGGTGGGCGACCAGAACTGCACAGCATACTCCAGGTGCTGCCGAACCAGGGAATTGTACAGAGAGAGAGCACAATCTCCTTGTTCCGAAACTGAAATTGCCTCCTGATATAACCCAACAGCTTCTGGGCTTTCTTTTCCACCTCGACGCACTGTTTCGTAAACTTAAGGTCGCTGCTAATTAGCACACCCAAGTCCTTTTCCAAATCAGTCGCCTCAATATTACTCCCCAACATCGAGTAGTCCGACTTGGGATTGGCGTAGCCAATGTGCATCACCTTGCATTTACCCAAGTTAAACAGCATTTGCCATTTTCGGACCACTCTCCTATCCTACCTAGGTCCGCACGCAGTTGCTCGATCGCTTCGGGCGTCCCAACATTGGCCCCAAGCTTGGTGTCATCAGCGAATTTGGCGATCCGACTGACGATGCCACGGTCGATATCATTTATGTAAATGATAAACAACAGTGGCCCCAAAACGGAACCCTGAGAACCCCACTAGTGACCGAGGCCCAACCCGAACTAACCCCTTTAATTACAACCCTCTGCCGCCTATTCTTCAACCAGTTTTCAATCCACCTACCTACTTCCCCACCGATACCCAGCGCGCGCACTTTCACCATTAGCCGGCAGTGAGGTACCTTATCAAAGGCTTTCTGAAAGTCGAGATAAAGGATATCAATCGCCCTACTCTTATCATACTCACCCAACATGACGTGGAAAAACTCGAGCACGTTGGTGAGACACGACCTATGCCGTCTAAACCCATGTTGGGAGTCCCCAAGCAGCTTGTAGAAATCGAAATGGTCAACGATCCTATCCGCTATTATCCCCTCTAATAATTTACCTAAAACTGAAGTGAGACTAATGGGGCGATAGTTCCCTGGACTTTCGTGATCCCCTTTCTTAAAGATAGGGGTCACGTTGGCTTCTCTCCAGTCACCAGGCAACTGGCGGCCCGTCTCCAACGATCTGTTGAGGACTGTAGCCAGGTGGGGAGCCACTATCCAGGCCAGCACCTTCGTGCCATATGCCTGGCACGGGGATGACCCGGGTGTCCTCCCTGGTGAACACTCCCGCAAAGTACTCATTAAGCGCATTAGCGATGTCCGCGTCGGAGGTCCGCAGAACGGCGCTTCGGTCCTTTAACGAACCTATCATGCTTCTAATGGGCTTTCTACTAGTAACATAACTGGAGAACTCCTTAGGGTTCCCCTTTCAGAGGCTTGCCACCCGTAGTTCTTCGTTACGTTTCGCTAGCCTAACCTTCGCCTTCATTTCTCTACACAGGCGGACATACGCTTCAGTGTTCTCATGGGAACGATTGACCTTCGCCCTCCTATACGCTACTTTCCTATTTCGGATAGCCGTAGCGATGTCATGACTGAACCACTTAGGCTGCGTTGAGGCAGGGGAGACCGGTTTTACGGGTATGGCAGCAGACTGCAGCACCATAAACTCGTCCCGGAATGCACTCCACACTCCTTCAACATCGCCGCCGACCTCAAACCCCATCTCACCTACGCTATCCCGGAGGCTAACAAAGTCCTCTCGCCGTAGATCGAGCTTACTGCCTCTCGAGTTACTACGCTTCACCCGAGGGACACACACACGGAACCTAATCAGACCGTGATCACTCCCGCCCAACGATTCGTCAACGGTGAGGCCAGTGACGAGGTTGTCTGCGGTCGTGAATACTAAGTCTAGAACGCTTTCCCCTCGTGTAGGCTGATTGACCCACTGAGTGAGGAAGTTCTCATCAGCAAAGTCAACTAGCCTCCTCCTTTCAGCATCAGCAGTCCTGTCTTCCCACTTTATGCAGCGACAGTTGAAGTCTCTTAAAACTACACACACCCTATCCCCCAGCAGGCTATGGAATTCGCTGTACAGGGCTGTATCCTCGTCGAGGAGGAGATGCGGAGGTCTGTACACCAAGATTAACCTATAGTTCGTCCCTCCCACGTTCAGATCGACGCCAAGCAGCTCCCGTTCCGACCAGAACTGGCAGTCAACCGGACTCAACGTGTCTCTGACGTATATTAGTACCCCACCCCCCTCCAAACGGGTGCGGTTTTTGTGAAACATTCTATACCCGGGAATTTCGAACTCCGCAGCGTAGTCCCTACGATCAGTATGAATCCAGGAATCAGTGATAGCAACGATATCCTGGTATTCTGATGCTAAGAGCGCCCGTAGCTCGCAAAACTTGTTCCTAATCGACCTAGCATTAAAAAGGATTGCACGGAGGTGGCCTTCCCTATTCTGACTGCCCCCTAGCACGACCCGTTTCCCGAACAGCCAGGGCTGTCGGGAGTTGAAGAGCCCCTCACCAACGAGGGGGCAACTTCCGCAGGAGCCTGAGCCGGTTCCAACGTGGAAGGAGGGTCACCCACCTGTACCTGGACTCACCCTTTAGTTGAAGGTACGTCCGCCACCGACTCAACATCATCTCTCCCCGGTGGGGGCCCATCATCTCTCCCCTGACTCGACCTCACCATTCTGTAAAGGTGCCGATCGAGCAGCGCGCCTAGCCCACCTTTACCCTTGTTATTGAGGTGGACACTATCCCTCTGGTAAATGTCCCACCTACCTGAAAATGCGTCGAAGGGGTCAATAAACCTCACGCCCAGCGGGACGCACAAGTCTTGCACCCTCTCGTTGATGCCAATGACCTTACTGAGCGCGTGGTCACTGGCATTCATCCGCGGTAAAATACCTATTAACATTCCCCTGTCTGTCTTCAGTTTTAGATCATCCGCAAGAGACATGATCTCGGTGATGATCTCTTCTGTAAGACCTACCCTACCGCCTTTGAGGAAGAGGTCGTTGCCACCAGCGTGGAAAACGATCGCAGTCCTCCGACTAGCCACGCGCACCTTCTCTACCTCCTTCCTTAAGTGCGCCGTTCCCTGCCCAGGTAAGCACCTTACCTTCCTCCCATCCCGGTTTGCAGAAGCAAAGTACTTCTCCTGGCCCCTGATCTGCGAGTCCCCAATCAAAACGGTGTCTTCCCCCTTCGAGCACAAGAGACTAAAGCGGTTGGAGGTCCTGACAGGGCCAACTGGGGTCTCAGGATTCGGCTTCGCAGCCTTCTTGCCCGAGACCTTTCGATATCCGTCGCCACCCATAGACGCACTTACACCACCCGACCCACCCCGACCGGCAGCTACATCTTTCCGTTTCTTTGGGCCATCAGTAGGCCCCTTCCCACCCTTTTTCTTTATCGGCCCCTTCCCACCCTTGCGCCGCGGTTCCGTGCATTCCACATGGTTCACTGGCGATTCCTGACACTGATTTTGTACCCTTGTCCCCGGTTGCACCTCTACCGTTTCTCCGGGGTCCCGAGCTCTGTCCAGTCCATCGCTGGACCGCCTTTCCATGTCAGCTATCCTATCAATGAGCTCCTGATTGGAGAGCGCAGCCGCGTCAGTGACCGCCGCACCTCTAACAGCCGGTCTGGACGACTCGAGCCGCCGGACCCTCTCCTCTAGCTTCTCGTAAAACCGCCGAGTTCGCAAAAGCGGCACATGCTTGAGTGGTTGATCTTCGCGAAGCAGGCTTCTTTGAAGTTCGTCACCCACTGGTTTACTTCACACCTCGCACATTCAGCCTTCAGTTTCTGCGGTCCAGTCATTGTATCTTTTTTTTTTTTTTTTAATTCTGAATACTCTGAATAAGATAAAGCGTTCTAGCAATGAAAACTATCAAAAACGTTCTGACCAGTATATAAAAAAAGGAGAGGGGGAGGAGAGAGAGAGAGAGAGAATTTACATGTATAGGACAACCTTTGCTTTCGAAGGCCTCGGCCCGAATTGTTCATTCTGGCGAAGGCCAAACTTTTCGCCCCGCCCTAGACCTACGGTTTAACGGGGTGTATATATATATATATATATATATAATATATAAGAGAACGTGAGAGAGAGATCCCTGCTAGGGCACCCTGGTTACCCATTTATCTACCAACCGTGGAAGGACGCGCCGCCACCGGGTCTCGAACCCGGCGCATATAATCGTGTGTGCGTAATATTTTTTGGGCGTATTGGCGGGTGTGTACGTGCCAAAACGAAGTATACACTGTGCCAGCTGGCTGATAATGCCTGGAGGCACTGGCTGATTAGGGGCCTATAAGGCAGCGTGCTCTCGGCTGAAGTCTTAATAAGCCCTTGGCTCCTGTCAAGCGAACACCTCTCTTCCTCTCTCTCCTCCTCTTTCTTTCTCTTGGGGGATAACTCCGCCTCCAAGTTGCATAACCCGTGTTGCTCTGGCAACCACCCCCTCACCCTTGGGGGGGCATTGGTGCTGGAACTCTTGCAACATCCCCCTCCCCCTTTGTTGCATAACTTATGCAACATTTCCTTTGCAACACTGATCAACATTTGCAATTGCATTGCACTCTCTCCTTTTGCGCCTATACTACTAGTCCCTTTACTTAGCCAGAAGCTCTTCCGATCTAGAATTTAAAACGTTATTAGTACCGACATGAATAACATACGTTGTGTCCTCAGAGGTTCCGTCTGTAAAAATATATATATATGAAAATTATTTCACGAAAGTAACACGTGAAAAATATTTATGATGAATAAAACCACGAAGGAAAGGAAACAGAATGGTGCTCAAGCGCTTTCGTTTCCTTTCCTTCGTGGTTTTATTTATATATAATATATATATATATATACAGGATGTCCACAAAGTTTTGTTCCGGTTTTAAAATTTTATTACAACAAAACCAAAAGAGATAGAATAATGCAATTTTTCTATTTTGTTGCTGAAGTAATGACGGTGTTTTTTTATTTACAGGTTGTAATCCGAGTGTCAATTTGCTGATGATAGAAGCTTGAACGAAAATGGCGACTTGCGGTTTGCGGAGTTGAATTCAGTAACAACTGTTTAACAGAATTACCACCGTCAATATGGCAAGGATCCTCACTCCAAACCCAGCATGAAGAGGTGGTTCTGCAAATTTTGGGAGAGAGGAAGTGTGATTGACTCGCCAAGACTCGTCCAAGAGACGTTTCAACGCAGCCCTTGAGAGTCTATTCGTCGTGCCTCAAGTGAACTGCAGCTACCAAGATCAACGATACACAAAGTTGTACACAAGAGATTGCATCTTTACGAGTATAAAGTGTAAACAGTCCAAGATTTACAAACCAGATTACACAATGAGCTTTCTCCTGTGACGTCGCCATTTTCGTTGAAGTTTCTATCAATAGCAACTTGACACTCAGATTACCACCTGTAAATCAAGAAAAAACTTTATTAGTTAAGCAAAAAAATGCAAAAAAACAGCGTTTTCTATTTTTTTTTTTTTTGTAATAAAATGTTAAAACCAGAACAGGACTTTGTGGACACCCTGTGTATATTATATATATATATATATAATATATATATATATATATATATATATATATATATATATACTGTATATATATATATAAAGGGTGATCCAGAGAAATGGGACCCAAAAGAAACCCCTGTAACTCTTAAAGTATAAGTCCTTTTATAAAATCATACGCATCATTCGAAAGAGGATAGTTACAAGTTTGTACAGGATTGTATAGGTTTTGACAATACAAGAAAAGATAAGATACAAAACAAAATAAAAGTGTTAGTTAAAACTAACCCTTCAAGATGACTGCATGGACTGTGGAACAGCTGCGTTTCATAACTGAGCAATATTATGAGCATGGAAAAAGTGTAGTTTCAGCTCAAAGATCTTTCAAGACAAATTTTCAGATGTCAAAATCACCTTCTAAGAAAGTAATCCGTCGGTGTGTCAGAAGTTTTTCCCTAACTGGCAGCATTGGAAAAAGAAAACCAACTGGAAGAGTGCGCACAGCAAGGATAGACGAGATCATTAACAGAACTCATGAAATTGTACAGGATAATCCTAACATAAGCATCAGACGTGCTTCTCAGCTGTTAGGAGTTGGATATGGAACAACACACCGTATATTCAAGCAAAATTTAATGCTCTTTCCATATAAAATTCAAACAGTGCAACAACTAAACGATGGAGATTTCGCACGAAGACGACAATTCCGTCAATGGATCCAACAGAAGGTAAATGACACCACCAATTTTCTAGCAACTTTGATTATGTCAGACGAAGCCCATTTTCACTTGAATGGAACTGTAAACAAACAAAATTGTCGTTTCTGGGCAACAGAAAATCCATTGAATATTACCGAAGTCCCGTTGCATAGTCAGCGTGTAACTGTTTGGTGTGGTCTTACTGCATCTCAGATCATAGGGCCGTACTTTTTCGAGGATTCCACCGGAAACACGGTCACTGTAAATGGTGATCGCTACGAAAAAATGTTGACCGATTTCCTTATTCCTAAATTAAGAGATCTTTGTCTAGAAAACCACTGGTTCCAACAAGACGGAGCTACCTGCCATACCACGAGGAACTGCATGGCAGTTTTGCGTCAAACGTTTCCAGGCGAGTTAATCTCAAGATTTGGAGACGTTGAATGGCCCGCAAGGTCTCCGAATTTTTCTCCCTTAGATTATTATCTCTGAGGATATTTAAAGAGTAGGGTCTACAGAAATAACCCAATGACCTTGCAAGAATTGAAGGCCGCCATCACAAATGAGATACAGGCCATACCACCGCACACTCTTGCAAAAGTGATGCAGAACTTACAAGCGAGAACACTGGAATGCTTGGCAACTAATGGAGCACATTTGAAAGGAGTCATTTTAAAAAAATAAATATTTCATAATAAACTTGTAACTCTACTCTTTCGAATGATATATAGTTTTTATGAAAGGAATTAAATATTAAGAATATTTGGCTTTTTTTTGTGGGTCCTATTTATCTGGATCACCCAGTATATAATAAACAGGAACACCAGAGAAAAAACAAACATCATTCAAGGTTTAATAGTACCAACGTTTCGGAATGCACTAATTCCATCTTCAGGGCTAAAACAATAAATTGCCAAATCACATACAAAATACAAATTGCTTAATAACAATTTAAAATAAACTTAAAAAATTATAAAAAGTAGCTAAGAAAATGTAAAACATTAAAACTAAAAGGTAAATAAATGTGAAGTTAAAAAGTTACAATTATAAAAAGTAAAAGCATTAAAACTGAAACGTAAATAAAATAAAATAAACTAGTACCTTAACCAAAACATAGCAGATCTATCGATGATTCGTCAGAATTTAGGTCTGGTTTTAGTTTATAAATAAACAAAGATTCCACAATTTTAAGCTTAAGGTCAGAGCTTCCGGCAGACTGAAGGTGTTCAAATGGGTCTGCCTCTTGGTCCCACCTTAGCTAACGCGTTTCTGTGTCATCATGAAGTCAAATGGCTGAATGAGTGTCCTTCCAACTTCAAACCGGTTTTTTATAGAAGATATATTGATGACACTTTTCTCCTGTTCAAATCACCAGACCATATCCCTTTGTTTCGTAATTACCTTAATTCTAAGAACCATAATATTCAATTTACTTCAGAAGTTGAATCTAATAGCTCTGTGTCCTTTTTGAACATTAAGATAATAAAAACTAATTCCTCTTTTGAAACTTCCGTTTACCGAAAGCCGACATTCACCAATCTTACTACGAACTTTTCTTCCTTTATCCCTTTAGGTTTCAAACGAAATTTAATTTCGACTCTGACCAATAGAGCTTTCAATATCTGCTCAGATTACTTTAAACTACACGATGAACTAGATTTCATCCGAAAACTTCTTGCCAAGAATAAGTTCCCTTCTAGACTGGTGGAGACTACAATAGGCAGAACCTTAAATAGACTAATAAGCCCTACAACTAGAGACTTAATTACAGTCCCCAAAGATATCCTGTATTTCACTTTGCCCTATATGGGAACCTCAAGTTTTAACATTAGAAACAAACTTTTAAAAATTGCTCAAGGAATTCTACCCACAACTATGTATAAAAATTATATTCACCCCGTCTAAATCGATTTACCATTTATTTAAATAGAAGGATGTTATTCCTACACTTCTTACGTCATCCATAGTTTATCAATACAAGTGTAACCACTGTATAGGGTCATATATAGGTAAAACTAAAAGACATTTCAAATTTCGTATTTACGAACATCTCGGTAAATCGGTCCGTACAAATTTGCCCCTTGGCAAACCACCTAATTCTCTCATACGTAATCACTCGCCCAACAATAACCACCCAATTTCACAGTCTACTGTAATTTCGCCCGTACTTGCTGCCGGAAGCTCTGACCTTAAGCTTAAAATTGTGGAATCTTTGTTTATTTATAAACTAAAACCAGACCTAAATTCTGACGAATCATCGATAGATCTGCTATGTTTTGGTTAAGGTACTAGTTTATTTTATTTTATTTACGTTTCAGTTTTAATGCTTTTACTTTTTATAATTGTAACTTTTTAACTTCATATTTATTTACCTTTTAGTTTTAATGTTTTACATTTTCTTAGCTACTTTTTATAATTTTTTAAGTTTATTTTAAATTGTTATTAAGCAATTTGTATTTTGTATGTGATTTGGCATTTTATTGTTTTAGCCCTGAAGATGGAATTAGTGCATTCCGAAACGTTGGTACTATTAAACCTTGAAGGATGTTTGTTTTTCTCTGGTGTTCTTGTTTATTATTAAACTGCGTTTTCCGCGCAATCAATCAATAGCCGAGATATATATATATATATATTATATATATATATATATATATACACAAATAGTATAAAGTTTAGGTTATCTCATCGTTAAAAATTTTAAAATAATACACACAATAATTATATGAAGTATTGAGGTCACTCTTCAACGCACCCTCATGTGCCACGTCCACACCCATTGGCACTCACTCTCTGTCTCTACTGTTGATTAGAATTTATTTAAAAGAAATATATCACTTACCCATCAGAAGCCGGGAAACTTGAAACACAGGTATGTAAAATTCGAGAGCAAAGTTTAACACAACCTTCCTTGTTGTTGTAATATATATATATATATATATATATATATATATATATATTAGTGGTGGACCGGATGTCAGTTTTTCAACATCTGCGGGTGTGGATGCGGATATTTAGTTTATCTATCAATATAATATAGAATTATGAATATATGACATAATTTTTCAAATTTCGTGATATTACTATTATGGCAGGCAATGCATAAGAATTAAAATTAATATTAATGTTTTCATTATGATAAAAATAATAACTTTCTCAAGAGTTTCAGCCAAAGAAAATTCTATGAAACAAGTTTCATTCAATTTTCTGTTACCAGGATGCGGGATGTGGACCAAACTCTCTTGCATCTTTTGCATTTTTTGTATTTATTTACAATAATCTTGTTCGAAACACGATAGACTGCTTGAACTTATACGAACAATTTCATTCTGAAAAGTTAGTGTTGCTGTGAAAAAAAAATCAGTGGAGTACGCACAGCGGCACAGGCAGTGTTTGTTGATTTAATGGTATTTATATTTTGAGGTTTATATATTTGTTTGTTCATTAATAATTAATACTTTACATTAAATGTGCATGAATGTGCCTTATAAGCTACTTTATAAGCTAATTTAATTGTAAATTGCATAATTTATTAGAGGTAATATCCGCATGACATCCGCAGTCAGAAGTGCGGATGTTAAAAATGATGCGGATATCCGGTCCGCCACCAATATATATATATACACATTTTAACTGCAAACAACACACAGTATAATTAATGTAAAGACCGACGCTTATGTAGAAGAGCGTTCCGCACAAGATGAGGAGGGAGAACGAACAAATGAAAAATGAGGTATCTCCCGGTAATCGGATGATCCCGTGTTCGATTCCCGGGAGGTACCTCATTTTCCATTTGTTCGTTCTCCCTCCTCATCTTGTGCGGAACGCTCTTCTACACAAGCGTCGTTCTTTACATTAATTATGCTGTGTTTGCAGTTAAAATGTATATATGTACGGCATGCGAGGGTGCCCCCTCAGGGCAGTGGTTTCTGCTCGTATATAGGAGAATTACGACTTCTGATTGTTCGAGGTCTTTGGTGTAGTGGATAGCATATCTGACCGGCAATCGGATGATCCCGGGTTCGATTCCCGGGAGGTACCTCATTTTTCATTTGTTCGTTCTCCCTCATCTTGTGCGGAACGCTCTTCTACAGAAGCGTCGTTCTTTACACACACACACATATATATATATATATATATACAGTACTGGCCAAATTATTAGGAATTTTTTAAAAATTTCATTTTTTGGTATAAAATGTTAAATTAAACCAATTTTAAACGTTGAAAAGTTATTTATTTCTACACAAGAATACATGGTCATTATTTAGCAATAGTTTAGTACTTAGTTTGACCCCCCTTAGCTGCCTTAAGGGCTGCGACACGCTTCGGCATGCCATGAATCAATTTTTTGCATAATTCCTTAATACGTGTAGAGTGAAACCAGACTTGAATAAGTCGCTCTATGAGTTGGTGTTTTGTTGTTATCGGCGTTTCATGGATTACGTCCTTTAAAATACACCATAAACTTTCGATTGGGTTCATGTCTGGAGAATTTCCAGCCCATGGGAGCAACCGAACACTATTTTCATGACACCATTTTTTAACCGACTTTGCCGTGTGGCATGGAGCTGAGTCTTGTTGAAAAATCCAACGTCTATTACCATACCATTCCCTTATTTGAGGCAGTAGACGTCTTCTTAGTACTTCTATATACTTGACTTGGTTCATATTCCCCTCAACAATGCTCAAACGACTAGTTCCATGCACAGAAATTGCTCCCCAAACCATGATCTTTTGTGGAAATTTCACCGTTTTCATCAGACACTCAGGCAAAAATTCTTCTCTAGGCCTCCTTCTTACACTTTGAACACGATCGTCAAGCACGGCAATCGTTGACTCATCGGAGAACACCACCTGCAATCAAAGAAAGCCCTGTGAAAGAGTCAGTGCATAGCGTATGAAGTACAGCTAAAACGAAGTACAGTATGACTTGCTGCTTTACAGATATTTTTACTGCAGTTTTATCACGTACTGTAAATACACTTCTATGCATACTGTATTTACTGTATTAACATTCTATTTAATGTTAAATATTATTCTTACCTGTTCCCAATCCTCACTAGTCCAGTTAATGTGTTCCTTTGCCCATGCAAAACGTGCCTTCTTCATAGCCTCAGTGAGCCTGGGCTTCTTCCTTGGGCGGTAGGCTTTGAAGCCGGCAGTTAGAAGCCTCCTGTTGACTGTTCTACGACTAATATTGATGCCATCAGCCGCTAGACTACTGGAAATGTTTTTGCAAGTAGCTCTTCTATTTCTAAGAGACAAAATTGCAATCTGTCTATCAGTTCTTGGAGTCGTTACCCTTTTCTGCCGCATTCCAACCCTTTTGGGGCCTACATTTTCTCCAAATACCATTTTTTTCTTAATACGAAGTACTGACTGTGGTGAAACATGGAGTTTGGCAGCGATTTCCTTTTGTTTAAATGTAGAAGTAGTTAATAAAACCTGTATTTGCCCAATTTTCCGTGGACTCGTCATTCTTTCGCCCCATTTTCAAATTCACTTAAAAACTGTAACAAATAATTGCCGAAATTGGGTAAAACACTATTTAAATTAAACGGTAGTTACAATGACACGTAAAAGAAAGAGAAACACACCCGCATCGCACGACAACCAAACGACAACTGACGAACAAACACGCTTCGTTCGACTAAAGAATTATGCAAAAAATTGATTCATGGCATGCCGAAGCGTGTCGCAGCCATTATGGCAGCTAAGGTGGGTCAAACTAAGTACTAAACTATTGCTAAATAATGACCATGTATTCTTGTGTAGAAATAAATAACTTTTCAACGTTTAAAATTGGTTTAATTTAACATTTTACCAAAAATGAAATTTTTAAAAAAATTCCTAATAATTTGGCCAGTACTGTATATATATATATAAATAAAATTTAGGTTATCTTAGTGTTAAAAATTCTCAAATAATGCACACTAATAAAATGAAATATAGAGGCCATTCCTCAACCCAAATCCATATGCCACGCCCAAACCTTTTGGCACTCGCTCTCCGTCTCTGCTATTTATTATAATTATTTGAAAGAAATATATCACTCGCCCATCAGAAGCAGGAAAACTGTTAAAACACAGGTATGGAAAATTCGAAAACTAAATTTAATACATCCTTCCTCATTCAGCTATCGAAACAATCCGAACTAATCAGACAGTAGCCCGTTTGAATCGGCTGAAACAGCCATCTTAATCTCCAATATGGTTTTTCACTTCTAGCCATTTCTTGGAAACCTGCCCGCATGACATTCACAGGTAAACAAAACACGGACCTTTTATCTCACTAGGCTTCATATTACCGCTACAATCAGCTAGTAAGACCTTTTATGAACCCTCAGACCACTAAAGTAAGACAATCAGAACCCTTAGGACAACCAAAGGCAAAATAAACAACATTTGGCGCTACCAGAGTGCCATTCGTGTCCCCAGACAACCGCCGGCAGAAATTCCATGGTGTTTACATAATTTAGTCAAACTACCCACTCGTAGGTTAAGGGAAATGAAACGCACAGCGAGAAAGCGTAAAATAGTTTATTGAAAGTACACAAATGAAATAATTTATAAAATCTATACGTATAAGTAAATGAACATTCAAAAACTTTAAATAACACTAGACAACGTTAAATTTGCTACTGAAACAAACAGGTGATTTAGAGTAATTAGATGGCACTGATTTAAAAAATGTAGTCAGATTTTTTCTATCACCTTTACATTTTAAGTTAACGACGTATACCAATTATTTGACAGCACTGTGTGCGCTATCATGTAATCAGCTCAGTATAATGAAATACATCAGCCTTGCTTCATTCCCACACTCACCAAATTCGCCCAGAAATAACAAATCCTTCACATGCTCAATTTTTAGCACATTCGAGTAGTCTTTTGTCTGACTATGAAGGGGGGGAGTCAGACGTCTCTCTCTCTCTCTCTCTCTCTCTCTCTCTCTCTCTCTCTCTCTCTCTCTCTCTCTCTCTCTCTCTCTCTGTACTGCTCTGAGGTCAGAGAGCTTTGCTACCCAGCTGGCTGCCAGGCCAGCGTAAAGTCTCAGGCGTAGGCTCTGGGTCCGGTGGGATATCCCTTGAACACTGTATTCTAAGAGTCTGGCCGCTTGTGAGTGACTAGTAAGACTTAGTAAGGGGCTGCATCTCGCTGTCGCTCCTGGTGTGAAATCCGTGACGCCTGCGTCGCGAGTGTTTGTCAGTTGGTAGCTGCGACACCTTTGGGACTGTCCGGCCCTGGGGAGACCTTTGGTCGGTGCGGCAGCAGCGAGAGGTGGTCTTCTGGAAGGGATGAACGTCACTTGCAAATAGGTGGATGCGTCTACGCGCGGGATGAATTCACCCCCCCCCCCCCTCCTTTTTTATATACTGGTCAGAACGTTTTTGATAGTTTTCATTGCTAGAACGCTTTATCTTATTCAGAGTATTCAGAATTTAAAAAAAAAAAAAAAAGATCCAATGACTGGACCGCAGAAACTGAAGGCTGAATGTGCGAGGTGTGAAGTAACCAGTGGGTGACGAACTTCAAAGAAGCTGCTTCGAGAAGATCAACCACTCCAGCATGTGCCGCTTTTGCGAACTCATGCGGTTTTACGAGAAGCTAGAGGAGAGGGTCCGGCGGCTCGAGTCGTCCAGACCGGCTGTTGGAGGTGCGGCGGTCACTGACGAGGCTGCGCCGCCGCCTAACCCGGAGCTCATTCAGGATAGGATAGCTGCCGTGGAAAGGCGGTCCAGCGATGGAATGGACAGATCTCGGGACCGCGGAGAAAGGGTAGAGGTGCAACCGGGGGCCAGGGTCCTAAATCAGTGTCAGGAATCGCCAGCGACCCACGTGGAATGCTTGGAACCGCGGCGTAAGGTGGAGGGCGTAAAGAAGGGGCTGATAGAGAAGGGTGGGAAGGGGCCGATAAGAAAAAGGGTGGGAAGGGGCCTACTGATGGCCCAAAGAAACCGAAGGATGTAGCTACCGGTCGGGGTGGGTCGGGTGGTGTAACTGCGTGTATGGGTGGCGACGGGTTTCGAAAGGTCTCGGCAAGAAGGCTGCGAAGCCGAAGCCTGAGACCCCAGTTGCCCCTGTCAGGACCTCCAACCGCTTTAGTCTCCTGTGCTCGAAGGAGGAAGACACCGTTTTGATTGGGGACTCGCAGATCAGGGGCCAGGAGAAGTACTTTGCTTCTGCAAACCGGGACGGGAGGAAGGTAAGGTGCTTACCTGGGCGGGGAACGGCGCACTTAAGGAAGGAGGTAGAGAAGGTGCGCGTGGCTAGTCGGAGGACTGCGATCGTTGTCCACGCTGGTGGCAACGACCTTTCCTCAAAGGCGGTAGGGTAGGTCTTCAGAAGGGATCATCACCGAGATCATGACTCTTGCGGATGATCTAAAACTGAAGACAGACAGGGGAATGTTAATAGGTATTTTACCGCGAATGAATGCCAGTGACCACGCGCTCAGTAAGGTCATTGGCATCAACGAGAGGGTGCAAGACTTGTGCGTCCCGCTGGGCGTGAGGTTTATTGACCCCTTCGACGCATTTTCAGGTAGGTGGGACCTTTACCAGAGGGATGGTGTCTACATCAATAACAAGGGTAAAGGTGTGCTAGGCGCGCTGCTCGACCGGCACCTATACAGAATGGTGAGGTCGAGTCCGGGGAGAGATGATGATGAGCCGGTGGCGGACGTACTTTCAACTGAAGGGTGCCTCCAGGTACAGGTGGGTGACCCTCCTTCCACGTTGGTGGGGGCTCAGGCTCCTGCGGAGATTGTCCCATCGATAGTGAGGGGCTCTTCAACTCCCGACAGCCCTGGCTGTTCGGGAAACGGGTCGTGCTAGGGGGCGGTCAGAATATGGGAGGCTCCCTACGTGCAATGCTTTTTAATGCTAGGTCGATCAGGAACAAGTTTGGCGAGCTACGGGCGCTCTTAGCATCAAAATACCAGGATATCGTTGCTATCACTGAGTCCTGGATTCATACTGATCGTAGGGACTACGTTGGGGAGTTCGAAATTCCCGGGTATAGAATGTTTCGCAAAGACCGCACCCGTGGGGAGGGGGTGGGGTACTAATATACGTCAGAGACACGTTGAGTCCGCTTGACTGCCAGTTCCGGTCGGAACGGGAGCTGCTTGGCGTCGATCTGAACGTGGGAGGGACGAGCTATAGGTTAATCTTGGTGTACAGACCTCCGCATCTCCTCCTTGAGGAGGATACAGCCCTGTACACCCAACTCAGTAGCCTGCTAGGGGATAGGATGTGTGTAGTTTTAGGAGACTTCAACTGTCGCGGCATAAAGTGGGAAGACAGGACTGCTGATGCTGAAGGGAGGAGGCTAGTTGACTTTGCTGATGAGAACTTCCTCACTCAGTGGGTCAACGAGCCTACACGAGGCGAAAGCGTTCTAGACTTAGTATTCACGACCGAAGACAACCTCGTCACTGGCCTCACCGTTGACGAATCGTTGGGCGGGAGTGATCACGGTCTTATTAGGTTCCGTGTGTGCGTCCCTCGGGTGAAGCGTAGTAACTCGAGAGGCAGTAAGCTCGATCTCCGGCGGGCGAACTTTGTTAGCCTCAGGGATAGCGTAGGAGAGATGGGGTTAGAGGTCGGCGGCGATGTTGAGGGAGTGTGGAGTGCATTCCGGGACGAGTTTATGGTGCTGCAGTCTGCTGCCATACCCTCAAAACCGGTCACCCCTGCTTCAACGCAGCCTAAGTGGTTCAATCGTGACATCGCTTCGGCTATCCGAAATAGGAAAGTAGCGTATAGGAGGGCGAAGGCCAATCGTTCCCATGAGAACACTGAAGCGTATGTCCGCTTGTGTAGGGAAGTGAAGGCGAAGGTTAGGCTAGCTAAACGTAACGAAGAACTACGGGTGGCAAACCTCTGAAAGGGGAACCCTAAGGAGTTCTTCAATTGCTAATGTGGTTAATGAGTACTTTGCGGGAGTGTTCACCAGGGAGGATACCCGCGTCATCCCTGAGCCAGGCGTGAGGCACGAAGGTGCTGGCCTGGATAGTGTTAGATGTACCGCGACAGTCGTTGCCGATAGAATAGACAAACTGTGCGCGTTTAAGGCTCCTGGGCCAAACCAGTTTCTCCCCAGATTGCTGCGAAAAGTGCGCGACCAGGTGGCTCCCCACCTGGCTACAGTCTTCAACAAATCGTTGGAGACGGGCCAAGTGCCTGGTGACTGGAGCGAAGCCAACGTGACCCCTATCTTTAAGAAGGGGGATCACGAAAGTCCAGGGAACTATCGTCCCATTAGTCTCACTTCAGTTGTAGGTAAATTATTAGAGGGATAATAGCGATAGGATCGTTGACCATTTGGATTCCTACAAGCTGCTTGGGACTCCCAGCATGGGTTTAGACGGCATAGGTCGTGTCTCACCAACTTGCTCGAGTTTTTCCACGTCATGTTGAGTGAGTATGATAAGAGTAGGGCGATTGATATACTTTATCTCGACTTTCAGAAAGCCTTTGATAAGGTACCTCACCGCCGGCTAATGGCGAAAGTGCGCGCGCTGGGTATCGGTGGGGAAATAGGTAGGTGGATTGAAAACTGGCTGAGGAATAGGCGGCAGAGGGTTGTAATTAAAGGGGCTAGTTCGGGTTGGGCCTCGGTCACTAGTGGGGTTCCTCAGGGTTCCGTTTTGGGGCCACTGTTGTTTATCATTTACATAAATGATATCGACGGTGGCATCGTCAGTCGGATCGCCAAATTCGCTGATGACACCAAGCTTGGGGCCAATGTTGGGACGCCCGAAGCGATCGAGGAACTGCGTGCGGACCTAGGTAGGATAGGAGAGTGGTCCGAAAAATGGCAAATGCCGTTTAACTTGGGTAAATGCAAAGTGATGCACATTGGCTACGCCAATCCCAAGTCGGACTACTCGATGTTGGGTAGTAATATCGAGGTGACTGATTTAGAAAAGGACTTGGGTGTGCTAATTAGCAGCGACCTTAAGTTTACGAAACAGTGCGTAGAGGTGGAAAAGAAAGCCCAGAAACTATTGGGTTATATCAGGAGGCAATTTCAGTTTCGGAACAAGGAGATTGTGCTCTCTGTACAATTCCCTGTTCGGCCGCACCTGGAGTATGCTGTGCAGTTCTGGTCGCCCACCCTCAGGAAAGATATTGAGAGGCTGGAGCGAGTGCAGGCGAGGGCCACAAAGTTAATCCCTTCCGTTAGGCATATGGGCTACAATCGACGGTTACGCGCCCTGAACTTGTTTTCGCTTGAAACTCGGAGGCTGCGCGGTCAACTGATCGAGGTTTTCAAGCTCTTACGCGGGTTCAACGATGTCGATTTTAGAAGTATGTTTAGTTTAAATGATAACCCAACTCGCAACAATGGTTGGAAGTTGGATTTGAAACGGTTTAGGACTAGTGTGTGTGGGAATTACTTTACGTATAAGATCTGTGACACATGGAACAGGTTACCTTCAGAAGTTGTGAACAGTTCCTCTGTGGATCAGTTCAAGAAAAGGTTAGACCAAATTTTGGACACTATTTCAGTGTACAAAATTTTCCCTGGCACCCTTTGCCATTGGTACCTCCTCGGTATGGGCCGCAAGGCCTTTTGAGGTACTTCTTTTCCTTGTAACTCCTTGTAACTCTCTCTCTCTCTCTCTCTCTCTCTCTCTCTCTCTCTCTCTCTCTCTCTCTCTCTCTCTCTCTCTCTCTCTCTCTCTCTCTCTCTCTCAATGCTCTCTGTAGCCTCTGTCGTTTAGTTCGACACCGGAAGGAGTAGCGATGAAGCTGAACAGCTTCTTCCTCTTGGGTTGTGAACAGGGACCTGGACCAACTTCTGGAAGTATTGTGTCCACACCTATGAGTGTTCTGGCTTCACTGACTTGTGCTGCCTTTTCATCTCCGCTTGAGCACCAGTCCAACTTAAATATTGGATCCAAAATAGTCGCTAACTGATAAACTTTGCGGCCTTATAATATTGTAAGCATTTCTCCACTGATTTCTTCAGTCCGGACACCAGGGCACTGTTATACTTTGACTGCATCCGGTCAAGATGAAACATGAGTCCCTTCCCGCAAGCAATAACCAGACTGGCAGAAACCGAGTTCTGTCGTTGGACACAATTAGTGGCAACTTCAAATGGTTCAAAGATCTCCAGCGTGTCCATGATGTTCTGATCATACACTCCAAGCGTTGGTGCCCCATCAAGAGTGCTTAGCTTGTGTTCTGGTACATGCAGCACTGACCGAATCATCATTACCTGTGAATTCCAGCGTGCGGCACATCCAGATTCTAATCTATTCTCTCCCTCCAGAGCGTCAGTAACTATAGCTGACTTATGCACGAAAGACACTAACTTAGATGTTTTGTTGAAAACCATGTTCAGTTATTCTGCTTCCTTGAGGCCATTCTTGACCACAAGCTGAAGCGTATGGGCAAAGCACGAGCTGTGCTCAGCTGGCAGCGCCTTATATAGTTCAAAATCTGTTTCTTGACTAGCATCCATGTCATCATACTCAAAATCATCTTTCTTATTGGTCTCCAAGTCGGCAGTGATATCAGAGAAGCCTGGCAGAGAAAAAGCAGATATCATATTAGCAGCATTGTCTGTTTTGATGTTTGTAATCTTGGAGCCAAGGTCAAAGAATTGGATGATCCCTTCGCACACCTGCGTGATGTTGTGTGCAGTATGGCAACCATGGAAGCGCTTGCAAGCTAGAACCACAGTTTTTAAGGTCCAGTCATTGATATAGAGCAGTAATCCCTAGGTAGCATCTCATTTGGCGACTAGACCAGATATCAAGCGTGAGACAGACATTCTGTGCACTCTCAAGTCTCCTTTTGACATCAGACTTAAGCTCAGTGCACTTCTCTTGTGCCAGTCTGTTCACCAGGTGCTTGCGAGCTGGTATCTGGTAGCGAGGATCAGCAGCCTTTAATAAACCATGAAAGTAAGGACTGTCCACCACAGAGAAAGAAATAAGTTTACATGCCACAAAGAGCACTAGTACATTGTCGAGATGTTTTTGTTGATTTTGCACTTATCCATAGTGTTGTGTTTCCGCTGAAACAAATACAAAGTAAAATTAGAAATCAAGGTTTAATTAATATGGAATGTTATTTAATTACTGTAATATCTCACTTAGGCCCGTATTCAAAATCTTTTTTCTTCTGGCATAGCTTAGCCACTGAAGTTAGTACTCTTAAAACATGAAAGCCAAGCTTGGCGAACGTGAGTATTGCTGAGCGTTCAGCATTTTCGTAACAGAATGCTAAGTGATAAAAATGACCGCGAGATATATTGCTTGAAAGCAGTACAAATTAGCCTATCCCACATTTGTTAATATGTATCATAATTATGATAGTCAGATTAGGATATTTTTGTGTGATATGTATCATATTACCGTGGCAAGTAGCCTAGTTCGCAACATTAGCTTGCATTCTGTATTAGGCTAATATATTGGTCCCCTTAATGTAGCTTGCTTCTTTTAAAGAATTACAACAACCTATCAAGTTCATGCAATATCTCATTATGCATTGAAGACAACAAACATAATTTTGAAATTATAAAGCGAAAAAAAAGACAAACAGTTGTTTATGAATAAACAGGAACATAAGATAAGCGTGTAGCGAAGTGTTGAACACCAGGCGAGCATCACAATATGGATGTTTGTTTTGCCAGTATGGTGAAAGTCTTAAAAAGATAAATGTTGTGTTGGTTTATATCACATTTTTTGCATAGAGTGTACAAGTATTAATTTCTTCCATATAAAAATGAGTTGTAAACAAATATAACGGCAGAAAACTTAACTGCAGAACTGGGTTCAGCTAAGTTTATGTTCGTCAGACACATTCCAACATTACGCAATGCCAAATTGGCGCAAGATCGCCAGAGTAGGCTTTAACGTTGGCGAAAAAAGATTTTGAATATGGGCCTTAGCAGAGCCGGATTTAGACGTGTGGAGGCCCTGGGCAGCCTCCATGTGGAGGCCCCCCTACCTTAGGGGAAGACATAATTGAAGTCATCCATAAGATTCATAATATAATTAACATACATACACTTTCAAAACATCGTGCACTCTTGTGTCTGTCCATTCCACTCATTTCTGCAAAAAATGAAAGCCTCGGGTTACTCGGGTATTCCATTATAGTGAGAGTAGGCCTAAAAGAGTAATAAAAACAAAATAATAATCAATACACAACAAATAGTAATTGGTAAAAGTTTATGTACTACAGTGGTATTGGATGCGCGTTTTTTTTTGTTGATCATCTATCGGGTTTTTCTAGTTTCGGGTTTTTTCTATTTTGATAATGGCTTGTCAATATGTGGAGGCCCCCAAGATGTGGAGGCCCATGGGCAGCTGCCCACTTTGCCCACTCCTAAATCCGGCCCTGGGCCTTAGTGTTACAGAAGTTGTAAGACAATTGTTGTTACGTACAGTACAATGTAGCAGATTGACAGTGTAGCAAGTAGAGGTGGAAAAAGTACCAAAATGAGTACCAAAACTAACACCAGTACGATTAAGAGTACCGTATTTTTGAGTGGTCGGGTACGGTTTTTTTAGTGTTTGAGTACGAGTACGCGTGTGAGTGTGTGGCTTCCAACTTTAACTGGTGCTTGGCTACAAGTTGTAGCCAAGCACTTTAACAAAGCACTTTAGCCTTACCTTAATATGCTTGTGAAGATTTGAAGTTACAGTCTTGGAGCATGAGAAACCAAGCTCACAGTACTTGCACACTGTCTTGCCTGAAGACAATGTCATGATCTTCACTTAGTGTGTACTAGAGCAAAGGGACTGAGAGATTGAGAAGGAAGAGTGGCTGAGAATCAACAAGCTCATGTCTCTGCTCTCTGAGTCTCTTCTAGTCTATTAGTTACTTCCTTTTTGTATGGGGACGTCAAGACTGAGCAGTATTCATTTTTGGTATAATCACTGTTTTTAGCAGGGGAATCATAACTGTCCTGTCCCTTCTTTTGAACGTTCTTAGTATCTGTCCCGCAACTCTTTTTGCTTTATTTATCGCTATCTGATTTTGTGTTTCGAATTTTGCATCATCGGTCATTATTACTCCCAAATCGATCGCTTTCGTGCTTCTCTGAATTTCCTGTCTATCTGGAGCATAATATGCTGTCTGTTTAAGTTCCTCATATCTGTCATATCTCAATTGCTGAAATTTCTCGGTGTTAAATGTAATTTTGTTGTCTTCTGACCACTTGTATATTTTGTTCGTGTCCCTCTGCAAGTCCCCCCACTTCATTTGCATTGCTGATTTTTTGCTGATCTTTGTATCATCTGCAAAATATATTTTTTATAAGCAGGAAGGAGGGGCCAACGGCAAATGCCGCAAAAGCGCCCCTTCCATAGAAGAAAGAACCAAAATCAAGGTCCAGGGTTTTCGAGATGACTAGACACTGCGTTTGAAAGATGGAAGTTCATAGACAGGAGAAAAGATGGATTGAGGAAGATTATTCCAGAGTTGACCAGTTGAGTAGATGAAAGACTGAAAATACCGATTAACCTTTGCATTAGATAGTTGGACAGAAAAGGAATAAGAAAGTGTACAAAGTCTGGTACTGCGTGCTCACCTTAAAGGAGGAGGCATGCAGTAGTTAAAAAGTTGAGAAGAGCATTGTCCGTTATAATAGCGATAGTAAAGTGAGAATGAGGCAACATTGCGGCGAAGAAATGGAAATTGAAGACAATCAGTAAGAGGCGGAAAAGTGATGAGACCAAAAGCCTTTGATTCCACCCGGTCAAGTACGGCTATGTGGGTTGAACCACCCCATACATTAGGCCATGATTAGGGTGTGTCACTTTTGGACTTTTTTTGCAAAGTCATGGTGCTTACTCTTATATTGTGACAAATTGACCAAAAACCATGAATAAACCAAAAAAAAGACAATCGGGTAATATTTAGGGTCCCCGCCCCCCATTTGAAAAAGAAGCCCCCTATTCACACAAAAAAAATGGTGATTTTTGGAGATATTTTTGGTCATAGTTCCCTTACTAATCATCGTATTTCAAAAATTTTGCTACCAATATGTAAAGAATAATAATGCGCTTCAATCTGAACAGGTTTTATTAACCTTTGAGTTAAATTTATTAAATTTTTTATATCTCTCTGGTCATTTTGATGCATTTTCTAAGAGAAAAATGCTGCTGTTTTATATCTTTGGAAGATCTGAACTGTAATAAAATATTATCTTATATGCTTTGGATGTCACCCCCATCCACAGAGCATCATCCCAATGCAGCTCTGCGGCGATGCGCTTTGAAAATATAAATAAAAAAGCATATGGGCTTAAATTTCAAGGGTTCATAATTCTCGTTCATTCATTTTTATTGACGAAATGTATTTAAAGCGTCTTACGGCTAAAAGTCTGTTGTATCAATCAGCTTTTGTGTTTGAAAGATATCAGAGTGCTATAACAACTAATAAACTCCTTTTCGCAGGATTTTATTGTTTCAGACGTAGATATCATAAAGCTTCACATGCTCAAGCGCGCGAGCGCACATCGTTACAAACTTAGTTACCAGAAGGCCCTATGCAGTGACTCAAATCTTTTATTTGATCGTTTTGCGAAGATTAATTCGAATTATTGCAAGCCGTTAAAATATTTCCCACAGTACTGGATAGAAAGGAGGCATATATATATATACACACAAACTCAGAATGGTTCCTTGAGAACATTATATGTTAAACACAGACCGTGCATGGAACAAGGAACTCTTCTGGGAAAATTAAATCCACTATAGTCCGAATAAGTAATGGTAAATGACAAATACCATAGTTTTTTCTTTTTCATGATTTTAGCCCGACGTGGGCAACGGGTCTCTCGCAAAGAGATCCCATAAATATAGCTTCCCTCACCAGCTATCTGCAAAGCAGAGTGGATCCAGCTTTGGGACATGGATCTAGGGTTTAAAGCAAGCCTAGATCCCTACATTCAGAACCTCTATATAAGTAAAAGACTCGTTGCATTCACGTCATGTTGAATAAATCAAAGAAAAAGGGGGTAACTATTGTATTTTTAGCCAAAAAAAAACCAAAACTTAAACCTCAACCGGGACATTGAGCGTCCACTTTTCAAGGCACGAAACACGTCCGTTTAGTATACACAAACTCAGAATGGTTCCCTGAGAACATTATATGTTAAACACAGACCGTGCATGGAACAAGGAACTCTTCTGGGAAAATTAAATCCACTATAGTCCGAATAAGTAATGGTAAATGACAAATACCATAGTTTTTTCTTTTTCATGATTTTAGCCCGACGTGGGCAACGGGTCTCTCGCAAAGAGATCCCATAAATATAGCTTCCCTCACCAGCTATCTGCAAAGCAGACAGGATCCAGCTTTGGGACATGGATCTAGGGTTTAAAGCAAGCCTAGATCCCTACATTCAGAACCTCTATATAAGTAAAAGACTCGTTGCATTCACGTCGTGTTGAATAAATCAAAGAAAAAGGGGTAACTATTGTATTTTTAGCCAAAAAAAAAACAAAACTTAAACCTCAACCGGGACATTGAGCGTCCACTTTTCAAGGCACGAAACACGTCCATTTAGTATACACAAACTCAGAATGGTTCCCTGAGAACATTATATGTTAAACACAGACCGTGCATGGAACAAGGAACTCTTCCGGGAAAATTAAATCCACTATAGTCCGAATAAGTAATGGTAAATGACAAATACCATAGTTTTTTCTTTCATGATTTTAGCCCGACGTGGGCAACGGGTCTCTCGCAGAGATATCCCATAAATATAGCTTCCCTCACCAGCTATCTGCAAAGCAGACAGGATCCAGCTTTGGGACATGGATCTAGGGTTTAAAGCAAGCCTAGATCCCTACATTCAGAACCTCTATATAAGTAAAAGACTCGTTGCATTCACGTCTGTGTTTAACATATAATGTTCTCAGGGAACCATTCTGAGTTTGTGTATACTAAACGGACGTGTTTCGTGCCTTGAAAAGTGGACGCTCAATGTCCCGGTTGAGGTTTAAGTTTTGGTTTTTTTTTGGCTAAAAATACAATAGTTACCCCCTTTTTCTTTGATTTATTCAACACGACGTGAATGCAACGAGTCTTTTACTTATATAGAGGTTCTGAATGTAGGGATCTAGGCTTGCTTTAAACCCTAGATCCATGTCCCAAAGCTGGATCCTGTCTGCTTTGCAGATAGCTGGTGAGGGAAGCTATATTTATGGGATCTCTCTGCGAGAGACCCGTTGCCCACGTCGGGCTAAAATCATGAAAAAGAAAAAACTATGGTATTTGTCATTTACCATTACTTATTCGGACTATAGTGGATTTAATTTTCCCAGAAGAGTTCCTTGTTCCATGCACGGTCTGTGTTTAACATATAATGTTCTCAGGGAACCATTCTGAGTTTGTGTATACTAAACGGACGTGTTTCGTGCCTTGAAAAGTGGACGCTCAATGTCCCGGTTGAGGTTTAAGTTTTGGTTTTTTTTGGCTAAAAATACAATAGTTACCCCCTTTTTCTTTGATTTATTCAACACGACGTGAATGCAACGAGTCTTTTACTTATATAGAGGTTCTGAATGTAGGGATCTAGGCTTGCTTTAAACCCTAGATCCATGTCCCAAAGCTGGATCCTGTCTGCTTTGCAGATAGCTGGTGAGGGAAGCTATATTTATGGGATCTCTTTGCGGGAGACCCGTTGCCCACGTCGGGCTAAAATCATGAAAAAGAAAAAACTATGGTATTTGTCATTTACCATTACTTATTCGGACTATAGTGGATTTAATTTTCCCAGAAGAGTTCCTTGTTCCATGCACGGTCTGTGTTTAACATATATATATATGTGTGTGTGTGTATATATATATATATATATATATATATGTGTGTGTGTGTGCTAATTAGTAAGCTCTGTAGTAAAGATAAATATTATTTTTACAAGATGTTTACATTATTCTCAAAAATATTTCGTCGGAGCTTCGAAGGTAATTTAAACCTAATATCTCATGAAATGACCGAGAGATTTGAGATTGGAATGAGACCTTCAGAGTGAAAACACTTTTAGGGTGTTTCTAAGAACCACATTTCGCGTATGATTGAGAAAAATGCTGCCTAATGGTTTATGTTGCTTTGAAGGTGTATGATAAGCACACCGGACAAAAAATTAGTCACACCTAATAGCACCGATAGTAGGAAGTTCAAGGTCACACAGAGGGCGCTGATGTAGCATTGGTAAGTGTCAAGTAGCGGTGACGTAGCACACAGGATCAGATCTGTTTCGTGAGGTGGTGAAGAACAAAGTGTGTGTTGGATATAGTCTGCAAAATGGGTCGTGAGGCAGACGTTACTCAGTGGCAAAAAGGAGCCATCGTGTTTGGCAGAGCCCACGGACACAAAATGTCTGAAGTAGCCCAATTTGTTGGTGTGTCAACGCGTACTGTCCAGCGAGTTTACAAAGAGTGGTGTAGTTCGCAATCAACTGACAATCGACGGCGTAACTGTGGCCGGAAAACAATTCTCGACAATAGGGGCCGCCGCCATGTTTCTCGTCTAGTAACTGCAAATCGTTTTCAAACCAGAGAACAATTGCTCCAAGAAACCAATGAGGTTCTCCAGCGACCAATTTCCGAACGGACATTGCGACGAGAACTGCATGCGATGGACATCTGGAGCAGGGTACCACGGAAGAGGCCGCTGTTAACAGCAAGTCACAAATTGGCACGTTATAAATGGGCTCAGAGGCACAAAAACTGGACTGCGGCAGATTGGAAACGTGTAATTTGGTCCGATGAGTCCCGTTTTTGTTTGTTTTCCAATGATGGGAGGCGACGAGTACATCGCAGGTCCAATGAAGCCTTTAATCCTGAATGCGTCGGTGGTGTTGTTCAGGCTGGAAACAGAAAGTGAAGCGCAGGAATAGACACCCACGGACTCTGGCGGAACTTCGGGACCGGCTGATGAACGAGTGGCAGCAAATCGATGTTCAGTACATGCACAACCTCGTAGTGTCTCTGCCTCGCCGGATTCGTGCGGTTATCAAGGCCAGAGGCGCCGTCACACGTTATTAGGTACATTCTGAGAGGGGTGACTAATTTTTTGTCCGATGTGCTTATTTGGAGAGAGAGAGAGAGAGAGAGAGAGAGAGAGAAATGTTCAGAATGGAAATCCATTTATAACCCAGCAATTACATTTTTTTTTGTAGAAAAACACTAAACGTTGAGTCATTTGCTGATGAAGATTTAATCTTTATGGTTTCGAGAGAAACTCCTGCGAAAAATTATTTATTGGATTTTTAAGTCGAGATTATCTATCACTTCCGACAAAAACCGAAATTTTCGGAACGAAGATTAATATAAATATTTATATTATTTTCCATAAATGTTTATGTCCTTCTATTGCCCAGCTTTTAATGAGGCGATTATTTTCGCGGTCAATTTTTTTCCAATCCTCTTTGCGTCAAATTTATCTGCACCATGTTTCGAGAGTCGAATTTATACAATGAAGATTTTAAATTTTTTTTAAATACATGTTAAATAATGTTCAATTTTTATGTTGAAATTCAAGCAATTAAATAAGTTTTAATTAAAAAATAAGGACATAATCATCCATTCATATATTATTTACATAATATTGACCGCTCTGAAAAGAGTAAAAAAATCTGAGGACTGTTTAAGCCAATTCTGATAAAGATACGACCTCAGAATCGGTAGCGGCGACCAATCAGAAATTCTCGAACTAACGAATAGGTCGTTAGATCGTGCGTACGACATTTGATTGGATCAAAACCCGCATACACATGATATAGTCACGCCCAGAGGCATTGCGCGCCAATCAGGAAGCGATCGAATCGCCGATTAGCCTTCTGATCGCAGCGCCAATTGGTCAGGGTACCATATATAAAAGGGAGCATTTTCAGCTGGGCAACATAGCAGTTATTTTTGTCAGTGAATAACCATGTAGTTCCAGCCGTCATGAGTACAAACAGTCAAACAGAACTCTATTGTTCACCACAATTGTTTGAAGTTGGGGACCTTCGGTAAGCAACACACACACACACACACACACACACACACACACACACACACATACACATATACGGTATATAAACGAAAGTGTGATTTTTATCCTGTCTTCCTGCAGTGCTGGTGCCACCCTCAATCTTTTGCGGCTATTGACAGGGGGCAATTACTTCCGTCGCAGGATGTGGCGAACTTTTGTGAATCCGAACAGGTTGACATAGCGGAAGGACCTATAATTGAAATGTGAGTATAAATGTAGTTCCGTCCCTGTAAATTAAAGTAATTGTATTCTATTAAGTATTTAGAGATCGAATTTCAAATTATTTTGTTTATGAAATAATTAATAATTACGTAATTTTAAAAACTAAAAATTTATAAATTTCTACAGGAAGACTTTTTAGAAATACTAAATGCATCCTTCTTTGCAAGTTACCCAATCAGAGTATATGTGAATGACCCGATTAGGCTAATTGTTTACTGTTCATTAATTGCTCGGGTTCCCTATTCGGCATTTTCTCTTAAAGGGGCCTTCAGAATTTCCACTTTTACGTTTGGAGCATAAATTAGACATTTTAAAGTAGTCACATTATAAGTTAAAGTCTAATCTTTACTAAAATTATGAAATGTGCTTTAACCCTTTATCGCCAAACTTTTTGCGTAGGGTTGAGTCTAAATGCGTGTATTTGAAACGTTACGTATTCGACGCACAGTGCGGTAAAGGGTGAAGCTGATTCCCAATCTTTGTGTGTGTATATATATATATATGTATATATATATATATTGTTAACCCCCTCCGTCTATGGCCTGGGTTGGTTCGAAGTCGACGGGGGTTCTAGTTAGGTGGCAGCAACGGATGTGTGACTTGTAGTAGTTTCTTCTATATTACTCTCCGAGTTCTTCTATAGTAGCTCGGAGGACTCTGGTAGACTTACTAAATTTTCTGAAGATTCCGGACTCTTCGTATAGCGTATCCGGAAAATTTAATGACTAAGTTCTTCTGAAGAGAGCAAGGCTCGAAGGATAAGATAAAGACTATCTTTTACTGTAATTTACTGCTAAAATGTACAGGTAGTGCTCAGCCTCTGAATTAGCTTCTGAATGACAATGGAAGATTTTTACTGGGGTTTATATACCCCAAAACTGCTAACATCATTATTATTAAATGCTAAAAAGGCCGTATTATTTTTGCACACTATTCGAAAATAAAGTAAATTTTTAGCTGTGGTAAGGATTGAACGAGTAAACAAAATATTTGAAGACGAAACCATAATTTTATCTTAAACCGCGACTTTTCAGATCTGATGTTATCATGATCTGTCAAGGAAATCGGGTTATGCATCTTTACACTAAAATATGCATATGAGTAAAATTTTAAGGTTTAAGATGTACAATTTAAATGCTTAGGCAAGACATGATCCCATCTTTTATAACGAAAGAGAATGTATACAAAATATGAACATTGCAAAGCTTAAGCACGATTCCTTATTAAGCGAAACCTAAAAAAATGATTAGGAGATTTTAAAAAACAACAGGTCACCAATTATTTGGGAAAGTAGAAAACAAATCAAAAATTTTATCCAAACTCGCGTTGGGCGATTTTGGTCCTTATGTAAAAATGAATACACACACCTACATACATATGAGTATAGGCATTATATAAAGTCAAATATATAAGAATATACAGGATTATATAAATACATGAACCATATAACACATGAATTTTTAAAATGGATACTTTTTCTAAAATGGATACAAGAACTATATAAATGAATACAAGAATTACATGAAGAATAAGATAGTATAGGAATATGGGAATTATTTACGGTTCATTTTTACAGGGCTATTCCCTCTAGAATGATATTAATATAATAATGTAAAATCCTAACTAATGCTAACTAGATGATAACTATGGGTTTTATAATGCAGATTTATATACACAACATAAGTCGGGTGGTTAAGTCTAGTTCACGTGGTCTGGGTATGCACTCTTGGTCGTGCATAAATAGTTTCATGTTGTTCCGTGTCTCTTGGTTTTCTTTGTTCCCAGAATGATCTTTTCACCACAAATACACCGAGGATAATAGCACATACAATAATGATACTAACGGAAGATGTTGAGAAAATTGTTACCGGTTGTAGTATTTGTAGGAGGTTATTTTGTTCATCATCCGAAATTTTAAACCGGCTCAATTGATCATTCCATTCAGGGGCATGTAGTTCGGGTAGGATGGTTACAGGTTTTATGGAGAGATTTAAGATCTCTATGACGGGTTTAAGTTTAGTTTGCAACGGGAAGGGGTATGAGTTATTAAGGGTAACCTTGTCGAGGTTGTATATTTGGAGGGCTTTTCAACGCAAGTAGCAAACAATTGGTAGCCGAATAACCATAGGGATTTTGATGAGGGAATAATTCGAAGGACACTCGAGAGTAGCGGCAGTCCTGTTCGCGAAAGAAACCCCGATGTCTGATCCAATTCGTAGTTGGATGGTTTTACGGGAATTAAATTTTTTAAATGAACATACCGGGGCATGCCGGTCACGAATTAAGTCGATAAAGCAAGACCTACTAGTTGGAAGAATAACTGGTTTGAGTTGAGGGCAAACGAGTTGTTTATTTGGTTGCGGGAATCGGCAATGCCGGACGTTTCTATCTGACATTATAGAATAGGCTGACAGATCTTTGGTGAGGAAAAGTTAAGGTGGTACGGTGGGTAAATACAATCGATAGACATTAGAGTTGTTTTGGTAGGGTGTTGGGAAAGGGTGAAATTTATATACGTCATAAGTGAGGACATCGAAAAATGGTATAATTATGAGGTATGTCTAGGGGCGTGGTCCATGTACAGTCCAGGTGTATTCTAGAAATTGGGGGTAATTAATGTGGTTGAGTGGGAATATGGGTGATAATTTTAATTGTGTCTGGGCGGTGTGAATCAAGGACTGAAGTGTTTCAAATGGTATTAGGGTGGAAAGAGTGATTTTTCCATTCCTAGCTGGGTTGCACGCAAAACCTTGGAATGAATCGTAGTTATTCGTTGTAAGTATTTATCGATTAGGGTTACTTGTAGGTTAATTATCTCTATTAATTCTAGATACTTTTGTGTTCTTTGTATTGAGCTAACATGGATTCAAGATATGTGAATCTGTCGGAAAGGGAGTGGAGGAAGCGATTGTTTTCGTGTAGTGACCTAATAGTTTGTTCTAACATGTGTCCATTATATTGTCGATTTCGCGCGAAGAGATTCAATTTGAATTCGATTCTTTTAATATCGTCTTCGGTTGCTAATCCGAATAAACCTTTGAACAGTTTCCCTCCTATATCTATCAGTCCCATTTTACTTCTTTAGTTAAAGATTTCCGAGTTTTTAGTTTCAGTTTGTATCCATGGTAAGGCTAATATTTCTGATAGGGCGCGTGCTGTAGTTTGAATATTTTCGAGTGTATTTTCTAACAGAACGCGACTAATCTGATCTTTTCCTTGGGAAGAATTCTGGACTTTACTGTCAAACGTTTTTAATTAGGTTTGTATCTGAAGGAGATTGATTTTAATTCTAGCAGGGGGTTGCAAATTTATATAAAGTCTGCGTGCTCTTTCAAAAATTTATCTTCTGCAAATTTTTCTATAACAACTCCGGTAGAAATTTTAATGCTAGGGCTACAAGAGTAAATAATTTGGAAAATTATAAGGGGGACAATTTTATTCATTTCTACGCCTTAGGTTATACGGAGCTGGGGATGGCTGTGTGGATACTTGTGTTTGTGGGCGAAGGGGTCGGCCTCGTTTTGGTGGCAATGGGGGTCGACCGTTAAGCTCGGATTCTGAGCGGGTTCGTTTCTTATGTGAAGGTTCTAGTTCACGTGGTTGATGCATTTGCGGGCGGTATGTAGGGTCCGTGCGTCGACCATCAATCGGTGAGGGTGGTGACAGAGGAGATGGTGGAGTTGGAGGAGTTGGAGGAGTTGGAGGAGTTGGAGGAGTTGGAGGAGATGGTGGAGTTGGAGGAGATGGTGGAGTTGGAGGAGATGGTGGAGTTGGAGGAGATGGTGGAGTTGGAGGAGATGGTGGAGTTGGAGGAGATGGTGGAGTTGGAGGAGATGGTGGAGTTGGAGGAGATGGTGGAGTTGGAGGAGATGGTGGAGTTGGAGGAGATGGTGGAGTTGGAGGAGATGGTGGAGTTGGAGGAGATGGTGGAGTTGGAGGAGATGGTGGAGTTGGAGGAGATGGTGGAGTTGGAGGAGATGGTGGAGTTGGAGGAGATGGTGGAGTTGGAGGAGATGGTGGAGTTGGAGGAGATGGTGGAGTTGGAGGAGATGGTGGAGTTGGAGGAGATGGTGGAGTTGGAGGAGATGGTGGAGTTGGAGGAGATGGTGGAGTTGGAGGAGATGGTGGAGTTGGAGGAGATGGTGGAGTTGGAGGAGATGGTGGAGATGGTGGAGTTGGAGGAGATGGAGGAGATGGTGGAGTTGGTGGAGTTGGAGGAGATGGTGGAGTTGGAGGAGATGGTGGAGTTGGAGGAGATGGTGGAGTTGGAGGAGATGGTGGAGTTGGAGGAGATGGTGGAGTTGGAGGAGATGGTGGAGTTGGAGGAGATGGTGGAGTTGGAGGAGATGGTGGAGTTGGAGGAGATGGTGGAGTTGGAGGAGATGGTGGAGTTGGAGGAGATGGTGGAGTTGGAGGAGATGGTGGAGTTGGAGGAGATGGTGGAGTTGGAGGAGATGGTGGAGTTGGAGGAGATGGTGGAGTTGGAGGAGATGGTGGAGTTGGAGGAGATGGTGGAGTTGGAGGAGATGGTGGAGTTGGAGGAGATGGTGGAGTTGGAGGAGATGGTGGAGTTGGAGGAGATGGTGGAGTTGGAGGAGATGGTGGAGTTGGAGGAGATGGTGGAGTTGGAGGAGATGGTGGAGTTGGAGGAGATGGTGGAGTTGGAGGAGATGGTGGAGTTGGAGGAGATGGTGGAGTTGGAGGAGGGTGGAGTTGGAGGAGATGGTGGAGTTGGAGGAGATGGTGGAGTTGGAGGAGATGGTGGAGTTGGAGGAGATGGTGGAGTTGGAGGAGATGGTGGAGTTGGAGGAGATGGTGGAGTTGGAGGAGATGGTGGAGTTGGAGGAGATGGTGGAGTTGGAGGAGATGGTGGAGTTGGAGGAGATGGTGGAGTTGGAGGAGATGGTGGAGTTGGAGGAGATGGTGGAGTTGGAGGAGTGGTGGAGTTGGAGGAGATGGTGGAGTTGGAGGAGATGGTGGAGTTGGAGGAGATGGTGGAGTTGGAGGAGATGGTGGAGTTGGAGGAGATGGTGGAGTTGGAGGAGATGGTGGTTGGAGGAGATGGTGGAGTTGGAGGAGATGGTGGAGTTGGAGGAGATGGTGGAGTTGGAGGAGATGGTGGAGTTGGAGGAGATGGTGGAGTTGGAGGAGATGGTGGAGTTGGAGGAGATGGTGGAGTTGGAGGAGATGGTGGAGTTGGAGGAGATGGTGGAGTTGGAGGAGATGGTGGAGTTGGAGGAGATGGTGGAGTTGGAGGAGATGGTGGAGTTGGAGGAGATGGTGGAGTTGGAGGAGATGGTGGAGTTGGAGGAGATGGTGGAGTTGGAGGAGATGGTGGAGTTGGAGGAGATGGTGGAGTTGGAGGAGATGGTGGAGTTGGAGGAGATGGTGGAGTTGGAGGAGATGGTGGAGTTGGAGGAGATGGTGGAGTTGGAGGAGATGGTGGAGATGGTGGAGATGGAGATGGTGGAGTTGGAGGAGATGGTGGAGTTGGAGGAGATGGTGGAGTTGGAGGAGATGGTGGAGTTGGAGGAGATGGTGGAGTTGGAGGAGATGGTGGAGTTGGAGGAGATGGTGGAGTTGGAGGAGATGGTGGAGTTGGAGGAGATGGTGGAGTTGGAGGAGATGGTGGAGTTGGAGGAGATGGTGGAGTTGGAGGAGATGGTGGAGTTGGAGGAGATGGTGGAGTTCCACAGAGTGATACTCTCGAAGGGGTTTCTCTAGGGTCTGGGTCCGATGGGTCAGAGATTGACTCTAGTAATGGTGGTATTACGAGGTACCAATCTTCGTCATGGGTTGTGGTTCCCGCGGTGACCACTTCAGTTTTTTTATCCCTGCTCGATTTAATACCTTGACCTTTTGAAGGATAGACGGCTCGAACACCTGGCAGCTGTTTTTTGGGAAGGTGTTGTTCGGAATCTATCTTCAAATTGTCAGCGTGAATGATCTTTACTTTGGAATGATCCCGGAGGTCGAGGATTTCATAACGATTTTTTCCGAGGTTTTTCATAATCCTATGTGGGCCATCCCATTTTGGGTATAATTTGCGATGAGCACCTGGCAGTTTCACGCTCTACAAATAACATCGCATACCGACGATTATAGTCCGTTGACGGGGGTGACGCCTATGTTGCTCTTGCTCCATCTGTTGGTTTCGTTGGTCGAGGGCATAGCGGGTTATGTCAAAAATCTTGAAAGATCGTTCAGCTAGTTGCTGATTTGCTTCTGCCATCTCGGAAGATGTTAGAACTGCCGGGTCGATTTGGTCGGGCAAATCAAAAGTTAGAGGCTTGTCGTAATGATATAGGACGAAGTGAGGGGTGTCCCCGATGGACATATTATAGCCATTGTTGATGGCTGTTTGTACCATGGGAAGGGAATCATCCCATGTACGGGAGGACGCATCGACAACGTGGCGCAGGGCTTCTAAGATCTTTCGATTGTGCCTTTCCACTAAGCCGTTTGCCTGCGGATGGTATGCCACAATGTGTGTATTTTTAACTTTACACGTGTTACAGAGTGACTCGAACAGTTTGGAAGTGAAACTAAGAGCGTTATCCGAAATTAGGATGGAAGGAGTAGTATGAGTCTGGATGACGCGTTCCATTAGGGCTCTTGCCACAGTTTCCGAGGTCTGGTCTGGAATGGCGGCTACTTCGCTGTAACGCGAGAAGTGGTCCGTAAACACAATGATGTACTGATTTCCCTTTGATGTTTTGGGAAATGGTCCCAGTATATCCATTCCAGTTCTTTGCCAGGGACTTTGGCATACTGGATATTTATGCATCGGAGCTGTGGATGTTACGTTGCCCTTATGTTTTAAACACGACGGACATTCGGCGATGTATTCATGTACCTTTCTGTTAATCTCGGGAAAATGGTATCGCTCCAAAAGACTCTTGATGGTGCGATCCGACCCCATGTGGCCATACAAAGGTGGGTCGTGACAAAGTCCAATGGCTATATCGACGAGATCCTTTGGTATGTACACGAGGTCGTTTCCATCTTCGTTCCTGAAATGTACGAGCCCATCTTTGAGGTTGTACTGTTCTTTCACCTTCGATGGTTCCTTTTGTTCCAGGCGCGCCCGAAGGTTTTGGGTGTGTTGGTCCTGTTGTTGGGAGTATTGCAGACACTCATAGTCGAACATAGGAAGAATTCCTATTTTATTCACTTGGGTGTCGGGCTTGAGTCTCGACAATCCGTCTGGAATAACTTGGTTTTCCCGGTTTGTATACGATTTTTGCCCCAAAGTCCTGAATCAACAGAGCCCATCTACTCAATCGTCCTTCAAGTAGCTTGTCCTTGAAAGAGGTACGTGAGTGGCTTATGATCAGTCTCGATGGTTACATCGTAGCCATGGACGATATTTCGGAATTTTTTCAAAGCCCAATATACCGCTAGGGCCTCTCGGTCCGTAGTGGAATAATTCCGTTTAGGTGCAGAGAGAAGTTGACTGGCATAAACAATGGGTAATTCCACACCGTCTACGTCCTATAACAGGACGGCTCCTAGTCCATAGGAGGAAGCATCTGTGGCTATGACGAAGGCTCTTGTGTAATCAGAATATTGTAAGATGGGATGACAGGTTAGTTTATTAATTAAAGTTTCAAAGGCATGTTGGTGATCGGATTCCCAGTTAAATTTCGAATTTTTTCTGGGACAAATTAGTAATGGGTTTAGCAATATTTGAAAATTGGGGGATAAAGTTCCGATAGAATCCTGTGGACGAGAGTAGGAATCCTAGGTATACCAAGGATTCTTGTAAAAAATTGCACTTTGCAAGCTTCAGTTTAAGGTGTGCTTTTCTCAAGCGTGATAGCACATTCTGAAGGCGTTGAAAGTGTGTTTTTATGTCCGAACTGTAGACGATAATATCGTCAAGATAAACGAGAGCTTCGACTCCTAATAGGTCGGAAAGGACTATATTCATCAACCTAGAGAAATTAGCAGACCCATTTCGGACTCCGAAAGGTAAAACCTGGAATTCGTAATGGCCTCGGTTAGTGGAAAAAGTATTCAATGCCCGAGATTCGGGACTGACCTCCATTTGCCAATAACCCGATGCTAAATCGAGGGATGAAAAAAAATTCGCTTTCCCTACGTTCAGAATTGTTTCCTGCATGTTTGGAATCGGGAACCGGTCTGGGATGGTAATGTTATTCAGGCTTCTAAAATCTATACAAGGGCGAGATGTTCCGTCCTTTTGGGAGACGAGAATCATAGGTGCGGACCAGGGACTAGCTGAAGGCTGAATGACATCCTGCTCCAACATGTCCGTGATGTGTTCCTCAATAGTGACTAATTGGGAATGTGGAACCCGATAGGGAGGAATGAAAATGGGTTTGGAATTGGGTTCCAACTTGATTTCAAAAGGGACCAAATTAGTTCGGCCCAGAGGATATCCTTTTAGGGCAATCACATCTCTATTTCTTATCAGGAAATCGAGAAGTGATTCCATTAGTTTGGGATCCTGTAAAGCTGGTGACTCCTGAAGGGAGTGCTCCAGACATTTCTTATATTCTTCTTTTAATACTGAAGGATTTAACTCTAAGGAACTGGAAACACGATTTATCATACTGATGGGGAAATCTGAATTTATTTCTACTGTGGAAACGGTTCCTATTTTCTGATTTGAAGTTAATTCTATAGGACTTTTTCCTTTGTTTAAACAAACAACAGGGATAGCTGAATTCTGACTCTGACTAAGGACTTGGGCAATAAGAACATCTCTTTTGAAATTACTTTTCTCGGTAATAAGAGTACGCTCTGACTCTAATAATTTTCCTTGACTGTCGACTACTTTTGCTAGGAAACAAATCTTCTCATAAGGTGCTACTGTTATATACTCGGTAGGGCATATGAAAAATTGTGAATCTGACTCTGGTTCGGCGACTAAAATTTGCCTTATGGGCGGAACTGAAGCTGACTGACTGGAAATTGGCTGACTGGAAACTGACTGTGTTGATCGAACTGGATTCAACAACTGGAACTGATTACCTTTGGGTCTGATTTCTGGAGCGGTTGTCCCTCTGACATTAACTCTGTGACATTAACTCTGTGACATTAACTCTGTGACATTAACTCTGTGACATTAACTCTGTGACATTAACTCTGTGACATTAACTCTGTGACATTAACTCTGTGACATTAACTCTGTGACATTAACTCTGTGACATTAACTCTGTGACATTAACTCTGTGACATTAACTCTGTGACATTAACTCTGTGACATTAACTCTGTGACATTAACTCTGTGACATTAACTCTGTGACATTAACTCTGTGACATTAACTCTGTGCATTAACTCTGTGACATTAACTCTGTGACATTAACTCTGTGACATTAACTCTGTGACATTAACTCTGTGACATTAACTCTGTGACATTAACTCTGTGACATTAACTCTGTGACATTAACTCTGTGACATTAACTCTGTGACATTAACTCTGTGACATTAACTCTGTGACATTAACTCTGTGACATTAACTCTGTGACATTAACTCTGTGACATTAACTCTGTGACATTAACTCTGTGACATTAACTCTGTGACATTAACTCTGTGACATTAACTCTGTGACATTAACTCTGTGACATTAACTCTGTGACATTAACTCTGTGACATTAACTCTGTGACATTAACTCTGTGACATTAACTCTGTGACATTAACTCTGTGACATTAACTCTGTGACATTAACTCTGTGACATTAACTCTGTGACATTAACTCTGTGACATTAACTCTGTGACATTAACTCTGTGACATTAACTCTGTGACATTAACTCTGTGACATTAACTCTGTGACATTAACTCTGTGACATTAACTCTGTGACATTAACTCTGTGACATTAACTCTGTGACATTAATGTTTTCAATAAAAAAAATGTATCATTGTTGTCTGAAGTGTTCACTGTGTTTTGTGTTAATTCTGGCTCAATACTAAATATTAACTGTTAATAATACTGACTTTTCAAATGTTTAGAGATTATTTAAAAAAGAGTTTTGTACTTAACAAGATTCCTACGGCGAAATCCTTCGAGACGTGTCCTGAAGACGTGTCTTGTTGGCTACTTGTTCTGAATGAAAACTAGGCGTGGAGAACATGGAGTCGTGACGCACCGGTTCAAGGGTGGATGTGACGAACTAGAAGTCGTGATACGCCGGTCAACTGGGTGTTGGTTCTAGTTCCAGGGTCTGGAAGACTGGAAGAATCCTGGATGCAGAATTTGTCAGTCGTGAAGATCCTGGCAGGGTCGCCAGTTGTTAACCCCTCCGTCTATGGCCTGGGTTGGTTCGAAGTCGACGGGGTTCTAGTTAGGTGGCAGCAACGGATGTGTGAATTGTAGTAGTTTTCTTCTATATTACTCTCCGAGTTCTTCTATAGTGGCTCGGAGGACTCTGGTAGACTTACTAAATTTTCTGAAGATTCCGGACTCTTCTTATAGCGTATCCTGAAAATTTAATGACTAAGTTCTTCTGAAGAGAGCAAGGCTCGAAGGATAAGATAAAGACTATCTTTTCAGATCTGTTGTTATCATGATCTGTCAAGTTAACTAAAAGTGGAAATCGGACTATGCATCTTTACACTAAAATATGCATATGAGTAAAATTTTAAGGTTTAAGATGTACAATTTAAATGCTTAGGCAAGACATGATCCCATCTTTTATAACGAAAGAGAATGTATACAAAATATGAACATTGCAAAGCTTAAGCACGATTCCTTATTAAGCGAAACCTAAAAAAATGATTAGGAGATTTTAAAAAACAACAGGTCACCAATTATTTGGCAAAGTAGAAAACAAATAATTTTTTTTATCCAAACTCGCGTTGGGCGATTTTGGTTCTTATGTAAAATTGAATACACACACCTACATACATAGGAGTATAGGCATTATATAAAGTTAAATATATAAGAATATACAGGATTATATAAGTACATGAACAATATAACACATGAATTTTTAAAATTGATACTTTTTCTAAAATGGATACAAGAACTATATAAATGAATACAAGAATTACATGAAGAATAAGAGAGTATAGGAATATGGGAATTATTTATGGTTCATTTTTACACACACATATATATATATATCATGTATCATTCTTACAGCGATTAATACGGTCCTACATTATATTAATCAAGCATCCTTTGCAAGTGTTAATTATTTTATAAAAATCCATAATACTCATTTTGAAATGCAAAGCTATTCCACCGGCCTCGGTACTAGGTGTCGGCAGCCAGTGCATAACATGCCCAGCTAATCATCCTTCCGCGCAATAAAGAATGTATTAGAGTATATGTGAATGACTCGCTTAGGCTAATTGTTTACTGCTTATTATTTGCCCGGGTTCCCTATTCGACATTTTCTCTTAAAGGGGCCTTCAGAATTTCCAATTTCACGTTTGGAGCATAAATTAGCCATTTTAAAGTGGTCACATTATAAGTTAAAGTCTAATCTTTAATAAAATTATGAAATGTGCTTTAAGCTGATTACCGCCCTTTGTCTATATATATATCTACAGATCGTGTATCATTCTGCTCAGCGATTAATACGGTCCTACGTTATACTAATGAAGAATCCTTTGCAAGTTTAATTATTTTTATAAAAATCCATAATAAACTCATTTTGAAATGCAAACCCAGCTAGTCATCCTTCTACACAATATGGCTATCAGATCAATGGGTACCATGGCATATATGATTAGAATGCTCATTTGAAATGCAAATTTTTTCGTCATTTTCTCTTAAAGGGGGCTCATATTTCTACTTTTACATATTAGTTAAATCATAAACCATAAACTGCAGACTTTCTTCAGAAAATGTATGAACTATCCAAACATAATTAAAAAATTTCTGTCTACATCCGTGTCCCTTTCTCCTTTAAGGACAGACGAGGATCTCGTTCGTGTTATAAAAACATTTCTTGATAGTTTTGAAGAAATTCAAGTCGTGGACAGTGACCTAAATGGGGAGGTAGAAGTTTTGCAGCACACCCGGTCCAGTGATTGACGTATCATCTGCGAAGTGATGTGAGGTTTTTCTTTTTTCCTTGTGTGTGTGTGTGTGTGTGTGTGTGTGTGTGTGTGTGTGTTACGGGTAAGAAGAAACAGAAGCAGTGTATTTTCAACATTTTTATTAAATGATTGAACGATAGAGGAATGTTTATAAAATAGTGCATAATAGCATTTACTGTATACAACACAATTTTACGTAATATGTCCTTCAATGTTTCTCACATATTTTGGAGTGACATTGGTACCAATATTTAATGGATATATTTATATTCAACTTAAATTAATTATAGAATTAGTATCCATCACATTTTAAATAACCTATAGAGCATAAGACTCGTCCTTAAACGCTACACAAACTAACATTATTGGAGACATTTTATATTTTACACAATATTGTTAAAATTACCCAAGTTACAATTACAGTGTATATATATATATATATATATATATATATATATATATATATATATATATATACACGCGCAAAACTTTACACAATACTCCGAGTGCGTACAAATGGGAAACGTTTTTTTATCTGTGTGTATACCAGAGCATCATTTCGCGCAGTCAAGCAAATCGAATAATTTTTAAAAATTTGTAAATTCCTTCCCACGCGCCATATGCGAGAGAAATGAAAGGCAGTACATACCGCAAGTATTGTTATAGTACCCCTGTAATTGATAAGGACTCCAGACAATTTGAGGAATGTGCAATTACTCGAGAAATTTTACAATAATAATGTCATTCCAAGGATGAACCCCTAGTAAGTTAAAATACTACAGTCGTCCCTATTTTTAAAATAGACGGCGTTCCAGTGAAGTTCTTCACCACTTACATCTGTATTTAGAATAAGTGCGCCGCAGTGTATCGTAGCCGGAATCTTCAGCGTTTCATTCTTCGCAAACACACCGATAAATTTGGAGTGTGTGATTCGGTCACTATTCATTACTCTGTGGAGTGTATTCGCATCCATTTTAAATGTCTGTGACTACGCCTCTAAATCTGTCGATCTCTATTAGGGTTTATGATTCGAGGTATACTAGTACACTAATAGGCGCGTCTAGTGGCCTGGCGAACTCCAATCTGACTGAGATGTTTCCACTCTGCTGTGGACTTAAGTGTGTGTTTACACTAGCAGATAAGTCAGGGGTGATGTCAAATGGGTAAAGGTTAAATTGTTCGATGAATTCCTTCTGCGTTACGCCAATTCCTAATTCATCGCAAGTACCGGCAATATTTGCAAGATTACTAAAGCTCTCAAGCAAAGCGGGAACACGGCGTCTGTTGAATAATCCGTTTCTAATGTCCCCCCTAAGGCGACTCTATTGACGTATAGGGTTATATTTTTAAGGCCAAAATTTTCAAAATTAAAGGCATTCTTTTTATATTTTTCATTCACAGAAACGTGTTCCTGCATTCCAATTAATAACCGTTTAGGTAGAGATCCGAGGACGACGTTTTCTATCTGCTTCGATGCCAACCCTGCAGGCACCATGTATAGTTTGATCTGTACTCTGTTAACTGGATATTTTACTGTGGCATGTAGTAAATTTCTTTCAATTTCTAATTGTTTAGCCGAGCTTAATTTCACTCGACGTACGCTAAGATATGTTTCCGTAGCATGAATCACCACAGGCTTTGCGCTCTCTTGGTCAGCTCCCAGATTTAAACATATCTCAAGATTCGTGCGAGTGAGCTTTATTTTCATATCGACCCCATTCACAAGCAGCTTCTCCTGGAATGTGACGTCTGTATGCTGGCGTCCAAAGCTTTCATATATCTTCTTTCTAGAACTTTTAAATTTGTCCTTTATACTGCTTTCGTCTTTAGTCTGATAATAGCCCTCGGCAGTTAAAAAGGTGTCCTTCGCTTCTTTTGAAAAGTTGAGGACATTTTCAAGATAGGCTCGTTGGTGATAGTCACCCGTTCCTGCAGAGATGTTGACCTGGTTTAAATACACGTCACACTGACTGAATAAGGAGTATAGAATGTTTGTTTCTGGAACTACAACATATTTGTCTTCGCAATCCGTTCCATCTGAATGCGCTATACGCAGTTTAGCGTACATGTGCACACAGCTTGGATCCAAAAAGTAAGGCCTAAGCTGGGGATTACGAACTCTATAGGGGCACTCGGTGAGCTAATTGTGTTTAACGGGTTAATCATAATAAAGTCACTGTGCTCAATAGAAACTTGAGTTGGGGGCATGTCAAAGAGGGACGGCTCCGATTTACAAAATTGTGAACTACACGGATGGATGAAGGTTGCCATGATGAGTAAAAAATAGTGCGACCTCTCTCGACAAGTAGTAAACAGCCTATGATTCATGAGAGCAATGTCCCTAGTTTATATCAGTTAAAAAATTTATCAACCATAGGTTAAAGTCGCTTTGAACACTTTTTTTGATGCCCTTTTACGTTTAACGCCCCGTGTTGGTAACCCCTTCTTCTTCCGAACAGACATCTTCTTCCTACCATCACGCATTTTCTCTTTGCATCTTTGATGATTTAGTCCCGTTTACGCTTTAAGTGCTTTTTTAGAGCTTATTTAGGCCTAGCCACCGCCATTATGTCTTCTACCGTGTTAAGACCTGATTGTAACGCTTTCCTCCCGAGATATCTGGCACCCCTCTTCAACAAGGGGACAGCCGTACGAAGTATGGTTGAAAACATGGAGCCAAGCCCACTCCCGCGCTGGTATCTCACCCCTCATTAGACCGTGAAAGGGCTTCGGGTCATTATAGCACAGTGCGACGAAACTGCAGCTTTACTGTTAAGTTCTCGTCACCGAATGGAAAACTTTTCCCCTCAATCGTTCTTATATACTGTATATTGAGATATTGGTTAATAGATTAGTTGCGACATTGACATAATGAGGTTTGTCATATGTAATGCTCAAGCTCTGTCTTCTCTGATTGGGAATGTGAGCGATAAGCAGCAGGCGCGGCTGGGTATCCCCAACAAACTGATGCTACACGATATTGCTGTAAATATAGCACACGTCTGAGTCAGGGTGGCCATCTTTCAACTTTTCCAATTTCAGCTGATACATTAGGCTGGACAAGTCATGTTGTGTTTCGTGAAAGGTATCTCTTTGGAGGGCTGCACCATATCGGCCATCGGGTATAATTGTGAACAACTCTTTGTCTTTAATATTTTTACTAATTGTTAATTTTAACATCAACGTGCGGACAGGCGTGTCTATGTTTTCGACTTCAAAAAGTAAATCGGCGGTTAGGTACGACTTTTCAAGTCTCTTATTTAAACCCCACACAATATCCGAAGGTGTGTCATAATGACCGTGCCCTAGTGTTACTTTTGTGCTCACTACTGTGTGTCACCGAACAAGACTGATCGCATAGTATCATGTAAGGTTGTGTCTAATTTTTCACACTCGTTGAATCTTCTAAGAACAAGAAAAATATCCTGTTCCTTTTCAACACTTGAAAATCTGGTTGCTAGCTGAAATTCACAAACTCCAACCTCATATGACTCACGACCCAATCCTTTGGGGCCGTGGAGTTCTGTTACAAAGTTGGCCAGACTGTTGCCAGGATGTACAGACAGAGAAGAAGAGGACGGGAGTGTGACATAGAACTGCTCAGGCGCCATGATGAATACTATTTCAGTTTCATTATTGCATCAGCTTTCTGGGTAACCTAGCCATTTCACTAGGTACATTTTTCTCTTTCGTGAACCTTTGCTACCTAAAATTTTTTCAATTTTAAACACGTTTTTTCCTAAATTAAATGTCACTTTCTGCAGCTCCTTGCAGTAAAAGCCTCCTGCAATTTTTTCCCCATTCAAATCTTCAACGTAATACAGCATTATCTCGTCTTTAGATCTCATAGCCCTAACTTTAAAAATCCCATGTGATCCTTGCTGAAATCCCTTCGCGAATTTATTACCCGAACGCGACAGCCTTACATAAACATTGAGATTTGAAACGCGCAGTGTGTGGCGGCGCTCTATGAATATCTCTTCTACCCTCGCGCTTTATGTGCGTACCTCTTTCTAAAACCTCGTTAGGTGTTGTCCCAATCGCATGGTGGTGTGAACGGTAGGATGAGACCAGCTATTCCAGAATGTTTATATATCTACATGTTTTATGTGTAAAATAGCGATGCATGCGTTCCTTTATGGTACATTGAACTCTTTCAGCTAAAGAGGCCTTATGTATAGAATTGCTAGTGTAGTGGCTGATATTAAACTCTGTCAGCATGTTCTGAAAAGCTCGGCCTATAAATTCCTTCCCCATATCCATACAAAAATAGCCTGGAACCCTGTTTTCTTTCAACATCAGCGTTTTGGTAGGTTTAGGAACTGTTTCAGGCGATTTATTTTTTAGGGGAATTAACCACAGATATTTAGAGAATACATCTATTATGAATAGGCTGTAGCGGTAGTCACCATTATATACTGAATATCTTTGCATGTCTGTTAAATCCGCTTTCCAAATATAGTCAATCGATGCCGCTGTTGTCTTGACTGTTTTAAACCTTTTTCTCACCGGCTTATGAAGTGTATAAGCATCCTGCTCCTGCACAAACCTCTCATCTTTTTCCCAACTCTATTATTTGTAAACACGTCTGTACAATCTATCAACACCGCCTTAGGAGGCTGGGCTAGAAATGTTATAATAGCGTTTTCTTAATATGTTAGCCATTTGCGTATTTTAGAGGCACGTGGATAGGGTTGGCCGTTGTTGTTTGGTCTCTTCTTTCTCCTCTTCAGAGATGCTACCGTTGGGGGTGATGGCGTACTCAGTTGTGGCATATGCGAGGCTTGCTCCAAGTCTTTTAACCTATTCAGATTTCCTATCAATGTTTTGGGGACAGTTATTTGTTGTAGTCTTGGTTTAATATGCTTCCATCCTGATAGTGAGGGCCTGTCCCACTTTCTCACCAGGTCATGTACGATGTCAACGATATTTGAGCCCTGTACCTTCGTTACTTCAACAATAAGCTCACCTGTATCGCTCCACTGTATGATGGGATCCTCACTCAATAGATTATAAAGACTTAAGCCTTTATTCCTCAATGTATGTGGGACACTGCTTTTTAATACATGCTCGATGTGTTGCGTTCCGTTATACTTTGGTTGGTCATCTCTAACTTCGCTCAACGGTGTCTGCGTTATGCCTAATAACTACGGATATCTCTGTCGGATTCTTATAATTTTCGTACTCGTGAAGAAATTTCTGCAGAGCTTCTTGGTATAAGATTCTTTTCTCATCAGGTGATTTTTCACTGTTTAATAGGCCTAACAATTCGCTTTCCATTCTTTTATTCCTGCTTTAACGGGGTTCTAGAACCGTATCTGGATTCTTTTAGCTCTGCAGTGAAGCATACACCTCGTGTGGAATCAAGACTACTTTCTTCATTATATTAATCTAGTCAGTAAAGGCCCCAAAACTGAAAATAAGATGGGGAGGAATGAACAATAATTCACTTTTTCTTCCCCACAGTTTGACTTTTACGGGCGATTGTACGTATTATGTTCTTGTAACAGCGTAGGCGAACCTTCTCCGGGGGTTTTATTGGTACATTACATTTTATAACGTTAAGACAGGTTTGACAGATGCATTTTAGAAAGTGCGAGTCAATATTTTTAACAAACAACTGTTGCAATGCCCAGGGCAGTCGATGATAAATTTTTATTAATTCATGGTATTTCTTTAGCCTCTTTGTCATTCTTGAATACACCGTTTCAGGGTCGTTTGGGAATATATTCGTTCTTAGAAGCACTCTAAACGTGTTTCCCGGATGAAGGTCACAAAGTAAATATCCGTAACGTTGACTTGTAGCTTCTTTATAAACTTCCAAAAACTCCTTACGCTGATTCGGGAACATTTGACTGGCTAATACCACAATTTGTGACACACATCTACGTTGCGCGAATAAGACTAGACATTGTGAACCTGAATTTTTCTACAGAATCCATCTCTAACACGTCACACTCCTAAGTGGAACTTTTACAGTATATAATAAATTTTTAAGTGATGTTCCTTATATTCTACAGTCTTGTTTTTCCTCTTCTTCCACAGAACCGTGAACGCCGACGAGGTACAGCAACATGTCCTCATCACCGATATTACAGACGATTTCGATGACAGTGTAGTTGTGGCTACAGGCTCCAACCCGCTAGTGAACTCACAGCCGCGACACCTGTAACGCCCCCACGCGAAAATTCAAAGCGGAGGCATGATGATGAAGTGCCTTCCACGTCAGGTATGAAGAGTGCCAGGAGTGCACCGGTTGTTAGATCCCCACTAATAGAGCCCCAGTCCTCTGTCTTACGAAACAACCCCCACACTTGTCCCTTCCACCAATAAAAATGTGCCCTCTTTTCACAGGCCTGCGAATAAGAACTTTGTAAGAGTTGTTTTCTTACAAAAACTGATTTTATATAATTCAATTACGCTGATTTCGAATAAGGTATCCATTTTTTTTATCACGTAAGGATTTTCTGCAAACTGGACCTGGAAGGGAAAAAAACAACATAAATAAATATTACTTATTTCAATTTATATTAGGTACCTATTTCGCTTTGTTATACTAATTACAAATGCAAACAACTTTAAAAAGAAAGAAGATTATTAACGTCAATTACATATTCATCTTTATTTGTCCTGAGTTTTCTTGTGAGATCTATGCCTTTTAGTCTCGAATGTAGGCGCTGTTCCTTTCATTTTATGTAATAATTCTGGAGTATCCTGTTTCAACATTCAGCAGTAATCAGCCATAATGCTGATGTTCCACCTTCCCTGATATCTCTTCTCCATTTCTTTGATCTCTTGGTGAAACCGTTCTCCTTGTTCTTCGCTGAGTGCTCCGAGATTCTCAGGGAAGTAATCCAAGTGTGAATGTAATAAAGGTAATTTTAACCTCATATTACAACCCAACTCTTTGAACTTATTTAGCATGTTGTTCACAATATTTTGGCAATTTGGTTCCTTGTTGTTCCCCAAAAATTTGCTGATAACTTCCTTAAAAGCAATCCACGTTTCTTTTTCAAGATTATTCATTGTTCTTTCAAAGTGTTCATCCAAAGTCAGTTTTCTAATCTGGAAACCAACGAAAATTCCTTCTTTCAATTTTGCCTCCGAAAGAATTGGGAATTTACCACACAGATACTTAAAACGATCTCCATCTTCGTCCAAAGCTTTAACAAATTGCTTCATAAAGCCCAATGTTATGTGAAGCGGAGGTAAAAGGAGTTTCTTCGTGTCAACCAAACTTCCACGTTGAATATTTTTAGAACCAGGTGTCAGGTTGACTCTGCGTGGCCATTTCTTTTTTATCCAGTGCTGAGTTCTTGCTCGGCTATCCCATTCACACAAAAAACATGGAAATTTCGTATAACCTGGTTGTTAACCTAACAACATCCAAATCACTTTTAAGTCTCCACAAAGTAGCCAACCGTGTTCTTTGTATTTAACCTTAGCTAGAAGAAACTCAAGATTTTCGTACATTTCCTTCAAGTGAACCGAATGAGCCACATGAATGGACGCATACAAGTTACCGTATGCGTCTGTACTGAACGGACGCATTTCCTGAGCTCTCTGATATTGCATCTACTTTTGTATATTGCTGAGAATTTTGCTTTTGGATAGTTTTGAATTTTATATACTTGCGTTTAAATTCACGTTGTTATAGTTAAGTAATTGAATATTAGTGGTTTTTAGCGATTTAGGAGTTTTCATAGCGTGCCGGCTTAATTTAACTTATACCTGTGACGGTTTAAACTAATTTTTAACTGCGCGATGCCGTCGCAGAAAGCGTCGTGTGTTAGGTGTAGGGTAAACCGGTGGTATTCGGAATTTAAGGATTATAACGGCGGTCCTATGGCGATTACCGATAGATCAGTTTGTTTCTTTTGCGAGTTCATGGAGGAATTAGTTGACATAAAACGCAGTGTAGGTGAGGTAGCGGAAAGACTTGCAACGCTTGATGAGGGCAGGGGTAGGGCTACGGTTGACGGAAGTCGAACCAATACTAACGTTGAAGACGTTAGTAATTTGAAGGGTGAGGTGCGTAACCTAGTTTCTAGTTTAGGTAGCTTGTCTGGAAGGTTAGATAGAGTTGAGGAAGAGGTTAAGGTTAGTCCGAGAGTAGTAGATAGCGAGGGATTTAGAGAGGTTAAGGGTGGACCTAGGCCGCGTACGTTAGGAGATAGGAATCCCCCCCCCTATCGAGGTTTCGAACCCATTCGCCCATTTGGAAAGGGACGTGAATGAGGGGGAAACTATTTTAATCGGGGACTCTTTAGTGCGCCACATGGACAAAGAGTTCGTTGAACGGCATCCAACCAAGAGGAGGAGGGTCTGTCTCCCAGGGCCAGGGTTGACAGAGTTAGAGACGAAGTGGATAGGATTGACGTTGCCTCCCGTCACTCAATGTTGGTGACGATGGTAGGAGGCAACGACTCGTATAGGCTCGATACGAGAGTGCCTGACCTTTTGGAGAGATATAGGGGGTTAATTAGGTCCCTGAAGGCGAGGTCAGATAGGTCTTTAGTTCTAGGTATTACCCCTAGGCACGGGTTGGGTCTTAGAATTACGTCAAAAACAATATTTTTGAATAACAAATTAGAAGAGATTTGTGCTGAGGAAAATGTACCCTTCGTAAAGCTGTGGTCCGAATTCAGTGATCCTAGCCTTTTTATAAAAGATGGGGTGCATTTTAATGAAATAGGTAATGCTAGGCGAGGTAGGTTAATAGACGAAAACGTGCGAAAGCTGTATAGGTCGAAGCCTTCTTTAAACGTTGTGGGTCCGGGGAACGCGGGCCCGACTTGAAAAATAGTTTAAAAAGCGGGCCCGTGGTAAAAAATAACTTCAACGTCTTTTATTGTAACTCGCGTAGTATTATAAATAAATTAAATGAATTTAAGGCGATAATTTATTCCGGCAACTATGATATACTTGCTATCACTGAAACTTGGTTAAATACCGTGACTCGGGACTTGTTGGGGGAACTTGATATACTGGGTTTTAAACTCTTTACTAATGATAGGTTACATAGGTTTGGTGGAGGCGTTTTGCTGTACATTCGTAATTCCCTTAGGGCTATCGAGGTTAAGTTAGATTTTCCGGCAGCAATTAATGCGATATGTGTTGAAGTTAGGGCGCGTAGTATTAATTTTAATTTTGTTGTTGTTTATAGACCTCCCGTTCAACCCCTCGACACAGATACTAGATTTTACTCACTTCTTGGTAATTTTATTGACAATCGGAATAGTATAATTGTCGGAGACTTTAACTGCCCTAATGTTAATTACGAGAATTTTACTAGTAATGAGGAGGGTTTGAGATTGGTTGAGTTTATGGACGATAACTTTTTACGACAGATAGTTACCGAACCAACACGCGGTGACAATATTTTAGATTTGGTGATGACGAACGGCGAGAATATAGTCGAAGGTTTAGAAGTAGGCGAGAGTTTAGGGCTAGTGATCATCAAATTTTTAGGTTTAAGTTATTAATAGAAAACACTTAGGATAGTAACGTAATGGTAGTCCCTGATTTTCGTAGGGCTAATTTTGATAGTTTTGCGGATAGGATGAGAGTAGTGGACTGGGATAACTTATTTATGGGTAATGACACGAATTTGCATTGGGTGGCGTTTAAAGAAAGTTTTAAGAATATTGAAAGGGGGTTTATTCCTCGTAGGCCCAAGCGCGCTAGAAATCGTGGTAGGCCGAAGTGGTGGACTAGGGAAATAGGCGAGTTCATAAACGAGCGTAATAGAGCGTATAGGCTTAATAAGCGCAATGGCACGGCAGCTAACTTTAATAGATATATTGAGCTTAGACGTCAGGTTAAAAGATCAGTTAGGAATTCCAAGCGTAATGTAGAGATACTTATAACTGTGGATAGTAAACATAATCCAAAAAAGTTTATTGAATACGTTAATAATCGTAAGCGGTTAAAAGATAACATAGGCCCTCTAGTGGATGTTAATGGCGCTTTGGCTTCTGACGCTCAGGCGATGGCGGGTATTTTCAATAACTTTTTTGCGACAGTTTTTACCGTAGAAGACGTAAATAATGTCCCCGACGTGGACGATATCGTTCCATTTAGTAGCGAGACTATTTTGGATGAAATAACTGTTTACGAGGGTGAGATTGCGCATTACATCGATAGGCTAAAAGTTAGCAAGGCTCCAGGCTCTGACGCTTTTTATCCTAGGCATTTGAAAGACCATTTGAAAGACCATTTGAAAGACCATTGAAAGACCATTTGAAAGACCATTTGAAAGACCATTTGAAAGACGTTATCGTAGGCCCCTTAACGAAGATTTTTAATCAGTCACTCGAAACGGGGATTATTCCTGAAGACTTCAAATCAGCTAACGTCACGCCTATTTTTAAAAAAGACGACCGCGCAGTAGCTAGCAATTATAGGCCTATTAGCTTAACGTCAATTGTCTGTAAACTTTTGGAATCCGTAGTTAGGGATCGTATCATCGATCACTTAGAAAGTAGAGATTTGATTAATAGTAGTCAGCATGGGTTTCGACGCCATAGGTCTTGTTTAACTAATTTTTTAGAATTTTATAACGAAATAGTGCGCGAATACGATAGGCATAGAGCAGCTGACGTTATTTATTTAGATTTTAAAAAGGCGTTCGATACAGTTCCGCATAGGAGACTAATTGCGAAGGTCAAAGCGCACGGTATACGCGGTCAGGTAGCTAACTGGTTAGAAGAATGGCTTCGTGCTAGGAGACAGAGGGTCGTAGGTAATGGTAGTGAATCGGGGTGGTTAGATGTAGGTAGCGGTGTCCCACAGGGTTCAGTGTTAGGCCCATTGCTATTCGTAATTTACATTAACGATATAGATGTAGGATTGACTAGTAACGTGTCAAAATTCGCGGACGATACTAAAATAGGCGGTAAGGTTGTTAACGAGGACGATAGTGATAGGCTCCAAGACGATGTAAATAGGATTATGGAGTGGACAGATAAGTGGCAGATGCAATTTAACATAGACAAATGTAAAGTTTTGCATATAGGTTCTCGCAACAATAATTACACGTACACGATGGATAATAGGGAGTTAGCGAGCGTTGACGAGGAAGTAGATTTAGGCGTACGCCTATCTAAGGATTTAAAAGTTAGGAACCAGTGCCTGGAGTCTTGCGCAAAAGCTAATAGGATGTTAGGCTTCATAGCGCGTAATTTCGAATTTAAATCGAAGGATATTATATTGCCCCTTTACAAGTCCCTAGTCAGGCCTCATTTAGAATATGCAGTTCAGTTTTGGTGCCCGTACTTGCGTGAGGATATTGATAGGTTAGAAAGGGTTCAACGTCGTGCCACGAAACTGATTCCGTCATTGTGCAATAAGCCTTATGAAGATAGGATTAAAGAGTTAGACCTGTATTCACTCGAAACTAGGAGATTAAGGGGGGAGCTTATTGAAGTTTTCAAAATCGTTAATAACATCGATAACGTAAATTTTGACAAATTGTTCGCTTTCGATAATAGTAATACTCGTAATAACGGATTTAAGTTGCGTGGCAGACTTTTCATTACTAATATCGCTAAAAACTTCTTTACGTTTAAAGTAATTGATAACTGGAATAATCTTCCCCCGTCAGTCGTTCATTCTACCAGCGTTAATATGTTTAAGAACCGTCTTGACAGATATTTTAAAAATATTAACGTTGTTTAAAATAAAAAACAAAGTTAGCAACAGGAGCTCTGGTTTTGGTGCTCGTGGATGAGTCTGTTGACGATAAATTCCAGCTTGTGACATGCCAGCGTGTGATGCCAGCAAAAAAAAAAAAAAAAAAAAATTAGAATAACACGAACGTAGATGTAGCTCGTAGCGTAAACTAACCCACTTTTTGTTTAACTTTACCTACTTTTTTACTTTGCATGTCTGTAACTTTTTTCTTGCATGTTTGTAGTTTGCACGGTATGACTGTGAGTTAAGACTGTGTTTGCATGATTTGTAAGCGTTCTTATTTCGCTTCTTTTTATCTTTCAACCCTTTCCTATTCTCTCCGACTATTTTTCTGACTTGTCGGCAGTGGCCGGCGGATGATGATGGTGAGTCTTTTTTCTCTTTTTCTGAATGAATGTTAACCCACGAATGATAGGTGTTTCTCCTTACTTAACCCCTTATTCTCTTCTCTTCTCTTAACCCCCTACTCTTTCCTTTCCCTCGGGCTAACCTTAGAGTGGATCTTAGGGTCTTTGTTAGCCTTAGCTTCTGTAGATCTGTAGATTTGGGTCATAGACTGCAGCGCCTAGCTTAAGTATTAGTTCCGAAATGTTGTTGCAATATACCAATGAATTTTCTTGAGAAAAATATTGGATGAATTCTTTTTCTCGATTTCTGTACCAGTAAAATGACGTCCCGGGAGAAAGCAAGTTCTTTGCACGAAGTCTGGATCCCAAAATCTCTGAAGAATCCTTCGGGAGACACAAATCTCTTGCCAAATCATTAAGTTCACTTTGTGTGAACAATTGGGGTTCACCAGATGTTTCGCTTTGAAAACAATCAATATCATCGTTTCCATCGTCATCAGACACCAAATCAGATGGTTATATCAAGAGCATTTGGTTTAGTAGGTACAGGTATACCAGGTCCATGAGTAACAGTTCTTATAGTAGACTGAAAGTTTGGATAAGAAATTTCCTTTTTATTTTTAGTACTGTAGCCTTGCACGTTGAATGAACAAAAATAGCAGTCATTGCTGTGATTTCTAGGCTCAAGCCAGACCACTGAAATCTCAAAAGGTAACGAATCCTTTTTATCTTTACTCCACAGTTGTTCAACACAAACACTGCAAACTTTATGTGGAACCCATGGTTTGTCTTCATCCCCAAGTTCCATTCCGAAGTACACATAGTATGCTTTCTTGACGAAGTCTGTAATATCTCGCCTTTGTTTTTCCACAGTAAATTTTCCACAAATATAACAGAAAATGTTTGGGTTATTTCCACACCCTCAGTTTCCCATAGCGACAAATAAAGAAATTTCAAAAGAGGAATATAGTCACCGCGCACCTTTAAATAATAAAGAACTATAACCTCGCACGCACTAGACAGACTGACTCATCTTGTGGCTTGTTAATCACTTATATGCTAGCGGTGCGTTTCTCGAATGTTCTAGAAGACACTATGACGTCACTTCTGATCTGGAAGCATTTATAGGTAGTAGTTTTTAATCAAAATTTAATTGAGTCAATTTTAATGAAAATTACTTACATACTGTATGTAACATGAAATATGACATTTTGTGAAAAATATGTACATGATGGCGAAAAATGAATATTATTTTCGGAATCAGCGTGCAAAAATTACTATATAAGTGATAAAATATTTCGGACAAAAAACCATCGCCGGCCTGTGAATTATTCCTGTTCAATTCCGGTCGCATCTTCCACAGCAGCACCAGCTTCTCGTTCTGTAGAAGCTAGTATAGCATTCGAACTGGTGCGCACCGCCACCCCTACCACAGCCCTGACTAGAAATCGGTACGTAGTCAGGGTTGACCCGCGAACCATGTATAGCAATGGTGTTAAGCACGGACTGCTACGCGTAGTTGAACGTATTTTGGGGTTTGCCCTTCAGAACAGCGACAAACGTGAAGTCAGGACGAGGCTGTCCTTCGGGTTTGGGTCAGATGACGGGGATATAAATGATTTTTAGGTAGTAATACCATACAGACGATTGGCCGCTATAGTTATAGAGTATATTATGGCCGTATAATGCAGGCCTCTCAAAGTAGTACAACCTTCAACATGGACAACTTCACGATGGATATTGACCGGGTATTCCGTTTTACGGGTCATACGGCCACACTTTATACACTTAACTTTAGGGGCCGACCGATAGTATTCCCAAAGTATCGGTACCGATACCGATAGTTAAAGCAAAGTATCGGCCGATACAGATATCTGTCCAAAATATCAAAATATGATTCAAAGAATGTAATTCGACACATGTACTGTAATTTAAAACATATATTTGAAGAAATGGAATTCACAAAATAAAAGTCATGTAAAGGAACAATATGTAATTCAAAAATTGCAATTCAAAAGGTGTAACTCAATATAACAGTTCACTCAATAATCAAAATTGAGGAACTTCAGATTTTTGGAGAGGATGATTTGTTCCTCAGCGTTGATTGGGGTGACGTTGGCTCGTTTCGCATTGATAACATGTCGAGCTGTTGAGGAAAGCCGTTCAGAGTCAACTGATCCAGAGGGGCAGCTCATGCACTTCTCAGCAACTTTGGCAATCTCCGGGAAATCAAAAGAATGTTCTCGCCAGAAAATGAATGGATCCCTATCCCCAGCGATCCGAGGTTGTGACCAATAGGCGTCCAGGGCTACTTCCACTCGTGCCTCTGGTACAGTGAACCTCGTGTCCGTATCCCTCGTTTAGGGTTCTTCAACTAGAATAGGACGAACGCGATCGTTGAGATCGATACTTTCTGAATCGGAAAGGTTTTCCCAAAGAGCGATTTTCTTGGACGGAGAAACCGGGCCACTTCGGCGGCGTTTCACGGCAATTGGACCTCCTATACGCTTTCGTTGGGCCCCCTCCATGTAACTGCTATCTCTTGTCTCAACAATTCCTTGGCCTTCTCTCGCATGTCGTCGTCTATTAACCCAGCTCCTTTGAATCGGGGATCAACTGCTGTGGCTAGCAGCAGTTTCTCATTTGAATTATGCTCTTGAAATCTCTGTTCGAGAGAATCGCCCAGCTGGCTCTTCAGAATCTTGACATCAGCATCATTCACTGAGCACGCTGCACAGATTCCTTTTGACAGAGATTTGACTGCAGGTAAAACTTCTGATAAAAGCGAGTTTTCCTCACTGATTTTGAGCGTTGTAGTTTTGAAGACAGCAAGCACGTCAATAAGCTTGACCATAAGCTTCCACTGCGTTGAAATCAACGTATTTTCCAGGGGCCATTCGACGTCACATTCAATGATAGCTTGCTTTTGGGAAAGAAGTCGCTGCAATATTTCCAGCGTGTAATTCCATCTGGTTGGCACATCTTGAATCAGCTTCATTTAAGGCAAGTTAAGTCTTCTTTGAATTTGACGTAGGCGCTGCGTCGCTTGTGGAGAGTGGCGAAAATGACCGACGATTTTCCGAGCCGTTGTCAAAAGATTAGCCACACTCGGGAAGTTCAAGCAGCCACCATTTATCACCAGTTGGATTGTATGAGTCAAACAACCGAAACTATCCATTCCTGTTTGTCTGAAATGCTCGCATTTTAGTTGCCTTTTCTCTCATGATCATAAAAGTGTCTTCTTTGGACAATCCCCAACTTTGAATCATTTCTTGAACTTTGGCGGAAATTTTTTCTGCTGTATGATCCTCGTTGAAGACAGAGACATTCAACATGATGTTTTTGCGCACGAAGTTTGGGCCGACGAAGTGACAGGTCAAGCATATATATGAGTCACGCTCGACTGCTCCATATGTCCGTGGTGAAGGAGAATTTCCTCTTCTCTTCCTTCATTTGTGACATCAATTCTTCGATCTTGCCTTTCACCTCGCCTGCCATGTCTGGAATAAAGTTCGTCCTGAAAAACTTCTCAGAATGAATCATGGACTTCGGATCGGCAGCCTGAAGTAGTCGCCTAAATCCTATCCGTTCGACACATGCGAAGGGCTGATGGTCGATACAGATCATCTCTGCCACCTTCCGGTCAAGATCAATCTTCTTTCGGTCATTATGAGCGTATGGAATGGATCTCGAAAACGCGACCTTAAAGGATTGAGTAACCGTGGCAGAAGTTCCAGGCATGTCTCCTAGGGAGAAAAAATAAATTCATATATATATATATATATATATAAGAAAATAATTTTAATACGGAAATATTTATATGCAAAGTTTTATATATTTAATATTTTTTAATAAATAGAAGCTAAATAAGTTAACAGAGAGAATTAAATTTACTTTAGTTGTTCTTAATTCTGATTGGGGGAAATTATAAACAAATAGAAAACGGCAATTTCAGGGAGACTTTGATATTACAATGAATTCGTAAATCATGTTGAAACTTGAAATCAAATTTGATATATAGCAACTTTTTATATATAGCAACATCTTAGCAACTTTTGGGGGCCCTGGGCAGGTTAAATTTAGGGACCCGAAACATACATTAAAAACAACAAATATTTAGACTTCCTAAATTTTTATTGAATTCATCATTTTTGGGGCCACTAGGATGTTGGGGTTTTGAGCAACTGCGAATTCTCTCTGAGAATGTTTGAAGAATCACTTAACAGATTTTCATGAATCTACTCACTAGAATTAGTAGCAGAAGTTGTACAGTACATTGACTCTTATTGGCTTCATCAAACTCAGTCTTGTGCTTGTTGATAAGGTGACTCCTCAGGTTCGATGCAGAGAAGGTGGTTGCGCTTGTTCCTCCACGAGAGACAGAGACACCGCACAAATTGCATGCAGATCGCCTGTTTTCCATTAATGCTTGAAGCAGTGAAGAACTTCCACACAATGCTTGGCATTGTCACTCTCACTAAAGCAAAAGCGAATAAATTTATACCAGTAGTTAATAAATTTACAAAAAAAATTATTACACACTGTTGAACTGATTCACAACTTGCGAACTGAGGAAATGACGCCGCGATGGTTATGGGCTCGCTTTATATAGAGCGGTAATGAGTCATGGAAATTTCTAGAAACGTCAGGATAAATCGCGAACGCACACGTAACTTCCCGAGCAGCCGAAAAAAACTATCGGTATCGGTAGCTACTAGCCATCGGTATCGGTACCGACACCGACACCGACACCGACACCGATACCGATACGGATACGGATACAACCACTGGTCGATGCCTACTTAACTTCAATTCTCAAGCTATTTACAGACGGCACATAGAAACAGATCGTGGTTGCGGCGTTATAGCATTAGTCTTGGCCCGTATGTTTACTATGATAAATACACTGGCCCCAAAAAATTTGGTTGCCTACGGTTGTGCAGCGTGCTCGTAAACTGACTTCAGATTGCAAGCTTGAGTTTGACTGTAATATGGGTCATGAAGAGCTGAGAAGGGTCGAGCAGGAAATGAATGTTCGTATAGTTGTATTTGAAATGGATGATCGTCGTAAGACTGTGTATGTTTTTAAAAGCTGTGTGAGAGACCGTACAAGACCACTGCTTATTTTAGGACTGTCAGAGGCAAGGTATCTCCCCATCCGTAATATAAGTGGCCTTTACGCTAGTTTTGATAAAAGTCAAGAATATGGAAGGCATCATGATTTGTGTAAGGGATGTCTTGAGTTTGCGGATGATATAGTGAAACATTGTAAGGAATACCACATGAAATGTGAACAGTGTAAAAGCCCCAAATGTGAAAATCGTGTAGTTGAACCTGAGAAGAGGGACTTTAATCTGTGTAGACGCACATTTTTCAATAATAAATGCTTTGAACTCCATAAGTCAATTGGCACTTGCAGGAAAATGAGAATCTGTGAATGTGGTGTTTCATATGATGGATAATTGGGGGAAATTCACGCATAAATGAATGTGATGAAATTCACTGTTCTACATGCCATGAGAAATATAAGGCAGATGGTATAAAGCATGTATGTTATATAAAAGATGCTAATCCTAAAAATAGACCTTTTATAACTGTGTGCTACGCTATAGAAACATATACGGTTGCTGAAACCAAAGAGGTTATCCCACATCTACTTGTAAGCAAGACTATCTGCGATGAGTGCATGGAAGTCGAGTGTGATGAGTGTCACAAATGTGGTAAACGAACAAACGTTTTTAAAACGAACGCACACGACAACCACGTGAAACTCTTCGTGTCCAATATTGTCAAGTTAGCGGACAAGTTAAAAAAAATGACTGTGTATATACTTGCCCATAACCGCAAAATTTGATACACACTTCCTTTATAAGGAGCTTCATGAACACGTCATCGAAGATACTGTATTTATAGGCGATCCCTTGAAAAGAGGAAACAAACTTATACAGATGCAAATAAGAGGTAATGTTCAGTATAAAGATACTTTATTATTCACACCTTGCAAATTAGCCAAGCTACCGAAGGTGATGGGCGTATCCGCCGAAGTTTCAAAAGAGTATTTCCCTTACACTTTCCTTACTGGCGACACTTTAAATTACGTAGGCATGCCTCCCCCAAACATTACATTAACTACTCCAACATGAATGATAGTGAACGTGAAGAGTTTGATCGCTACTACAACAGTTTTAATGAAGAAATTCCATACAATATAGCGCATGAATGTGAGCGTTATTGCATGAATGATGTGTGTGTGCTTAGAGTAAGTTTCCTGGCCTTTAGAAGGATGTACATAGAACGATTCAACTGCGATCCGCTGCAAGTCGCAACCACGATCGTCTCATTGTGCTTTACAGTGTTCAATAACAATTTCATGCCTAAAGACACACGAGCTGTCATTCATAGGAACAATCCACGCAGTTATGAGCATAAGGCTATTTACTGCCTCATACACCTACAGCAGCAGACCGGTGTATACATAAAACATGCCCGCAACAAGGGGGAAGTACCCATCAATGTAAATAGTCGTGTTTTTTGGGTTGATGGTCTAAGCGAAGACCGTGTCACTGCGAAGACAGCGAACTCCTTAAACGGTTGCTGGTGGCATGAATGCCCACGTCCTGAGTGTGGTATCGTGGGAGATATCCATGGTAGATCTCCTGCCGACAGTCTTGCATGGACCCGCTCCCGCGATCAGCTTATAGGTTCTCAGTTCACTCACAAGGTCTTGTGGGAGCATGAATGTGATGTACGGATGGAAACAGATGGTCAGTATCGAGAAGAAACAAACACCATCAAACGTTCAATGGTGTTGGATCATCTCAAATGCGGCGATTGCTTGTTCGGTGGGCGTACAAATCCCTTAAAGCTATACTTTCCACCTGCAGAGGGCGTGAAACTCCAATAGTACGACTTCTGTTCTTTATACTCCTACGTGATTAAGAATAATCTGTACCCCGTAGGAGCACCTGAAAAACTGGTGGGTCCAGCACTGCCCACCATCGAATCGTTCTCAGCAGATGTGAACGAGAACTATTTCGGTCTTTCTTTCGTAGACGTCTTCCCCCTCGCGGCTTATGGATGCCGATCTTACCCGTCGTGATAGACCACAAGCTCATGTTTCCCCTGTGCGTGAAGATCAGAGGTGTATATACAAGCCCTGAGCTGTCCATAGCCGTTCGCCACTGCTACAGAATATTGAAGATATATGAGGTGTGGAGGTTTCAGAAGCTACCCAACCTTTTCACGCCATATACTGTATAAACACTTTTTTGAAGGAAAAGGTAGAAGCTTCAGGGTATCCGCGAGGAGTTGAGACCAAATGAAAAAACGGCGTATATTCAGCGTTACCGTGACCATGAAGGGATACAACTTGATCGGGCCCAAATTGTAAAGAACGTGGGGAAGCGCTTTAGCGCAAAGTTGTTCCTAAATAGTCTTTGGGAAACATTTGCACAGAATACAGGCAAGGGGAACGTTCATCTAACCCAAAGTTATAACGAGGTGTGGGATTATGCCAATGCTCACGATAAATAGGTCATGGAGATCGTGACTGTAGGTAATACGTACATAATAAAGTACAACATTACCGAATTGGCTACAGATACCTCACGTGTTACAAACATACCTGTAGCCAGCTTCAAAACTGCATACGCTCGCATCAAACTTTGGGGACGACTGCATTCTCTTGGGCGGAGGGTCCTGTACGCAGACACAGATAGTGTGATATTCACAAAGAGGGAATGTGAGTACATGCCGCCTATTGGGGAATTCCTCGGAGAATTGACTGATGAGATCAAGGATGAGTATTAGGGTGGAGCGAAAAATACTTTTTTTCTAGTATCAAGTTCTAATAGTGATTAAAAGTTGCATTTAGTGGACGATATATACCTGCCAAAATATGAGTTTATTTGTTTAATATTTTCAGCTGCCACCAGGGGGATAAATTTAACACAATTTTGGGTAAAAAGGAAAAAAATGCTTCTATTTTAGGTTTATCAAACTATTATAAAATTTTATCTTAGAATTATCTAATAGTTTGATTAAGATTCTTAAATGAAAAGAATTCGTTTTGTAAAAATGCCTTTTCATATGCCTAATATCTTCAGCTGCCACAAGAGGGCTGAAATTAACTTAAAAATGACAGTTAAGTATGATTCTGTATTTACTTGAAAAAGGGAACAGTAATAAATTAGGATGTCTCTCCTCCTTTATACTGGCTTGAGACAGTTAAGAAACGTTATTTCGTGCCTTAGCTGAGTTACCACTTTCCCCAACCAACCTCCCTCTAGAAAGGGTTCTTGCTGAAGACTATTTAGTAATTTGCTTTTGTGTCAAATTTTGGCTGTTTTTTCCTTGATTCTAATATAGCACGAATCCAACCGTCTCTGTTTGTAGGTCCGCAGACTGATCCAGCAGCGTCTGTAACGAGCTTGACGCATCTCTCTACGGCTTGTGTATGACATGGAAACTGAAATAATTCTGAATGAAGAGTAGTACCATGTTTGATGCATGATTCAATATCATCAAGAGAAACTCCTTTGGTTATCGGTGGTTCTGCTATCTGAAAATCTTGCCACATAATGAGATCTGTATAGTCTTTGGCATAAAAATTTATTTCTGGCACCTTAAAATACCTGATAACATCTGTTTCTTGAATGCATGCCCTTGCTTTTATGATACGCCTAAATCCCAACTGATGCACATGCTCCCTTTCATCAGCTATCATTGCAATGAGAATGTTTTCTTGATTTGCGTAATATGCATTTCGCTGAATGACTGAGTCATGTACTCTCCTAAGCTCTTCACGGAGATACCGGCTTCTTGCCATCATATGCCACATATGTTTAGCACCATATTGGCATAATGGTTTACGCTTTATCTGAAACCACATTGGTGCGTATACCCTAACAATGAAAGTAGCTACAGTAATTCTTGTAAATTGCCTGAAGGATTCTCTGTGCTTGCATATAACCGCAGAGTCCTGTTTGCTGTGGTGAGCCACCTTGAATGTGATATATTGCCTGGACTCTTATGACTAAGACTCTTTGAGAATGTTCCACTTGATATAGCCTTGTGAATTTCAAGAAGGTATTTCTGGTCAGTACTTATGTCATCTACATCAACTTCACACATGTCCTCTTGAATTTCAATGGGTTTGAAGTTAACTATGGGAAGCTTTTCACAGTCTGAAAGTGCTCGGCCAATTTCTCCTGAAAATGCTCTTGGTCCAGTAGTGGTACCATCCAAGTGATGAAACAGATGGCGCAATGGAAGTTCATTAAGGTGTAAAAGGCATATCAGCCACTGCAATGGCTTATTAAAGGCTTCTTCCAGTAATCTTATTGTGCCTCCAATACTACCAGTGTTAACCACTGTCGAATCACAGCCAAGTGCAACGATGTTCCCTATATCAACATTCCTTTCTTTCAAGCAATTCACTAGCGCTGTGCAAATGTATTTAGCTTTGCCACTGGAAGGTGTCACATGTGCAAAGTACAGAGAGTGTGGTTCAGATATTATGCTGATATGCTCTTCGCGTTTGGTTCTTTGGTGGTTAGAGCCATCACTCTCCTGGACTTGAATCATTGTTTTATCCTTTCTGCCATCAAAGTATAATCCCCGAATGGTTTTTGGCTCTCCTATCTGTTGTAGTTCCTTTCTCTGTTTTTGTCTTTCACGTCTTAGTTTACTTCTGTCTATAATATTCCCTTTGTCTTCGGGAGTAACAATTTTAAGATCTGCCAATACTGCAGAAGCAATAGCAGCCCCAGCTCTGTCCGACATTTTAAATCTATCACAAGTAATTGCTAATGAAGGCAGTGGCTCACGCATCTGTTGTTCTGATATTACATATTGAGTCGAGGTTGTATCTTCCTCATTATCTTCAGATATCTCTTCTAGTTGTTGAAGTTCACTTGTCTCTGTTTCGATTTGTAAGTTGGACGTATTGGTTATAGCAGCACTAGTTGTTTGTGAGGATTCCAGACGTGCTTTTTCCATTTCCTTTCGATGTTCTCTTGCTTGTAATCGTCTTGTGTGTGCTATGTCAGTGCTTCCTATCACCATTATTCTGCGTGTTCGTTGGTCATTTAAAAAATCCTGCTCTTTTGGAGGGACTTTCTTACTCTTTTCACATGAGCATCTCCTAAACTCCTTACATTTGCAGGTGCAGATGTCAAACAAAGTGCATTTTGAAGAGTTTTCAAATTCTTCAAGCTGATTTTTGTACTTAGGCTGATCCTTGCGTGACTTGTATGGCTTTAATAAGGACCTGTATTTATCATAGTACACTCGCATCATCTGTAAAACGCGTGTATGTGAAACTATTGGCAAAGAGGCCTTCTTCCAATTATTTTCTACCTTTTTGGAAACTGCCTCTGCTATTTCAGAAAATGAAGGCTCCTTGTTATTCATCTGCTCCTTCACTAAATGTTTTGTGAACAGGTATTCTTTCATAATGCAGTCATAAGTTGGTAGTTGCATATCACTCATCTCACAAGGTACTTCAAATATGGCAGACTTCATATGTTCTCTAGTGAAATGTTTATATTTAGTATTTGATGCCATAATATTTTTAAGAAAAATTCACAATCACAAAATATCCTGTAACATCAAAACATTATATAATTAATATATAATATATTTTATAAGTATATATAATATATTATATAATATATATATATATATAATAAACTAAAATTGTATAATACATTATAACAAGCATTTTATAATAAAATCAATATTATCTCTATATAAATCACTTTAAAATAAAGTTTTATAATATTCCGATCATATTAAAAAACTCTCCGATCAACTGAGCGACTAGGCCTACTACCTAAGAAGACAAGTGTTAAAACACTGTTCTAATGACTCACAGAAAGAAATTCCTTCACACCAAAACCCTCTCCCACAACCCTCCCCAAACCCTCCCCCACAACATTCAGTGTAGTCTCAACATGACTCAGTTACTTTAAATTGTGTTAACTTCAGCTCTCTTGTGGCAGCTGAAGATATTAAGCATATGAAAAGGCATTTCTACAAAACGAATTCCTATCATTTAAGAATCTTAATCAAACTATTAGATAATTCTAAGATAAAATTTTATAATAGTTTGACAAACCTAAAATAGAAGCATTTTTTTCCTTTTTACACAAAATTGTGTTAACTTTAGCCCCCTGGTGGCAGCTGAAAATTTTAAACAAATGAACTCATATTTCGGCAGGCATATTGCGTCCACTAAATGCAACTTTTAATCACTATTAGAACTTCATACTAGAAAAAAAGTATTTTTCGCTCCACCCTAAATTGAGTATGGTGACAGTACATACGCTGATTCTTTTGTATCAACAGGTCCAAAAACTTATGGGGTACGGGTGAGGGTGGGGGAGGAGCTGAAATATATAGTGAAGGCGAAGGACATCACGCTTAACCAGGTGAACCGACGAATCGTTAACTTTGACTCGTTGAGGGATCTAGTGTGCTTAGAAGATGAGGGCGACCAACCGCCACAGCTGACTGTGGGGATCCACAATATTCGGGCGCAGAAATTGGGGGACATGAAGGAACTTAGGGGTAGAAAGTGTGTCGTAACACGTATAGGAAACGTTACCAGGTGCCTGACACTTACGACACCATACCCTTTGGGTACTGTAGCCCTTGTTTATTTTGTTGTGTACATATATATATATACAGTGTTGGGCACTAAAGCGTTAATCCGATAACAGTTAATTAACGAAGTTAACTTTTTTTAACGGACTATTAACGAAGTTAATTTCCATTTATCGTTATCGGACCAGTTAACTTCCGATAACTCGATATTTAGTCTGTTAAAGTCCGTTAACACGTTAACGGAAGATCACCGCTCCGCGAATGAATTCAAACCGCCATAACTTCAGTCTGCTTTCAGATCTCGCAAGGGGAGGTTGTGCGCTTTTTATTGAAGGTAAGAAGGTTCTTTTAACGTTAGTAAAAGTCCTATAATATTATATATATATTAATACGTATGGAAATACGTATGGTTAAATGTACGGTTGAGAAAAATTAATTTATAGTAATGACTAATGAATAAGTATTTTTACACTGCGTTAGTAAATCTCTAAAAAAGTATATATAGTATGTAAAATTTGAATAATAGTTTTTATTCACTGATTGTAATATTGTCGTCGAATTAAATAACAATTGCGTATATTACATAGACAAAATATTTTATAGACAAAATAATTCATGGACAAAGTATTTTTATTTTATAGACTAAATAATTCATAGATAAAATATTTTATAGATAAAATAATTACAGAGAAAAATTACTTCTATTGAAAATTCACAGAAAAAGGTTAAGTAAAATAAAATATTTTATATAACGTAATATTATATATTATATTATAATATTATTATAATTAATATTATTTTGAATTAATTTTGCTATTTTGTTTGAATTAATATTTTATTAGTTTAGTTACATATTTTATACGATGATATTTTACCTTTTTTAGGTTTTTCTGTATTATCGTCAACTAGACAGCGTTCATTTCTCTCTTACCAAGCATTCTCTACAACTTTTAAACTTCACCCATGGAGCACCAAGAAGTTCTCGACATTGAGATCGCCTCTGTCTCAGGCACTTCTGAGTCTCAGTCTGACCAGAAGCCTTTCCAAAACAAAAAAGTTGCAAAACTTGATAAAAATACAGTTAAATACCTATTTATTGTTGGATTTTGCATAAATAAACATTTTCTATGGATTTTAAAGCTTTTTTCCTTGATTTTTTTTAAATGTTAGTAAAGAAATAGTTATCGTTAACGGATTATCGTTAACTTCCGTTAACTTTGTAGTAAAATTATCGGATTATCGTTATCGGAGTTAAAAATTGGGGTTAACGGATAATTATCGTTATCGAAGTTAACTTTTTGGTTAACGATGCCCACCACTGTGTATATATATATATATATATATATATATATATATATATATGTATGTAAAGAACGACGCTTGTATAGAAGAACGTTCCGCACAAGATGAGGAGGGAGAACGAACAAATGAAAAATGAGGTAACCACCCGGGAATCGAACCCGGGATCTTCCGTTCTTGTGCGGAACGTTCTTCTATATAAGCGTCGTTCTTTACATTAATTATACTGTGTGTTGTTTGCAGTTAAAATGAATATATGTGCGGCATGCGGGAGGTGCCCCCTCAGGGCATTGGTTTCTGCTCGTATGTAGGAGAATTACGACTTCTGATTAATCGAGGCCCATGGTGTAGTGGTTAGCATATCTGACCGGCAATCGGAAGATCCCGGGTTCGATTCCCGGGTGGTTACCTCATTTTTCATTTGTTCGTTCTCCCTCCTCATCTTGTGCGGAACGTTCTTCTATACAAGCGTCGTTCTTTACATTAATTATACTCTGTGTTTTTTGCAGTTAAAATGTATATATATATATATATATATATATATATATATATATATATATATATATATAATGTGTTTGTGTATTTACTTGTTAACGATATGTTTATTTTATTTATTACGCGTATTTGAATATATATACTATGAATAATTTACTTGTTAATGATATGTTTATTAAATAAATCATGTTTCAATTAGCGTTTCATTTTCTTCTGTGTGTGTGTGTGTGCAGGAAAAGGCTAAGCACCGCCCACTATATGATCAACCAAAGGGTCAGGTGACCGCTGCTACTACCTGGGCATGTCTCTACCCCTGCGAACTCAGTTGACCACAGAAAGCCCTGGATCTCAGACGTGTATTTTGAAGAATTCTCGCGTAGACGATAAATAGTGATGGCTACCTTTGATATTGCGTGCACGGCATTTATGGAGTGTTATTCGATAAAGTCTACAGCTGTGGTGAATACTGAAAGAATCCCTAGCCCTCCCTCGTTTGAGGCTTTTAAGGCTACATTAAGCCATGTGAAGCGTGAGGAACAAGAGGTTCAAATATTCTATGGATATTCTGGCGAGAGCATTGCGGGCTTTCGTGGCACAAACGATGTAATGGACTACGTCGTAGGACTAAACTGTGTAAAGGCGTACATATACCGTGAAGTGAAAGAAACAACACGTACAGAAGAGAAGCAACGGGTATGGGCAATGTTCCCTCTAAGGTGTGCGCGTGTGCGCGCGCACACGCGTTGTGGAACCCGCGCACACAGCAAAATAAAATGCGCACAGGCTCAAGCGTATCATGAGTCACGACAGTAAATGAAGTAATTTCAAAAATATACCGTCACACAAGGTCTGACCATTTGTATCAACATACTCTATAGTCGCTCTTTTAAGTATTAATCCCTTCCGCCCGACTTCATTTGGACATGCTCATGCGAATTAAAAGTTACCTCAATGATGACGGATGTATTAATCTTCATAGAGTTTATTTGGAATGGGCAAATGCTAAAGATCGTAGGGAGAAATCTTAATCATACTTAAATGAAAGGCACTTTCATTTAATGTTATTTTGGTTATATTTTATTTTATTGAATTTTATTATTTTTTATTTTATTCCTATTTTGTGAATGGATAAAATCACGTATTAATCTTGTTAGTCTATTTTAAATTGCTAAATGCTAAAAATTGTTTTGAGAAATAACTAAAACAGTAATTTTCAATTAATGTTATTTTTATTTTATTTCTTTATTTTGTTGAATTTTATTTTACTATTTTTTATTTTATTCATATTTTTAGAATGGATAAAATGTTTTCTTTTTTAAGAATATATAATATCGTAAACAGTTTTTTAATATCCATTTAATAGTACCGTAATGATCAAGCTATCACCTTATGGAAATAGTATTTATTAAGTATTTAATATTTATATATATTTTATTTTGAAGATAGCGCTCAGAGAAAAGTTTGCACAATTTTTCACCATGAATCTAAATGTACGCACGACGGACATTTCTTGCGCACACGGACTAAAAAAAATTAGAGGGAACATTCGGTATGGGTAGTGAGTCTTGTTGATGAATGGTATGACAAGCGGTATTATGTAATGCTGCATCATACCGAGTACGCATACACTGCGGCTGAAAATATAAATCTTGTCACCATGGAACAATCTGAAACATTTTTATCATTACATTCATATATATCATGACGAGGTTCGCTGTGAAGTTGTGGGTAAAGGCCTGTGCGAGTTTTTAATAGAGTTAAAGACGAATATCGCTTGCTAAGCAAAAAGGACAGATATGGGCACATGTTTCTCAATAGTGCGCCGTAGTGTTAATAAAATGTGCGTAGTTCGAGAAAATACAATGTTCAATACTCCTGAAAGAAGATACCTGGCGCGCATTCCGGGGAGTGGGAGTGGTAAAACTTTAAAGTCGTTATTACTTCATGTATCAGAAAAATTCTGATTGCCCGGCATAATGGGACAAAAGTATTCACATGACTCTTTCATGCTGTAATAAACCCTTACACAAATCACTAACGCATGGTATGACACGCCCGTGTGACTCGTTTCCCCACACCTTCCTCCGTGCCAAACCGCGCACCGGTTGCTCATAGTCACCTCAAAGCTTGACCCCACTTGGCATGCACTCCTCACAATAGAATACGATGGAGCTTCCGTTGAGCAGCATTCTCATTGCCGTATACGATGTGTCCGTGACGAAGTCATTGCGTGTGTTCAGGCGTAAAACCGGTGCCGTTAACTATGTTCTTGAAACGACTTGTAGGCAAACAAACTCTGGTAAACGGAATGTTATTTATTTATGTGCTGAGGAGATGAATAGAATCTTCGTGATAGTTGAGAAGTGGGGCGAGGATTGTTATAAAATACCTGCAGGTGTAGGCAAAAGAAGAGAACAGTTTAGGGATGCACCCTCATATGCCATTATTTGTACGTTATGTATAAATCGCGACCGTCCATGCATTGATATACGGCTGATGTGGAAGAATGCGTCTGATAATAACGTCTTTGTCCACACGCGAAACCGTTTCATCCTCTACAGAATGTTTGAAATCGTCGGTTTCCGCAAGCTAAAGCCTATATTAGACGCACGTGTCGCCGACATGCTTTATTTTGACACGGTTCTTGAATATGCATACACCGCTCTGCTCGACGGGTTTACCGAATGTAGGACTGAACAAGGGGAGTATGTTCTGGAATTTGATGTGTATTTAAAAGGTATAGACTCTTCGAAATATCTTGAACTTTGGTACAAAGGACTTGAGAGGTACAGGGCTGAGCTCTTCTACACTGTTCACCCTGAAGAGCTATTTCTTTATATAACGAGCAGCTGTCGCCACGACTTAGAAGATTATTTCAACTGCCGATATGCGTTGTGAAAAAGAGTTCACCGTTGAAAAGCTCGGCATGGAAAGAATAAACCCTCGATTGGAAAGGAGTGTTTATAAATTTGAATTTAATAATGATGTAGCGAACGATGCCCTCTTGTGCGTGTTTTTTATTGTATTCTGTCCGTGTTTAAAGAGAGTGATAACTTGCCAACCAATTGTAAAGTGGGGACAAAAATAGTATTAAACGTATTGAAGGCCCTTTACATTGAGTGTAGGCATCCGCATACCTTCAGTGGTGAGATAATGTTAAATCGTATTTATTGCATAGTACAAAGCAACGATGATGTAACTGTAGACTCGATCACATGCGAATTTAATATTTTAATTAAGCGTAGTAGAAAATAGAGCGGGTTTATTTTTATGTATGTTATTTTGAAGTTTATATATAAGTGTGTATTTGCTCGTACATATATTAAATGTGTATATAGATTCCTCCTGTACTATTATTATTTTTTATGTTTATATATAAGCTTGTATTTGCTCGTACATATATTTAATATGTATATAGATTTCTCCTGTACTAATATTATTATTTAAGAATGTGTGTGTGTGTGTATATATATATATATATATATATATATCCTTCGTCTAATGTGTGTATTTTTGCTGTATTTCTTCTGAACTATTTTTTATTGTATATTTATTTCCTATATATTTCATGTATGTTAAATTATTTCCATTAATTCGTTTAAATAAACAGAATGATGTACAGTAGTTTTGTTTTATTATCCAATAAATGATTGAAACATTTGCTTTCCTGTATATATATATATATATATACACACACTCTATATATATATATATATATATATATATATGTATATGAAAATTATTTCACGAAAGTAACACATGAAAAATATTTATGATGAATAAAACCACGAGGGAAAGGAAACAGAATGGTGCTCAAGCGCTTTCGTCTAATGACATCCTCAGGATGTCATTAGACGAAAGCGCTTGAGCACCATTCTGTTTCCTTTCCTTCGAGGTTTTATTCATCATATATATATATATTAGGGTGGTCCAAAAAATAAAAATCAGAATTTTAGAAGTGGTACCTTTTATTTTTGACAAATAATGAGAAACTAATGTACGCGAAATATTTTAATAATTGAAGTATATTTAGAGGTCGCTCAATGGACATGCCCTGTTTCTCATTGCTGTCATCAATCATAAAAATTGTATTTTTACACGCACATGCAGTTATGTATATATCACTGAACACAAAGAAGCTATATAATTTACCATATATTTTATCATATTCTATGTGTTTGAAGATGGTCCAGCACCCTGATTAACAAGTAGGCTTATGTTGGGCCTCGGATAGTGATTATAGTATTGAATAGTAAATGTAAATTGAATAGTAAATGCATTCATTCCTTCTTTATACAATGAGGAATATCTACTATTTGACTTTCAAAACCTGCAATAAAAGTAGATATTTGCGACATATTAGCAAAATAGAGAAAATTAAAGGGCGTTGAGCAACCTCTAAGTATTATCGTATCAAAACCAAACTTTACAAGATTAATTAGCGTCGTAAATTTAACAAATTGCAAAGGTACCATGTAAAATATTTAAATGTTTTTATTTTTCTATATAATTATGGACCACCCTAATATTTATATATATATATCTATATATAAACGATATTAAGGAATAACTATTGCAAGATGTTGCAAAGGGGTTATGCAAGGGGATGTTGCAAGTTGTTATGCAACAAATGGGAATGTTGCAAGTGTTATACAACAAGGGGAGGGGAATGTTGCAAGATTTTAGGCAACAAAGGGGGGGACTTCGAGGCGGAGTTATCCCCGAGAGAAGAAGGAGAGAGGAAGAGAGGTGTTCGCCTGGCAGGAGCCAAGCGCATATTAAGACTTCAGCCGAGCGGTCGTTGTCTTATAGGGCCCCTAATCAGCCAGGTGGCTTATCTGGCTGAGTTGCCAGTTTGCGCTATTTATTTAATTAAAGCATATATTCTGGCTTAATCAGGCAGTTGGCGTATCTGTCTGAGTTGCCAGTTTGCGCTATTTATTTAATTAAAGCATATATTCTGGCTTAATCCGCCAGTTGACTTAGAAGGCTGAGTTGCCAGTTTGCACTATTTATTTAATTAAAGCATATATTCTAGCTTAATCCGCTAATTGGCGTATCTGGCTCAGTTGCCAATTTGCGCTATTTATTTAATTAAAGCATAAATTTCGGGTTAATCCGCCAGTTGACTTAGAAGGACTAAATGGCTTGTTGAGGTGTACAGGTTGAGTTGCCAGATAGCGCTATTTATTTAATCAATGCATATATATTTTGGTTTAGAAATCCGCTTTAGAAGTCAGCTAACTGATATAATTAAATACCGTGTACAACCAAAAGAATTAAATAAAACACCATTACATCATTCTGTTTATTTAGGCGAATTAATGGAAATATATAGAAAATAAATATACAATGGAATATATATGGTCAAAAATAATAATAGCATATGGACGATGAATATATAATAAATATACAATGGAATATATATATGATCAAAATTAATAATAGCATAAGTTACACGAACGGAAAATATATAATAAAAAATATACAAAACGTTTTATTATCAATATATTAGTGCGGGAAAAGTAGATATATATATACAGTTATATTAAATAATTAAATATATTGAAAATGATAATATACGAAACGTATAATCAAATGCATATTTTACAGGAAAATATATATATATATATATATATATATATACCATTAAATAAATAAATATACATCCTTTATGTTCTACGGCGCAAAAGGCTAAAACGCTAAACACGTAATCGTGTTTACATTCACATCGTTATTACTTTGTACTACGCGGTAAAACCGTCCAAGCAGCACTTCACGTCTAACTTGTACGGATGCCTATACTCGACATAAATGGCTTTAATATCGTTCAATACTATTTTTGTGCCCAATTTACATTCGGTTGGCAAGTTATCTTTAAACACGGCTAGAATACAATCAAAAGCACGCACAATGAGGTCATCGTTAACCACAACATCATTATTAAATACAAGGTTATAAACATGCCTTTCCAATCGAGGGATTTTTCTTACCGTCCCGGGATTTTCAATCGTGAATTCTTCTTCACTCTGCATAGCGACAATTGAAATAATCTTCCAAGTCGTAACGACAGCTATTCATTATATAAAGGTACAGCTCTTCAGGGTGAACAGTAGAGACAAGCTCTGCCCTGTACCACTCAAGTGCTTTGTACCAAAGTTTAGGATATTTCGAAGAATCTAAACCTTTTAAATATGCATCCAGCTCTAGACCATTCTCGCCTTGTTCATTCTTACATTCGATAAATTCGTCGAGCAGAGCGGTGTATGCGTACTCAAGAACCGTGTCAAAATAAATCATATCCGTAACACGAGCGTCTAATAGAGGCTTCAGCTTGCGGAATCCAACGATTTCAAACATTCTGTCGAGGATGAAACGGTTTCGCGTAGGGACAAGAACGTTATTATCAGATGCATTCTTCCACATCAGTCGTATATCAATGCATGACTGTTCGTTATTTATACACAACATGCAAACAACGGCATATGAGGGGGCATCACTAATCTGTTCTCTTCTTGTACCTACACCTGCAGGTATTTTATAACGGTCCTCTCCCCACTTCTCAACTATCACGAAGATTCTATTTATATCCTCAACACTTAAAAAAATAACATTACGTTTACCAGAGTTTGCTTGCCTGCAAATCGTTTGAAGTACATAGTTAATGGTGCCTCTCACGCCTGAACACGCACAATGACTTCGTCACGGAGACATCGTACGTGGCGTTGAGAATGCTTCTCAAAGGGAGTTCCATAGTATTCGCACGTCCACACGGTTCAAGCTTTGAGATGACTATGAGCCGCAGATGGACGGAACGGCTCGACGGGCGGAGTGAGTCACGATGGTGAAACGTGTACGGGTTTGTTCGAACTCGTGTGTTTCGTGAGGTACACGGGTGTGCGGCTCGCTGGGGGAGGGGGAACGAGTCACACTGCTGAAGTGTGTACAGGCTTGTTCGAACACTTGTGCCCTTGGACAAACAGAATTTTCCGTTGCATGAAACAATACCGGCTTTAATGTTTTATCACTCACCAGACGTTCATTTTCACAAACTAAACATCTTCACAATCCGGTGCACTATTTGAGAGAAACATATGCCCATATTCATCCTTTTTTGTTTAACAAGCGATATTCGTCTCAAAGTCTGTTAAAAACTCACACAGCCCATTAGCCACAACCTCACTACAAACCTCATGGTATATATTAATATAGTGGTAAAAATACTTAAGATTCGCCATGATGACAAGATTTACATTCTCAACCGTAGGGTACGAGTAGTCGGTATGGTGTAACATGACATAATATCGCTTGTCACTCCACTCTTCAACAAGACTCACTATCCATAACCGTTGCTTATCTTCTGAACGTGTTGCTTCTTATACTTCGCGGTATATGTGGGCCTTTATAAAGGTTAGGTCTACAACATACTTCAATACATCGTTTGTACTACGAAATCCTACAATGCCCTCGCCAGAATACCCGTAGAGTATTTGAACATCTTGGTCCTTCGCGCGGCTCAGTGTAGCCTTAAAAGTATCAAAGGATGGGGGAATAGGGAATTTTTCAGTAACCACCACATATTGGCACTTTGCCGAATACCACTTCATAAACGTTGAACACGCAATATTAAAGGTAGCCATTACTATTTTTTCTACGCGGGAGAATACACGTCTGAGCTCAAGGCTATGCAGAGGTCAAATGAGCACGCAGGGATAGAGATATGCTCAGGTAGCGGCAGGACTCACATTGCCGATCTTACGGTGGGTGGAGCTTAGCTTTTTACTGTACACACACACGCACGCACGCAGAAGAGAAAATGAAACGTTAATTGAAAAAAATATACGTGATAAATAAACATATCAATACACATATACATGTAAATACAATCAAGGATTAAGGTAGCCAAAGGGTACGGTATCATAGGTACCAGGCACCTGGTAACGCTTCCTATAGGTGTTACGGCATACCTTCGTGCCCCTAGGTTCCTTCACACACCCCAGTTTCTGCAAAGTTAACGACTCGCCGGTTCGCATAGTTAAGCGTGATACCCTTAGCCTTCACGATAAACCTCATATCATCCCCTACCCTCACCCGTACCCCATAGGTTTTTGGCCCTGTAGCGACAAAAGAGTCGGCGTATGCTATGTCTCCATACTCATCCTTGATCTCATCAGTCAACTCTCCGAGGAATTCACCAATAGGAGGCATGTATTCACCTTCCCTCGCTGTGAATATCACGCTATCTGTGTCAGCGTAGAACACCCTCCGTCCAAGAGAGTGCAATAGGCCCCCAAAGTTTGATGCATGCGTAGGCCGTTGTGAAACTGGCTACAGGTATGTTTGTAACCCGTGAGGTATCTGTGGCCAATTCGGTATTGTTGTACTTTATTATGTAAGTATTACCTACATTCACAATCCCCATAACCTTTTTATCGGGAGCGTTGGCATAATCCCAGACTTCACTATAACTTTGTGCCAAATGGACGTTCCCTTTCACGGTATTCTGCGCAAACTTTCCCCAAAGACTACTTAGACACAACTTTGCACTAAAGCGCTTGCCAGGATTCTTAACAATTTGGGATCGTTTAAGCTGTATACTTTCATGGGCACGGTAACGTTGAATATAAGCCGTTTTTTCATCTTCGGTATCAACCCCTCGCGGATATCCTGACGCCTCAACCTTATCCTTCAAAAAAGTGTTTATACCGGTATATGGTGTGAAAAGGTTGGGTAGCTTCTGAAACCTCCACACCTCATGTATCTTCAATATTCTATACCCATGGCGAACGGCTAGGACCAGGTCAGGGCTTGTATATACACCCCTGATTTTACGCTGGTGGGTTGTATGGTCACAAGCACCGTTGTTCTCTTCTGCGCACTTCATGCACAGAGGAAACATGAGCTTGTGATCTATAACGACAGGAAAAGTCGGCTTCCATAAATCGCGAGGGGAAAGCACGTCTACGAAAGCGAGTCCAAAGTAACGCTCATTGAAGTTAGCTGAACACTCCTTGATGGTTGGTATGTTGGGACCCATCATTTTTTTCAGGTGCACCTACGGGGTGGGGATTGTTCTTCATCACTTAGTGGTACAAAGTCGTAGTAATGGAATTTCACGACCTCCATAGACGGAAAGTATAGCTTCAAGGGATTTGTACGCCCCCCGAACAAGCTATCACCGCATTTGAGAGGATCCAGCACCATTGAACGTTTGATCGTGTTAATTCCTTCACGGTACTGTCCATCTATTTCCATCCGTGCATCATACTCATGCTCCCACAAGACTTTGTGAGTGAACTGGGAGCCTATAAGTTGATCGCGGGCGCGGGTCCACGCAAGACTGTTGGCAGGAGATCTACCGTGGATATCTTCCTACGATTCCACACTCAGGACGGGGGCATCCGTGCCACCAGCAACCGTTAAAGGAGTACACACTCTTCTCACCAGTGGCACAGTTTTCACTTAGACCATCAACCCAAAAAACACGACCATTAACCTTAATGGGGACTTCACCCGTGTTGCGGGCATGCTTTATGTATACACCAGTCTGCTGCTGTAGGTGTATGAGCCAGTAAATTGCCTTGTGCCCATAACTGCGGGGATTGTTTCTCTGGATAACGGCTAAGGTGTCTTTAGGCATGAAGTTATTCTTGAACACCGTAAAACATAATGAGGCGATGGTGGGTGCGACTTGTAACGGATCGCATTTGAAACAACCTATGTACATCCTTCTAAAGGCCTGGAAACATACGGTAAGCACGCGCACATCATTCACGCAATAACGCTCACATTCATCAGCTATATAATAAGGATTACATTCATTAAAACTTTTGTAGTATCGGTCAAAATCTTCACGTGCATTTGTACTCGTACATTCATAGTTAAAGTAATGTTTGGATGGAGGTAGTCATCCGTAATTTAAAATTTTGCTCGTGAGGAATGTGTAAGGGAAATATCCTTTGAAACTTCAGCGGCTACGCCCATCACCTTGGGTAGCTTTGCTAATTTACAAGGTGTGAATAATAAAGTGTCTTTAAACTGAACATTACCTCTTATTTGCATCTGTATTAGTTTGTTGCTACTTTTCAAGGGATCACCTGTAAATATCTCAGATGACTCGTGCTCAAGCAACTCCGTATAAAGGAATTGTGTGTCAAATTTTGCCTGGTGATGGGCGAGAATATACAGTCATTTTTTTAACTTGTCCGCTAACTTGACAATATAGGACACAAAGAGTTTCACAGGGCTATCGTGGGCATTCGTTTTAAAAACGTTTGTCCGTTTACCACATTTGTGACACTCATCAGACTCGCTCTCCATACACTCATCACAGATAGCCTGGCTTACAAGTAAATGTGGAATAACCTCTTTGGTTTCAGCATTCGTATATGTTTCTATATCGTAGTACACAGTTATGCAAGGTCTGTTTTTAGGCTTGGCGTCTTTCATATAACATACATGCTTTACTCCAACCGCCTTTTATTTCTCATGGTATGTAGAACAGTGAATTTCATCACATTTGTGCTCAAACTTTCCCCAATTATCCGTCGTATGAAACACACTACATTCACAGATTCTCATTTTCCTGCACGTGCCAATTGATTTATGGAGCTCAAAACAGTTATTATTGGAAAATGTGCGTCTACACATCATAATCCCTCTTCTCAGCTTCAACTACACAGCTTTCACATTTAGAGCTTTTACGCTGCTCACATACCATGTCGCAAACTTTTCAATGTTTCACTATATCATCCGAAAACTCGATACACCCCTTACACAAATCATGATGTCGTCCATATTTTCGTCTTTTATCATAACTCGCGTAAATGTTCCTTATATTACGGATGGGTAGATATGTTGTTCCTGACAGCCCTAAAATAAGTAGGGGTCTTGTACGATCTCTCACACTGCTTTTAAAAACATACACAGTCCTACGACGATCATCCATTCCAAATACAACTATACGAGCATTCATTGCCTGCTCTACCCTTCTCAGCTCTTCAGAACCCATATTACAGTCAAAGTCAAGTTTACAGTCTACAGCTAGTTTACGGGCACGCTCCACTACCGTAGGCAACCAAATGTTTTTGACCCGTGTATTTAGTACAGTAAACATACGGGACAAGCCTACTGCTATAAAGCCGCAACCACGATCGGCGTTTATATACCGTCTATAAATAGCCTGACAATTGAAGTTAAGAGTATAAGTTATGGCACTATGACCCGCAACACGGAGTACACGGTCAATATTTACCGTGAAGTTGTCCATATTGAAGGCTATACTACTTTGAGAGGCCTGCATTATACGGCCACATATATACTCTACAGGGTGTCCCGTAAGTCTGGACCCATAGGGAAAAATAATAAAATTACAAAATAGTCCAAAAATTTATTACATAATCTGTTCAAAGTGTCCGCCGTTGTGTCGCACACATAGTTGAAGACGCAATCTCCACTGCGACAGCACTTTCTGAATCACAGTCGCAGAAATTTCTTGACACGCCTCCACAATGCGTGCTTTAAGGTGGAAAATGTTCTGAAGTTTGACCTCGTACACTTTGGCTTTCAAGTGGCCCCACAAATAAAAATCATAATAAAAAATAATAAAAAAATAATAATAATAAAATAATAATAATAACAATAAAAAAATATATTATAAATCCCTATGGGTCCAGACTTACGGGACACCCTGTATATCTTCAGCTGCCAAGCGTCTGAACGGGATTACTACCCAAAAATCATCTACATCTCCGTCATCTGACCCGAAATCGAAGGACAGCCTCGTCCTGACTTCACGTTCGTCGCGGTTCTGAAGGGAAACTCTAAAATACGTTCAAGAATGCGCCGTAGTCCGTGTTCAACACCATTGCTATACATGGATCTACGATCAACCCTGAATATATATTGATTTCTTGTCAAGACAGGGGTGGGGGTAGCGATGCCCACCAACTCGAATGTTATGCCTTACTCAACAGAACGAGAAGCTGCTGTGGAGGATGTACCCGGAATTGAACAGGAATAAGGGGTATATCTGAGGAAGGCACTATTGTGGGGGTTGTGTCGTAAGACGTAGAAGGTTGGGGCTCTATTACTGGTGGTCTAACAACCGGCTCAATCCTGGCGCGCTTTATACCTGACGTGGTGGCCGCTTCATCATGCCACCGCTTTGAACTGATGCGTGCTACAGGTATCGCTGGTGAGGATTCGTCAGCGGGGATGGATTCCGTGATCACAACTGCACGGTTAACGGGTTCGTCTGTGATATCGATGATGGGGTGCTGTACATCATCATTCACGGTTCTGTGGAAGAAGAAAACAAAATATAAGGAACAGTACTCAAAATTTGTAATATTTTGTAAATGACCCACTTAGGGGTGTCACGTGTTAGAGATGGAATCTGTAGAAAAATTCATGTTCACAAGCCCATCCACATGTATTATATCTGGCCCTACAGGATGTGGAAAAACTGTATTTATGCTTAAAATCATTAAAGATAAGATGTTCTAAAAATTTGTGCATAAAGTAATATGGTGCTATTTGACGTATCAGTCAGCGTTCAACGAGTACCAAGATGAAATTTTGTTCCACAAGAGGGTCGATGACGTTAATTCGTTAAAAGGTAATGACCATACAGTTACTGTAATTGACGATCTCATGTTGGAAATGGATAAAACGTTTGCCGAGACATTGACAGTGTTCTCCCACCATAAATAACATAAGCGTTTTCTTCATCAACCATAATCTATTTTTCAAAAATAGATACATGCGCGATGTGTCGCTAAATACACAATATCTAGTCTTATTCGCACAAGGTAAAGATGTGTCACAAATTGGGGTATAAGCCAATCAAATGTTCCCGAATCAGCGTAAGGAGCTTTTGGAGGTTTATAAAGAGGCCACAAACCAGGGTTATGGATATTTGCTTTGTGACCTTCACCCGCGAAACACGTTTAGGCTGCTTCTAAGAACGAATATATTTCCAAACGAGCCTGAAACAGTGTATATTCCAGAATGACAAAGACACTAAAGAAATACCAGGAATTAATAAAAATCTATCATCGACTGCCCTGGGCAATGCAACAGATGTTTGTTAAAAATATCGACTCCGACTTTTTAAAATGCATCTGTGAAATCTGTCTTAATGTTATAAAATGTAATGTGCCAATGAAACCCTCTCAGAAGGATCGCTTACGTCGTTACAAGAACATAATACGTACACTCGCTCGTAAAAGTCAAAACTGTGGGGAAGAAAAAACGAATTATTGTACAAAGAGGAGAATCATTCCTACCCATCATATTTTCAGTTTTGGGTCCTTTACTAACTAGATTAATATAATGAAAAAGGTGGTTGTGATTCCGCACGAGGTGTATGCTTCATTGCAAAGTTCAAAGATTCCAGACACGGCTCTAGAACCCCGTAAAAGCAGGCTTAAAAGAATGGAAAGCTAGTTGCTCACCCTATTAAACAGTGAAAGGTCACCTGATCAGAAAAGGATCTTGTACCAAGAGGCTCTGCAGAAATTTCTTCATGAGTACGAAGAATATAAGAATCGAACAGAGCTCCCCGTGGTATTAGGCACAGCGCGAGTAGTGCTGGGCATGGCGACACAGGACCTGGCCCCGACGTTAGAGATGACCAAGCAAAGAACAACGGAACACAACACATCGAACATGTGCTAAACAACAGCCGCCCACATACATTGAGGAATAAAGGCTTAAGTCTTTATAATCTATTGAATGGGGACTACATCATACAGTGGGCCGATACAGGCGAGGTCATTGTTGAAGGAACAAGGGTACAAGGATCCAATATCGTTGATATTGTTCATGATCTGGTGAGAAAGTGGGACAGACCCTCACCAACAGGATGGAAGCATATTAAAGCAAGACTACAACAAATAAATGTCCCCAAAACATTGATAGGTAATCTGAATACGTTAAAAGGCTTGGATCAAGTCTCGCATGTGTCACAACTGAGTACGCCATCGCTCCCAGATGCAGCGTCTCTGAAGAGAAGAAAGAAGAGAACAAACGGCCAGCCTTATCCACGTGTCTCTAAAATATGCAAATGGCTAGCATATTAAGTAAACGCTATTATGGCATTTCTAACCCCCCCTTCTATAGTGGCTTTAATAGACTGGACAGAGGTATTTGCGGAGTAAGGAAAAAAGATGTTGAGCGGTTTTTGCGGGAACAGGATGTTTATACACTTCAAAAACAGGTGAGAAAAAGGTTTAAAACGGCCAAGACAACAGCGGATTCGATTGACTCTATTTGGCAAGCGGATTTAACAGACACGCAAAGATATTCAGTTTATAATGACGGATGCCGCTACATCCTATTCATAATAGATGTATTCTCTAGATATCTGTGGCTAGTTCCTCTGAAAAATAAATCGACTGAAACAGTTGCTAAAGCGACCAACCAAAACGTTGATGTTAAAAGAAGAAAGGGTTCCTGGCTATTTTTGTACGGATATTGGGAAAGAATTTATAGGTCGCTCTTTTCAGAACATACTGACAGAGTTAAATATCAGTTACTACACTAGTAGTTCTATGCATAAGGCCTCTTTAGCTGAAAGAGTTCAACGTATCATAAAGGAGCGCATGCATCGCTATTTTACACATAAAAGCACATACAGATATATAAACGTTCTCGGTTCATTGGCTTCATCATACAACGGTTCACACCATCGTACGATTGGCACAATGCCTAACGAAGTTTAGAAAGAGTTGCGCTGCCAGAGGTGAGAAGAGATGGCGCACCTCCACCACACTATACACATTTCAAAATCAATGATTACACAGCTCAACAAAAAAAATTTTGTTTCGTTGCCAAGGGAATTCGTACGAATTTAGGGTATTTTGGGGTTGCTGAATTCCAAAATGAAAGTAGTTTTTCCGATTTGGCTCTAGTTCTTGAGATAATGAATACCCTCACTTAATAGGAAACGTAACCATAACGCGTGCATATGGGAAACTACCGGAACATTCTAGATGGTGAGACACGCGAATATTCTTAGTGTTTACTCCGCGATCATTCTAGAATATTCCCCCTCCGTATATAAGTCATCGGCCACCCAACCAGTAGTCAGTTGACAGTGTGGTTGATGTGAAAGGTTTCAATCGATACAAGAAACTCAAGTGGGATTATCCCAATTTGGAATCAGCAAGGCGACCTGTGTCACACAGCGAAGACGTTCCCATACCAGTGTTTACCACACTGCCCGACCTTCCGTTGTCAGAATTTGAAGAAATTCAGGACTTAGGTGGTGGTAGTGGAAGTGACTATGAAGGAAGCATTTCAACACCTCAGCAGTTCTCCCAAGACGAACTCAATGATCTGATACGGGACCTCAGTCTGTCAAAGTCTGCTTCAAATACATTTGTAGATCGTTCCCTGGACTAAGTATGGAAAAACTAAAAGCTGGAATCTTTGATGGCCCTCAAATCCGTACACTTATCAAGGATTCTAATTTCACAAAATTTATGAATGGTGTTGAAGCTTCTGCCTGGTGCAGTTGTCTCAGTTGTCAAGAACTTCTTGGGTAACCACAAAGCAGACAATTATGAAGAACTGGTGCAAAACATGCTCACAAACTTTGAAAAGTTGGGTACTAATATGAGCATAAAGGTACACTTTCTCCATAGCCACTTACACAGATTTCCGGATAATCTTGGTGATTTTAGCGAGGAACAAGGGGAGAGGTTTCATCAAGATATCAAGGTGATGGAGGAAAGGTATCAAGGCAGATGGGACAGACACATGATGGCAGACTATTGCTGGAACCTCCAACGTGATTGTCCTGATAACCCACATAAAAGAGAATCGTACAAACAGAGATTTACTATACATTAATTGTAATTATGCGAATCAGCTTACTGTGTTTATCTGTTATTATACCGAATAAAATGCCATTATGTATTTCATGTGTTTACTTTTGTATGATTTGAGACAATTTCAATGCGATTTGTAAGTAGGCTCCGCCTGAACATTAAATTTTTTGCATTTTTACGTGCTCCAATGGGGTACCAATTATCTCATAAATTAGAGCCAATCTAGCAAAACCGATGTTATATTCGGAATCAGCACCACAAAGTTACCCCAAAATCACTCTAATATGATTGGCAATAAAATGAGTGTTGACCAGTGTTATTTAAGGCTATCACGTTCGGGAAATAAATTCGCGAAGGGATTTGAGCAAGGATGGACACGTGAGATTTTTAAAGTTCGTGCTATGAGACCTAAAGGTGAGAGAATGATGTATTACATTGAAGATTTGAATGGGGAAGAGATCGCTGTAGGTTTTTACCGCGAGGAGTTGCAGAAAGTGACATTTAATTTAGGAGAAAGTGTGTTTAAAATTGAAAAAAATTTAGGCAGCAAAGGTTCAGGAAAGAGAAAAATGTACCTGGTGAAATGGCTGGGTTACCCAGAATGCTTCAACACCTATATAAAAGCTGCTGCAATAATGAAGCTTAATTAGTATGCAACATGGCGCCTAGCCACTTCTATGTCACACTCCCGTCCTCTTCTTCGCTGCCTGTACATCCTAGCGACACCCTCGCCAACTTTGTGACAGAACTCCACGGACCCATTGAATTGGAGCGTGATTCGTATGAGGTGGGCTTATGTGAACTCCAGTTAGTCTCCAAATTTTTAACTCTTGAAAATGAGCAAATCATATTTCTGATCCTTACCAAAATGCGAAAAATTAGGCATAACCTTAGACAATGCTATGCGTTCAGTCCTGTTCGTTGAGGAACGGTACTATAGCACAAATGTATCGCTAGGATTCGGGCATTATGATACAGCCATGGACATTGTGACGGGGTTAAACAAGAGTTGAAAAGTCATACCTGACAAACGATTTACTTTTTGAAGTCGTTAACAGAGACACGCCTGCATGCACATTGAAGTTAAAGTCAACGCTTAGTAGAAATATTAAAGATAAAGAGCTGTTCACAATTACGGCTGAGGGCCGATATAGCGCAGCTCTCCAAAGAGATACCTTTCACGAGGCACGGCAAGACTTATCCAGCTTAATGTATCAATTGAAGATGGAGAAATTGAGTGAAAGCTCTCCGCCCCCAGACATGTGCTATATTTACAGTAATATCGTAGAGCACAATTTGTTGGGGACACCCAGGCGCGCCTGCTGCGCATTGCACACATCCCCAACCATAGAGAGAAAAGTTTGAGCATTACATATGACAAGCCCCATTATGTGACTGTTGCGACTAATCTATTAACCAATATCTCGATATATATAAGAACGATTGAGGGAAAAAATTTCCCATTCGGTGATGGGAGCTTAACAGTGAAACTACACTTTCGCCGTTTATAATGACTCGAAGGCCTTTCACAGTCTACCGAGGAGTGAGATACCAGCGTAGGAGTGGACTTGGATCCATTTTTTCAACCATACTACGCACCGCTGTTCCACTGTTGAAGAAGGGTGCCAGGTACCTATGGCGGAAGACGTTACAAACAGGTTTTAACGCGGCAGAAGAAATAATGGGGAGAACTAAGCCTAAAGAAGCTCTAAAAAACATTTAAAACGTACACGGGACGAAATCATCAAAGATGCAAGGAGGAAAATGCATGGTGGAGGAAAGAATAAATCTGCCATGAAGAAGGGGTTACCAACATGTGACGCTAAACGTAAAAGGAAATAAAAAAAGAAGTGCTCTAAGCGTATAAAACCAATGGCTGATCATTTTTTAACTGATATATGCTGAGGACACTTCTCTCACGAATCATAGGCTGGCTAATACTTGTCGAGGGAGGTGGCACTATTTCTGACTCGTCATGGCGTGTTTCATCCATCCTTGTAGTTCACAATGCTGTAAATCGGAACTGTCCCTCTTTGATATACCCCCACTCAGGTCTCTATTGAGCATAGCGACTTTATTACAATTAACCCATTAAACACAATTAGTTCGTCCAGTGCCACTATGGAATTCGTGATACCCAGCTCAGGCCCTTACTTTTTTGACCCGCGCTGCATGCACATGTACGCTAAACTGCGTATAGCCCATTCTGATGGAACGGACTGCGATGATAGTTACTCTGCCTACCCTGAAACCAACTTTTTACACTCCATATTCAGCCAGTGTGAGGTGTATTTAAACCAGGTTAACATCTCGGCAGGAATGGGTTATTACCACCTACGAGCTTATCTGGAAAATGTCCTCAACTTTACAAAAGAAACGAAGGACATCTTTTTAACCGCCGAGGGATATTACCATGCTAAAGATGAAAATGTTATAAAGGATAAATTTAAAAATTCTAAAAAAAGATATACGAATGTTTTGGACGTCTTCATACAGATTTCACTTTCCAGGAGAAACTGCTTGTGAGCGGGGTGGATATGAAGTTGAAGCTTACCCGCACGATTCCTGAGATGTGCATAAAGCGAAGGACACCTTTTTAACCGCCGAGAGATATTACCATGCTAAAGATGAAAATGGTATAAAGGATAAATTTAAAAATTCTAAAAAAAGATATACGAATGTTTTGGACGTCTTCATACAGATTTCACATTCCAGGAGAAACTGCTTGTGAGCGGGGTGGATATGAAGTTGAAGCTTACCCGCACAATTCCTGAGATGTGCATAAATCTGGAGTCTCATCAAGAAGAGAGCGCGAAACCCGTTGTGATTCACATCATGGAGACGTATTTGCATATACGCCGAGTGAAATTAAGTTCCCCGAAAAAAATAGAAATTGAGAAAGAGTTTTTACACGCCACAGTTAAATACCCAATTAACAGGGTACAGATCAAACTATACACGGTGTTTGCCGGGTTGGCATCGAAGCAACTAGAAAACGTGGCCCTTGGAGTCCTACCTGAAAGGATATTAATTGGAATGCAGGACCACGCCTCGACGAATAGAAATTATAAAAAGAGTTCCTTTAAATTCGAGAATTTCGGCCTTAAAAATATTACTCTATACGTAAATGGCATTGCTTTGGGAGGGACCATGATTACGGACTACTCATCAGACGCTGTGTTCCCGCTCTGGCTCATAATAGAGGCGCCTGTGACGAACTTGGGTTTGGTGTAACGCAGAAAGAATTTGTCGAAGAATTTAACATTTATTCATTTGATATGACGCCTGACTTCTCTGCTGGCGCAAATATCTCAGTCAGGTTTGAATTTGCGAAGCCTATAGACGCGCCTATAAGTGTACTCGTGTACCTCGAATCACAGGCACTAATAGAAGTTGAGCTTTTCAGGAACGTGGTCACAGACTTTTAAAATGGACGCGAATACACTCCAGAGAGTATTGAAAAGTTACCGTTAAACACGCTCAAAATTTATCGGCGTTTTGGCGAAGAATGAAATATTGAAGCTGCCAAGTACGAGAAACTGGTACGGGGTTATCGTTAACACCGACATTGTGGGGGTGAGGGGATTCATTGGTTTGCAATCTATTTTAAAAATAGGGAAAGAATGTACTATTTTGATTCACTCGGCATTCAGCCCTGGAATGATTCTGTGATTGTGCAGTTTATTGCGCAATTACATGTACCTGAGATTGTTTGGAACCCATACCGTTTTCAAGGATATTATAGCGAAACGTGCGGCTTGTATTGCATTTCATTTCTCCTGCACATGTCACGTGGGAAGGGATTTATAAATTTTTTAAAATCATTCGATTTGTGCGACACAGAGATGAACGATAAAAGTGTATGCAGACAGATAAAAAAAGGTTCCCATATGTGAGCACCCGCTGTATTGTGTAAAGGTGTATATCCATATTGTGTAAAGGTGTATATACATTTGTAACTGTAAAATATAGCCATTAAGACTTATTTAACGGACATTGGTTCCGCTTTGCACATGTTTTCTACCATTTAATAAATGAAAATACAATGTGTTTTGTTCTTAACCTCAAAAATACTTACATTAGCTCCTCGATGACCTGGCACTCGCTAGACCGAATGTGAGTCAATACCTCGACTTCTGTATTCAGGTCATTGGATTGGCTCTGCGGAGAAGCATCCATATCATTTATTCCCTTTTCATCAAACATAGCTATAACATGATCAAGTTCCGCATCGGTCTTATAAGGATTTAAAAATCCTACTGCGGTGCTGAATTATCGAGAAAAATATTATTAAAGCTCCACCATATATATATATATATATATATATATATATATATATATGCCGAAATAATCACGATGGAAAAATCAGTAATTAAAAACAATGGGATTAATTTTTATGTTGTAGAAAAATTCAGAATAAGGCTAAGTTAGACTAACAGCAAATTGTAACCATAAGCAGATATCCTGACAGTTTTCAAAAGTAAGATTAGCTGGGTGTGCTATGCTCCGTCTGCCTGCAACGGGACTCGAGCCCATTAAGACTTATTTAACGGACACTGGTTCCGCTTTGTACATGTTTTCTACCATTTAATAAATGAAAATACAATGTGTTTTGTTCTTAACCTCAAAAATACTTACATTAGTTCCTCGATGGCCTGGCACTCGCTGGACCGAATGTGAGCCAATACCTCGACTTCTGTATTCAGGTCACTGGGTTGGCTGTGCGGAGAAGCATTCATATCATTTATTCCCCTTTCATCAAAAGTAGCTAAAACACGATCAAGTTCCGCATCGGTTCTATAAAGTTAAGTAAAAATAAAGAGCTACAATAAGAGGAAATGCCACGAATTTAAATGCAGATAATTCTTAAAAGTTTTGGTAATTTAAAAATCCTACTGCTGTGCTGAATTATCGAGAAAAAATTTATTATGGCTCCACCATATATATATATATATATATATATATATATATATATATATGAGGGGTCGCGCGTCTTAAGTACCTAAGCGCCACCTCAGGCGAAAACGTGTTTTTGATGGATATCACTATTTTCACTCTTCCTCTATCGCGTGGTTTGGGTTATAATGACCTTACGACACGAAGTATGGTTGAAATCCTTATGAAGTGACCTACTTTTTTTACCTCTATCACCAGCCAAAAGTTCACCCAAAGTTCGGCATAATAAGAAAATAAAAAAAAAAAATATATATAAAATATAAAATATGAAAATCTATCCCAAAATCTCATCAACATCTTCATTAGCATACTTAGAACTCTAATTTAGCAAAAAATGAACGTTCTAGCTAAATTAATAACAGATACTATTGCCAGAATATTGCTGAACTTTGGAGACGATTTCTGACGAATTTTAATTTTGGCGCTTAGGTACCTTAAGACGCGGGACCCCTGGTATATATGCTGAAATAATCACGATGGAAACAGTCAATAATTAAAAACATAATGGGATTAATTTTTACGTTGTAGAAAAATTCAGAATAAAGCTAGGTTAGATTAACAGCAAATTGTAACCATAAGCAGATATCCTGACTGTTTTCAAAAATAAGATTAGCTGGGTGTGCTATGCTCCGTCTGCCTGCAACGGGTCTCGAACCGCCAGCCACATCTTAATAGTTTTTAATATTTCTATTGTAAGTTTTTAATATTTCTAAAATCGTACCTGTACAAGAAATGTACAAATAAAAATACACCATATATATATATATACCGGGTGTCCCACAAAAAAGTTAACCGTACTTTGAATTAATATAACTCAAAAACTATTAGAGATTTTTGGGTCCTGCAAAAATGTTTTATTTAACAACTATTTATCTGTCGATTCTGGAAATTTCATTAAATTTCCTTTTACGAAGTTGATACATTAATGGTTTTAGTGGAGGCTATCAAAAATATGTTTGCGCAAGGAAGTAAAATAATGAAGCGAATCCTAGGAAGCCTAGGTCACCGTGCACTTTCAAGCGAAGCATAGGGAGCCTAGGTAGCCTAGGTCACTGTGCGATTCTTCAAGCGAAGCCTAGGCCATTGCACAGTGGTTTTTCGGACACGCTGTGGTATGGTCTCGTTATTATTGCTTATTAAGCAAATCAAAGCGTTTCTATGTAAAAGTTTACTTCAAAAGAACCCTTTTTATCATGCAGTTAACAAAAGAGCAACGCGTATTTGTAATCACAAACTTTATTAAGACTGGCAGTATTAAACAAGTACAAGATTTATTTGAATAACGTTTTCCAGGTAGGCACCCACCAAGCAAGCCCGCTATTTGGAAAAATGTTCGGAAATACCAACATGAAGGAACATGCTTAAATCTAAATAAAAGTCGTTCGGGTCCTAGGAAAACCATAAGAACAACAGAAAATATCGAAAATGTTCAGATGACACTTCTTCAAAATCCAAATGTATCAGTCAGAAAGAATGGGTTACAATTGTCAAAGTCAACATTTAACCGCATTGTTAAACATGACTTAAAATGGCATCCCTATAAGATGCATGTAAGACACCAGCTTCTTGAAACTGATTTTCCTCGTCGTAGACAATTTGTCGAATGGCTTCTCCATAAACCTGCTCGTTTCTTGGAAAACATTGTGATTGTTGACGAGGCAGCCTTTTTCATGAATGGAAAGGTAAATAGCCATAATATTCGACAATATGCGCCGCTGAACAACCCCCAGCATTCAACTTTGACACACGTATTTGTCAGCAGAAAGTGTCTCTGTGGATCGGAATATGCGGGAATGGCTATCTTGTCGGCCCATTGTTTTACGACAATAACTTGAATGGTGCTGCCTACCTGAACATGATCAACGAACGGATCATCCCAGAACTCCTCCAGATTTACGGCAATCAATTCAATAGACTTTGGTGGATTCAGGACGGCGCACCAGCTCATAGACAGCTTGCTGTAAGAACAAAACTGAGAGAAAATTTTGGCAACCGCATTGTCGCGCTAAATCATGCAATTGAATGGCCCCCAAGATCCCCTGATTTAACACCGTGCGATTATTTCTTATGGGGATATCTAAAGAGTAAAGTGTATTCTATTCCACCGGAAAACATAAACCAGTTAAGAGATAGTATCACACGTGAAGTCAATTTACTTAAGGAAAATCACCAGTTGATCAAAAAGTTGTGCAATCAATGCGACCAAAGGCGCAACTGTGCTTGAAAAGAAATGGAGGACATGTGGAAGGAAACGGTGCTTAGAAAATTAAAAAATAAATTTGTATTACCCATATGAAGAGGTGTTTTTGTTATTAATGGATTTAAATAAATTTGTTAATTTTAAACTTCGAAGTTTCATTATTTTACTTCCTTGCGCAAACATATTTTTGATAGCCTCCACTAAAACCATTAATGTATCAACTTCGTAAAAGGAAATTTAATGAAATTTCCAGAATCGACAGATAAATAGTTGTTAAATAAAACATTTTTGCAGGACCCAAAAATCTCTAATAGTTTTTGAGTTATATTAATTCAAAGTACGGTTAACTTTTTTGTGGGACACCCGGTATATATGCCGAAATAACCCGAAGGAAACAGAATTAAAAATATTTTTGAAAACGCGTTTGTTGCGGCCTTTCTCTGTTAGGTTATATTGTTATAAACGAGAAAGAGTCCTGGCCGATATATATATATATACATATATATATATATATTATGTCCCGGTTAGGTTATATTATTATAAACGAGAAAGAGTCCTGGGATTAATTTTTCTTTGTAGGAAAACAGAATAAAGCTAGGTTAGGCACTTATAGGTTATTGAATGAGTCGCAGAATATAGTTACTTACATTTTAACAGCGTCTTCATTGAACGGTTCTTGCATTTCGTTACAATTTTCCGTAACAATCTGGGTAGATAAAAGTTCCTCCTGATCCACAGCTCTGAAAATTAGGCGCGTTGCGTGAGCATAAAAATCTTGATCTTCAAACAAATCAGGAGAATTGTAGAGCGATAACTGACTCATAGTGTATATTTGAAAAGCACTAAGCGAAAAAACATACAAACTGAGGCTCTGAGATGAACTGCTCCCTTTTATAAAGGTGGTTTATGACCAACCCACCAAACACAGTCGTTAGCTTCCTATTGGCTAGCGGTGAATTTTGGGCGGCACTTGACGCGTAGGCCTGCATGGCGGCCAAACAGAGGTCCTGGGATCTGCCCACAGGGCTGTGATTGGTTGTCCCTTGAAATCTAAAACGTGTCAGATATCCCCACTCGTGGAGAGACGAGAAACGCTTTGTTTTTTTATCTTGTATTCGACCGAGAGAGAGAGAGAGAGAGAGAGAGAGAGAGAGAGAGAGAGAGAGAGAGTTGAGTTTGGAATGTGAAACATTTCATGATGCATGATGCTCGCCTGTACAACCTCGTTTGTCGGGAAAGGAAGGGTTTTCGTGATATTGGAAGATATATCCGGTACAATTCACGTATGTTTGAGAGAAACGCTAAACTACAGTTTATGGTGCCCTGAAACATAAAAGTGGAAGATATTTAATTACCCATGATAACAGCCGCTGTAAAATTTCTGCGATACAATACATAAATTTTTAAAAAACAAAGACGTGTGATGTAGTGTTTCAATAAACACCAAAGTTTACGATCTCGAGAGAATGGAAATAAGATTGGCCCGATACTGGGCTGTATAATTTAATGATAAACAACATATATATATATATATATATATATATATGTGTGTGTGTGTGTGTGTGAGAAAAGTTCAGAATGGAAGGGTGATTATAGCGTTTTAATCTTTATGATCTCGAAATAAACTCCTGAGGAAAGAAGTTTATTTATTGGAATTTTAAATAAATCTATCGGTTCCGCCAAACTCCACAATTTTCAGAACGATGTTTAATATAATTATTTATATTTATATATATTTATATATATATATATTATTTTCCTTAAATATTTATGTCCTTCTGTTGTTCAGCTAATTACATCGTTTAATTAGATGTTTAGGAAGTGTTTGCTTATATCGCTTTCACCTTTCTTCATTTCCCTCCTTTATCATATTCCCTTTCTATTTATTCATTTGTGCTGCAGATTTTAATGCTACGTGCACCATTTGTCCTGTTTAAATTGTTACAGATCAAAAAGGCCGTAATATTCGATTTACGTTAGCCGGAGCGTGAGTTAATTAATGTAGTTTGACAAAGATGTTTACACGAATTTTTAGATGAACTTTTTTCCGGAATTGTACATATATAGGCTCGCCTTTGCTTTCCGACAGAATTCTTCATTCTGGCGAAGGTCAAGCTTTACACTCCACTTTAGACCTACTTTTAGACGGGGAAATATTTATATATATATATATATATATATATATCAGAGAGAGAGAGAGAGAGATCCCTGCTAGGGCGCTCTGGGTATCCCTACCAACCGTGGAAAGATGTTTACACGAATTTTTAGATGAACTTTTTTTCTGGAATTGTACATATATAGGCTCGCCTTTGCTTTCCGTCCGAATTGTTCATTCTGGTGAAGATCAAGCTTTACACTCCACTTTGGCTTACTTTTAAACGGGGAAATATGTACGTGTATATATATATATATATGTGTGTGTGTGTATATATATATATATATATATATATATATATATATATATGAGAGAGAGAGGGAAGTAAACAGATAAACAACATGATCGATTGTTGCAATAACGGGGTCCCCTGGTCGTCCCTACGAACCGTGGAAGGATGTTTACACTCCACCTTAGACCTACGGTTTAACACGAATCATTAGGTCACCCTGGCTACCAACCGCGGAAGGACGTGTCCCGCCATTTCTCGAACCCGCCTACACTCGACCTTAGACCTACAGTTTGACGCGGTCGTCGGAGCCCAACGAATATAATCGTAATATTTTATAGGCGTATAGACGGGTGTGTACGTGCCAAACGAAGTATACACTGTGCTAACTGGCTGATCATGCCTGGAACTGGCTGATTAAGCCGACTGGCTCATTAGGGGCCCTAAAAGACAACGGTCGCTCGGCTGAAGTCTTAATATGCGCTTGGCTCTTGTCAAGCGAACGCATCTCCTTCTCTCTCTCTCCTCTCTCTTAGGTTAGGTATACCCCTATGGGGGTTGAGGCCGTCCCACCTAATCCTCCAAAGAGGTCTCCCCCAGCGGGAGTTCATTGCAACTTGGGGTATAACTCCGCCTCCAAGTTGCATAACCCCTTGTTGCTCTTGCAGCAGTCCCCTCCCCCTTTAGGTGGTGCCTTGCAACAAAGGGTGAGGGGGTTGGTGCTATGAGTGCCTTGCAACAAGGGTGAGGGGTGAGGATGGCATTCTTGCAACATCTTGCAACATTTGCAATTGCATTGCACGCGTTCATTTTGCAGGCAAACTACTAATGTCGACGCAAAAAATATTTCACATTCAGGAATGCGGATAGAGCTCGCGGTAATGATCTGAAATTAGTGGGTGAACATTTTAATTCTAATGAAGCTAAACATTTTTTCTTCAATCGTATAGTTAATATGTGGAATGGATTGTCAGCGAGAATAGTTCAAAGTAATTCGATCGAATCCTTTTAAAAGAAACTAGATGCTTATCTTTCCTTAAACCCCCAGTTAGAAGCATTTGTTAGCCCGTAGAAATATTGGCGAATTTTCACTTTGTTTCCCTTTTTGTTTTAAAATTGTCACTTTAGCTTTAATTTTCTTTCCTACCTCTCACCCTCTTTTCTCTGCTTTGCATTTAAACTTTCACTTGTGTTTAAATTTTCTTCCTCCTTTTACCCTTCCTCCTTAAACAGACAGCCTCGTAGGAACCAACCTGTCTGTTGCTGTTTGGTGTCCTTTGTATTCCTTTGTATATATAGCTACGCAACTTTAATGACAGAATGGATATGCATGGTAAATTTTATTAGACTTTTGAATAAACAATGACGTTCAGTGTTTATTATTATTATTATTATTATTATTATTATTATTATTATTATGCACTTAAGCTCGCTGTAACATTCACGTTTGGACACAAATAATAGGCTCCGTCCACAATTGCCTACCAAGACAATTGTGTATATATGCATGTGTCAGCGTGCTGCTGAAGCTGAGCGCTCTTGGTTAAGTTAGATTTTTGGTGAGGGATTCCTTACTCCACTTTGACACTAGCACTCCTCTAACCCCTACTCATCTCAACCCGCTTTCCCCACTCGACATTTATATATCCATATTACGCGTGTCTCTGGGATCTTCCACTCTTGACATTATAGTTTTAAAGTCCAATTACGTTACTTCTCATACGAAGAAAAATTCTGAAATTTATTTTTGACTTTTTAATTTTTTTACAAAAGTCTGCTGATAATGTTCTATGCAAATCCTCAGGGCATGACGTCACTTGCGTTAGGTCTAATTGCGTTAGAAACGTCAGCAAATATGAATAAAAGCGTTATTAAAACTAAAATTATTATTTAAGTTTTTTTATTTTAAATGCAATATAAAACTTAAAACCATTTCAGTATGTGTAACAGTTAAAAGAGTTAAAGTTAAAACAATCGAATTACTCTTAGTCATAGTACCCCTGAAATAATATTTCCAAAGGTCGAATGGTTTCGCAAATGTTGAATTATTGTAACACATACCTAAAATCACATGCCGATTGTTGAATTTTAAAATGAAAAGTTGAAAGTTTTGCAACATCATTGAAAATATGAAAATTTATTCGAACTTTAATAAATGTTCCCCAGATTTTAAAAATTATGTTGAAATTATTAAAACAGGTTCGATATGTAATGAAATAATTCCATCTTCAATCCTGTATATAATAAACTAAAGTATTTAATATGTTCATCCAAATTTTCATACTCCTCTCTGGTACAACATATGTACTGGAGTTTATACTCTATTATATTTATTGTGCACAACTAATATCGGAAATAAATTAATGTTGCTCATTATATGCAAACTATATATCCTTTCTTCCATAATAATATTCTCCATAAATGGCGACTAATTGCAGTAAATCATAATTTCCCCCTTAAATGAAATAAGTCTTATTTTTTCCACGGCATAATGGGCAAATCTTAATAAGAATAGTCTACGCAGATGTTATCCGCTTTCCTCTATTCATTATTATTTATTTCCTTTCTTTTTATATCTTAATCCCTTCCCGTCATTAATCCTCTTTCTGTTAATGATTTTCTCCAAGCTGAATTCGCTAATTACCCAGTAATTGTCTAATACCTTTCCACGAATCCCCACATGAAAGGAATTATCTTTCTAATATCAATTAAGGCATCTTCTTAGGCCATCATGCACTCCCCAACTTTAGACTTCAACTTTAGAGTTAGCTTTATTCCTATAATTTCTTCCTTCATCATTATACAAACCCAATTTTGAACCCAGTATTGATTCGGAAAAAATTTGGAGACAGTTGAAATTATTTTGAAGTCAACGGAGAATATTTTTGCACCTTAATTCCCTTATTACTTATTTTGATTTTGTAGCATCTTTTTATTATAAGATTAGCTGAAGTTCATAGTTCGTTTTCATGGAGCTTACTTACCTCTTCTAATTCGCTGAAGAAAAACTAAAAGAGGGTGGAAAAAAGAATCTGTGCCGGTTTCTTTACCATCGGACGTCTTCATACAAAAATTAATAAAGTGACTCATTAAATCAGTTATCACTTACTAGGGTAATTTATATCCAAATATAAAAACAATTGTCTCTGTATATTAATTAATCTTTAACAGAAAAACCAATTAATTTCATAAATTCACAGAACGAAGATAAGACTGCTCTCATGGCATTTTCCAAAATGTTTTAGGTGTCCCAGAGTAGGTGAATGGAATGGAGTCAGGGAACCTACTTTTCATTCATTTTGGGACTGGTTTGTGTTTTAATATAAAAAAGCTAGAAAAAGCACTTGTCCAGTAGTATGACCTAAAAATGGCAAAGTGCAATTGCAATTGCAATGTTGTTGAATGTTGCAAGATCCCGTTTTCCCCTTCCCCTTGCTGCAATACCCCCTTCCCCCTTGTTGGAAAACCCCTCCCCTTCCCCCCATGTTGCATCCCCCACTCCCGAGGGTGCCTAAAAAAAGAAAAAAAGCAAGGTGGATTCCTCTCAGCTGCCACAAGCTAGCTGCAATCAACCTAACCTAAGAGAGAGAGAGAAAGAAACCATCGTTCGCCTGGCTCCGCCAGACGCATAATAAAGCACTTGGTCTTTGCACTTGGCTTAGAAGATCCTAATCAGCCAGTTGGCTTAATCCGCCAGTTGACTTAGAAGGCTTAATCTGGTTTAGAAGGTTTAAAGGGCTTGTTCAGGTATACATTATTATTTTTGAGTTGTCCAGATTGCATTAATTATTTAATTAAAGATATTCTTGACAGTTAGGTTAGAAGTCTTAAGCAGCCAGTCGGCTTAGAAGGCGTAACCAGCCATTTGGTATACATATATATATATTTATTTAATTAAATAATATCGTTTATATATATATAACAAAAAGAATTAAATAAAACACCATTACATCATTCTGTTTATTTAGACGAATTATTGGAATTAATTTCATGAAATATATAGAAAATAAATATACAATCAAATTATTTCATTCTATACAAATTTTAAAAGAGGAATATATATATATATATATATATATATTAGGCCGGGTCGAAATTTTTTATTTCTTACGTACATAGTAACACCCTGGTAAAATATTTTTGAATTCTGAGTACCCCTACTCCCCCTACCGGTTTCATTTTTTTCAGAAAATTCGTAAAATTCGAAATAATTTGCGATTTATTCCGAAATTTTTTTATTATTACAAAAGTTCGCTTATAAAACACTTATATTTATTTTTTAAGGACAAAAAATTAAAAAATGCATGAAAAAAATTTAATACATAAATTTTTAGCTATTATTGGTAGAAATTTAGAAATTAAGAGACAGAAATTCAATAAAATTTTTGACCTAAAACTAATGGTTTTTTTTATTCCTTCCATTGACCTTTCCACACAAAAGTAGGCAGTTCTTTACTAGACTCTAAAGTATTTAAAATAAATTTATGCCGATTAATATAACCAATTCTTTCCTGGCTAGATTTAGTTACTAAGTTCACACCCTGTTCAACGCTTTGGCTGTGACATGGAAAATCTAGTATTTCTAGAGGTTTAGTTCTAATCTGAAGCAATTGCTCATTGGTAAAATTACTTAGCAAAGGTGGAGGAGTGATTATCTGCTCATTCCAATTCATCAAATCAATATAATCATTTGCTAGAAAATTTATAGATCTTGGTAGCTCAAAATTTTTGGCTCCTGAAAACCCAGTTCTGGAAAGAATTATCTTTTGAATTATATGTAATCGTTCGTCAGAAACCATTGACAGGAGTATATTTTCAGGATTAGCGAAGTAAGCGTTGTTTTTCATGACCGGCTCAATAATTTTCTTGAATTTTACATCTAAATTTCGAAGAAGAATTGTCATAAACCAAAAATTTCGCGCACCTTCAGTGGCTTTTCGTTGCGATTTTATTTGAAATAGCAATTATAGCAATCATTTTTACTTATTTTACCCTGTGCTTTAGATTCTTCTTCTCTAACAATAAAATGGAAGTACCTTACAACATCAGCTTTTGATGGCGTCATGGCAGATGAAAATTTTGCTTGATATCCGAAGGCTGCATTGTGGCTTCTTTTTCTAGTGGCCATAATTTAATTTAATAAGATTTTAACTATATTTTATTTATTACTGATATTTTAAAATTAAATAACGTATTTTAATACAAACTTTTAACATTCTAGGTACCTAAATAGGAATCTCGTAAGAAAAAAACAAAAATAATGTAATATTAGGTCTTATATCCGGTGCTACGAGTCAGCACCGGATTTAAGACCCTACCCCCCCCCCCCTCCCGATCTCAAAAAAAGTTGGTGAATGGTCTATTCTGATGTAATTCGTGCCGGGGAACCCGATTTTGGCTATCCAAAAGCAAAAAACTTAATATTTAGGGTCGATTTTTACGATTTTCGATTTTTGGCCTATTTCCCATACAAATTCATATGGAAAAAGTGAGTATCGGTAGGGGGGGTAGCGAAGGTCCCACAGCCTTGATTTTTGGTGAGGATACTACTATTACAAAATGATCAACCTCACAATTTGTACCTAAGCAAAATCTTGACCTTGACCCCTTTTCGACCCGGCCTAATATTAATATATATATATATGAAAAGTGGACGCTCAATGTCCCGGTTGAGGTTTAAGTTTTGGTTTTTTTGGCTAAAAATACAATAGTTACCCCTTTTTCTTTGTTTATTCAATCCGACGTGAATGCAAAGAGTCTTTTACTTATATAGAGGTTCTGAATGTAGGGACTAGGCTTGCTTTAAACCCTAGGTCCATGTCCCAAAGCTGGATCCTGTCTGCTTTGCAGATAGCTGGTGAGGGAAGCTATATTTATGGGATCTCTTTGCGAGAGACCCGTTGCCCACGTCGGGCTAGCATCATGAAAAAGAAAAACTATGGTATTTGTCATTTACCATTACTTATTCGGACTATAGTGGATTTAATTTTCCCAGAAGAGTTCCTTGTTCCATGCACGGTCTGTGTTTAACATATAAATTTCTCAGGGGACCATTCTGAGTTTGTGTATATTAAACGGACGTGTTACGTGCCTTGAAAAGTGGACGCTCAATGTCCCGGTTGAGGTTTAAGTTTTGGGTTTTTTCTCGCTAAAAATACAATAGTTACCCCTTTTTCTTTGTTTATTCAATCCGACGTGAATGCAAAGAGTCTTTTACTTATATAGAGGTTCTGAATGTAGGGACTAGGCTTGCTTTAAACCCTAGGTCCATGTCCCAAAGCTGGATCCTGTCTGCTTTGCAGATAGCTGGTGAGGGAAGCTATATTTATGGGATCTCTTTGCGAGAGACCCGTTGCCCACGTCGGGCTAGCATCATGAAAAAGAAAAACTATGGTATTTGTCATTTACCATTACTTATTCGGACTATAGTGGATTTAATTTTCCCAGAAGAGTTCCTTGTTCCATGCACGGTCTGTGTTTAACATATAAATTTCTCAGGGGACCATTCTGAGTTTGTGTATATTAAACGGACGTGTTACGTGCCTTGAAAAGTGGACGCTCAATGTCCCGGTTGAGGTTTAAGTTTTGGTTTTTTTCTGGCTAAAAATACAATAGTTACCCCTTTTTCTTTGTTTATTCAATCCGACGTGAATGCAACGAGTCTTTTACTTATATAGAGGTTCTGAATGTAGGGACTAGGCTTGCTTTAAACCCTAGGTCCATGTCCCAAAGCTGGATCCTGTCTGCTTTGCAGATAGCTGGTGAGGGAAGCTATATTTATGGGATCTCTTTGCGAGAGACCCGTTGCCCACGTCGGGCTAGCATCATGAAAAAGAAAAACTATGGTATTTGTCATTTACCATTACTTATTCGGACTATAGTGGATTTAATTTTCCCAGAAGAGTTCCTTGTTCCATGCACGGTCTGTGTTTAACATATAAATTTCTCAGGGGACCATTCTGAGTTTGTGTATATTAAACGGACGTGTTACGTGCCTTGAAAAGTGGACGCTCAATGTCCCGGTTGAGGTTTAAGTTTTGGTTTTTTTCTGGCTAAAAATACAATAGTTACCCCTTTTTCTTTGTTTATTCAATCCGACGTGAATGCAACGAGTCTTTTACTTATATAGAGGTTCTGAATGTAGGGACTAGGCTTGCTTTAAACCCTAGGTCCATGTCCCAAAGCTGGATCCTGTCTGCTTTGCAGATAGCTGGTGAGGGAAGCTATATTTATGGGATCTCTTTGCGAGAGACCCGTTGCCCACGTCGGGCTAGCATCATGAAAAAGAAAAACTATGGTATTTGTCATTTACCATTACTTATTCGGACTATAGTGGATTTAATTTTCCCAGAAGAGTTCCTTGTTCCATGCACGGTCTGTGTTTAACATATATATATATATATATATATATATACAAGAAAAAAAAAATAGTATAAGAAACACACAAGTTGAACGAGGAATATATATATATATATATATATATATATTTATATAATAAAAAAATAATAGTATAAGAAATACAAAAGTTAAACGAAGAATATATATATAATCAGAAAATAATATATAAACAACAAAATAATAGTACAGGAGGAATCTATATACACATTATGTTCTACTACGCTTAACTTAAATAGTACACTCACACGTGATCGAGTCTACACTCACATCACTGTTGCTTTGCACTATGCAATAAATACGATTTAACATTATTTCACCGCTCAAGTTATAGTGATGCCTCTACTCGATGTAAAGGGCCTTCATATCGTTCAATATTATTTTTGTGCCCACTTTACAGTCCGTTGGCAAGTTATCTTTAAACAAGGACAGAATACACTCAAAAGCACGCACAAAGAGGGCATCGTTAGCCACATCATTATTAAATTCAAGTTTATAAAACTCCTTTCCAATCAAGGGTTTATTCTTACCGGTCCGAGCTTTTCAATCGTGAACTCTTCTTCACAATGCATAGCGGCAGTTGAAATAATCTTCTAAGTCGTAATGACAGCTGCTCATTATACCGGGTGTCCCATTCGAAATGAAACAACTTTGAAACCTTATAATTTTTTATTGAATGATGCAAACAATATAATATTCACAATTTAGGGTGGCCCAAAAGAATTTTTTTTTCTTTTCTCCAGATTAGAACCCAGCATTTTGATATGCCTATGGATGTAATTTTTACATAAAAATTTCAACTAAATCAAACAATATTTAGAGGTTGCACAAAGCATGCAAAGATCATTCGTTTCATCATTTACTTAACGGCCGCGTGCTGCAGTGTGCAACCTGTGCAATGTGCATGTTTAATGTCAAATTACAACATACTGTAACTTATTTATTTAAGCACAATATACAGCTTCAAATTGTGTCTGCTCATTTAAAATTTTTGAACTTACAGTAAATAATATCAGTCGCCCCCACCACCAGTAAATGCGCTATATCAACTATAATAATGTTCAAAACCATCAATTCATGTCTGTGAGTCAATGGAGCCATGCAGTAAGTTAGAAATACTTACTATCAGTGAAAACTTTTATGTTGCATAAGAACAGCTGTCAAATTGTCAATACTGCATAAAATCTAGAATGACATGCTAACTTTGTTGGAAATATTTAGTTAACAGGAGAACTGTCTTTCTGAATTCCAGCTATGAGACCGAGTCCACCCACAACAGTGCTTTTTTTCGAGTCAGGATACAGTTTTCGATGTTCTTGTACAACTTGGAGTAGAAATTGCTTCTGGTCTTCATTTTTCGTCAGAAATGCATTGAAGTCCTGGATGAGTTTCACTCCTCTTTCTGCTGTGCCGTTCACAACTTTTAGTGACCGAATTACCCTCTCTGCTTTCTTGAAATCTTCATTATCATTCCACGTTTCATGCGGCATCGACAGAAAAGATTGTGGCAGACCAAGAATGTTGAAAAATGTCTTCGTATTCATTGTAACGAAAGAGCTGAGCTGCATGTCTGCATATTCACCAGTGCCATCCAGTCGGTGTGGTGGTTCTTCTGATCCTTCTTTCTCTCGCATGTTTACCAGCATCTGCATTTTCTGCTGGGGATCAACTGTCATGTCGAAGAAAGCAAGGCCCACCATAACCTCACTCAGGTACCACAAATGTCTGCTGAAAGCAGTCACTGCTGCCTGCTTGACAACTGGATTGACATTGTATTGTGTCAATCTCTTTAGAAACTGCAGATCATTTGCAGGGGCTTGGGCAGCCAGTGGGGCTTGAAACCACACTGTGATGTAAATGTCTGACACGAACAACAAGAATTGGAATATTCCATGTTCTTGTGATGGCTTCATCTTGAACTCTCTCCTAAACATCCACATTTTGTAACAGTAAAGTACTCGTGCCATCCAACGGGCACTGTGCAGTGCACCAGGTGCCTGGAAGTGAATCCCCCGTGCTGGAGTTCCACCAAGGAATATGATGACAAGTTCCAAAAACTCCCTGTAATCATCCCGTGGTTGGCACATTTTCAGATTCTGTATTGCAAACTGTAATGTGCGCTCTCTAAACGAGTCAATCTCCATCATCCCAGCAGCTGTAAGATATGAACTTTGATCAATCCAAGACCACTGCTCTTTAAAGCGTTTGAAGACGGCCATGTCAGGTCCAGATGAGGCAGATGTTATTTTCAGTGCAGTGAAAACCTTCTGTAGAACAATCTCCATCACATGATGACGGCATGCGAAATGAAGTAGACTTTGCCCAAGGGCTCTCTCTATGAGAACACATGCACCACTGAGACGTCCTGTATTGCTTGCTGTCGTGTCAAAACACAGACCCTTGACCTTTTGGGAAAGATTCCAGTCATTCAGACAGGATACAACAGCATCAGCTTGGGCTTGGCCTTTTCCAGATGCAAGTTTTGGTACACCAAGCAAACAATCAACATCAATTCCTGTCACAATCACAGGTAATCGGTCGATTTTCTCGCGCCCAGTAAGGTCAGGAAGCAATTTTCCATCCCAGTGAACAGTCAATGGTGCTTGGGGATTGCATGAAGTTTTTGCATCAGCTGCTGTTTTTGCTCTGTTTGTGGATCGTGCACGTTGAATCGAGCTATGGCTTAGTGTTATCTCATCAACATTATGGCCAAGCGAATGAGCTGTAGCGGCTAACAAGTGCACCGCCTGGCGATCTGTAACTTTTGACCTATCTAATGCTGATGTGACATCTTTTGAGAGCAATGTCTTTCTTTCGGTGCTGCTTGCAAATCGTTTCCTCTTTCGTGACTTATCCATTTCCATTTCTGAGTCTGCACATTGTTCAACTACATCTTCACTTGAGCTATCAGAAGAAAAAATCAACTCACTACTGCAACCTGAAATTAGTGCCTGTTGTTGCTGCTTTGATTTCTGCCACAACCTTTCAAATGATTCTTTCCTTTTGGCTTTCTGCTCTTGTCTCTCTGTTCATGCTTTATCTTCACTTGCCATATATCCTTTCCGACCTTCTCTTTGACTGGCTAGAAACTCCAGGTCTTCTGTCAGTTCTGTTCGTTTCTCAGCATCTTGATGAGCTATGTCAAACAGCTTACCAAGCTTTGAATTGAACTGTGCTTCATTAGAAATTTGATTCTGGGTACGACGGTTTATGGCCTTCTTCAAACACTGCCATTCTGCATGTACTTTCAGAAGCCGCTTTTCTATATCATAACTGAGAGCAGTTGGTATTCCAGCCTTCAATTTTTCAGCTTCGGTATGAACTACTCGCGGATACCCTGATGCTTCTACCTTATCCTTCAAAAAAAAAATTCATATATGGCGTGAAAAGGTTGGGTAGCTTCCGAAATTTCCACACCTCATATATCTTCAATATTCTGTAGCCATGGCGAAAGCCAGGGACAGCTCAGGGCTTGTATATACGCCTTTGATCTTCCGCTGTTTGGTTGTGTGATTACAAGCCCCATTGTTCTCCTCTGCGCACTTCACACACAGGGGAAACATGAGCTTATGGTCTATAACGACGGGTAAGATCAGCATCCAACAAATACACACTTGACCACAGGTCTATACACCATCCATTACGTAATTCGATTTTTACCTACACTAGTCAATAAAATTTGTTTATTAACTGTACTATAATGATAACTAAATATTTGTGAAATTTAACAATATCATTGTTTGTCTAAATTAACGTATTAATCCTTTTATTCTGTTTTCAAAGAATTAAATTATTAATCTTTGAATTTTTATATTGTATAATAACTCTCTAAGCAAGTGTCATGTTAAAGATTTGATTACTGTGCATTGTAAATCAACCACCGGAACTCACTTGTTCTGTATAAAATTTGTATTGTAAAGAGAAATTCGTCATCATCTAATTTGAATTCGTTAGGATGTTACCTTCTTGTATTTTCTCAATTGTATTTTATTGTATTGTGTTAATATCATTTTAGAGGAGAGAGCCCTGTAACATTCTTAGTCTACCTTTCCATGTTAATTTTCAATATCTTCCGACGTTACTTAAAGCACTTGGCATCAATGTAGTCTTTAAGTATAATAATACAATACGCCTAATTAAGAATAGACCGGATAATGTTCGTTGTGTGTATTCGATCGGATGTACACAATGTAACTCAGTATAAACAGGCCAAACCGGTAAAACATTAGGTATTCGGGTAAAACAGCATAAATATGCGTGTAGAACAGCTAATAATTCCAATGCTTTGTTTAACCATATGTATAGATGTAATCATAGCATCAAGTGGGGTAGTTCTAAAGAGCTTGTTGAAAACAGAGATATAATAAAAAGAAATATTCTAGAATATACTGTACATTTATCCATTATAAAAACAATTTCAATAACAGTGCGGGAATGTACAAAATTGAAAATATCTTAAAATTCCTTTTGCCTCTCAATAACTCTTGTTAAGTATGTGCTAATTGTTTTGGTTTCCGCCACGTTGTATATATTTATAGGCATCTTGCCTTCTCTTTTCATTCCCTGACGAGCTGTAGCTCTGAATACATGAAAGGCCTTGGAATCGTTTTTCATTTTCCTTGTGGATTTGCAGCATTCATTCATTTCACGTGTTTAATTGTGAAATTCTTCCCATATACATAAATATATATGTACACGTATATACCGTATATATATATATATATTTATATATATAACTTTTGTTTAGCTTCCGCCAAAATTGTTCATTCTGACGAGTCAAGCATTTCACTCCACCTTAGACCTAGAGTTCAACGTGGAATCTGAACCACTCCCCATCAGCAGCCAAGCGTCTTAACCACTAGGCTACCTAGGGTACCCATTTATCTACCAACCACTTTCTTTATTGTGTGGAAAGAATAACAGCTGGGTTTTGCATCGCGCCGGCTGCCGTCGGGTCTCGAACCCAGGGCCGATGGATTCGTAGTCAGCGGCGCTAACCACTACACCACCGAGGCGCATATACATATATATATATACATATACATATACCTTACCTTACAACCTTACAAAGGTTCCGCGCGATGATTTCTCATTTCGCGAAGGTCAAGCTTGTCGCCCCTCCTCTCGAGTTGGCGTGGTGAAGTAGTGAGTTGGATTCTTGCGCTCTCCACCTCACATAGCCAGGTACGCCCGACTCATCGGGGATTGTTCTGAGCCAGGCGTCTAGTCTTCTTTTGAAGATTTCCACTGCAACTCCCTTCGTGTTTCTTAGGTCTTTGGGCAACTGGTTAAACAGTTTTAGTCCTCTCACTACAAAACTATTTACTTTTAGGGCTAAGGATGTTCCCTGTCTCGCCTTCAATTTGGGAATACGACACAGTCTACCGCTTCTACTTTGCACCGTTGTTTGGGGAGTTATATGATTCAGAGTAAGATTAGGGACTAGTTTCTCCATTATTTTCCAAGTGTAAATAATAGTGTATCTCTGTCTTCTCCTTTCCAGTGAATATAGGTCTAGTTCTCTTAACCTTTCCCAGTAATTTAGTTCTTTGCACCCATTGATCTTGGCTGTGAAGCTTCTTTGGATCCCCTCCAGCTGTCTAATATCTTCTTTTTTATATGGGGATGTTAGGACCGAGCAGTATTCCAATTTGGGTATTATCAGGGTTTTCAGTAGAGGAATCATTACATTCCTATCCCTTCGTTTAAAGGTTCTCAATATCTGACCCGTTATTCTCTTTGCTCTGTTTACTGCTATCTTATTTTGTGTTTCAAATTTCGCATCATCTGTCATTACAACTCCTAAATCTTTTGCTCTGGAATTTCTCTGAATTTCCTGTCCATTTGGGGTATAATATTCCATGGACTTTAGGTCTTCTCTTTTTCCGTACCGTAATACCGTTATAATCTAACGGTATAAACTCGAAACAGGTGAATCGCCGAGCCGACGAAAAAAGTTGACCGCAAAGGTCACTCGACACACTTTCGGCTGGAACACCCACGATGAAACCACTGCTTCAATTTTGTTCCCTTGCTACTATAGTGTATATAAAAATGTATTTTATTTTTTCTTTTCGTGTAATTTGTGTGATATTCTTCATAGTCGTGTTAATCCTTTACATCGTTTAAATGAAAAGGTTTATTATTATTAGCATTATTATCATTACTATTATACATTTTTTTCAAAATTAACACACGCACTTTGGAAGTACTCAATAATTGGAATTGAATAAAATTAATTTTGCTAGTGAAGGTAAAACTGAATTTAAAATTCTTTTTATTATATCTCTGTTTTCAACAAGCTCTTTAGAACTACCCCACTTGATGCTATGATTACATCTATACATATGGTTAAACAAAGCATTGGAATTATTAGCTGTTCTACACGCATATTTATGCTGTTTTACCCGAATACCTAATGTTTTACCGGATTGGCCTGTTTATACTGAGTTACATTGTGTACATCCGATCGAATACACACAACGAACATTATATATATATATATATATATATATATATATATATATATATATATATAGAGAGAGAGAGAGAGAGAGAGAGAGAGAGAGAGAGAGAGAGAGAGAGAGAGAGAGAGAGTCGTAAAACTGAAGAAGGCACATACACATACACACACACACACACACACACACACACACACACAGAAAGAAACCCTTGTTTATTCTATTTGGATATAATATTCATAGCTTTAATTTTTTATAAGTATATTGGAACTCATTTACCGAGTTTATGATGATCGTAGTCACAGCAAAAATTTTAAAAAAATATAAAAATGGATCGAAAAGAAAACGGTACATCCCACAAGTACTAAGTCCCGAGTGAATCAAAATAGTACATTCGGTCCCTATTTTTAACACGAAGGTCAAGCTTATCGCCCCGCCTCTGGACTTGATCTGATGAAGTGGCGAGTTGGCTTCTTTTATTCTCCATCTCACTTAGGTACACCCGGCTCATCGGGGATTGTATGTACCAAGAAATTACAATGTTACCATACGGACTCGATCTCTGAACATCCGATCAACACCCAGCATCTTAACCAATACGATACCTAGGGCGCCCGTTTATCTACTAGCCGAACCAGACATTCATTTTCACGAACTAAACACAATTTAATCACATTCTTACGCGAGAATTGGCAAGTAAAAAGTCAAGCCGAATACATGAACGAAAGTTGAGGATCAAATAGCATGACCGCAAATAATAATAATGTAAATTATTGTCGTGATAGAGATTGCAAGTGGCAAATGTTGATCAGTGTTGCAAAGGGTGAGGGATATTGCATGAAAGGGTGGGTTCTAAAATGGGAAAACCGAGAATAGTATGGCCGCAAATATTATTGCAAATATTGTCGTGGTAGAGATTGCAGGTGGCAATACACCTTGAGATGTGAGCATTAAAGAGAAGATAAAGACACCATTGGTCAGCTAATCAGGACGTCCAAAGCGTGGACCCATTATATCGGTGTTACGATTGGTACAAAACATTTAACATAGCCCCGCCAAATTACATTGACAACTAATCATCAAACTTACGAACCGCCTATTAGACTTTTGGGGTGGTGCTTCGGGATCATGCATATAAAAGGAAATATTTTCAGCTGGGAGACACTAGTTATTTTCACTAGTTTTCCACAATTAATCTTTTTAAAGCAGCCGATCGGGATGGTTTATTTCCAAAGCAAACCGTTGATGATATTTACAATGACGCTCCTTACGATCTGACGCAAGGAACTGCCGTAGAGATGTAAGTAATCATGTGCTTTTAATTTTATTTTTTGTAGCCAATTATTCGCAAATTGATATTTATTTAGTGTGCCTGTCATTAGGAGGAAGAGCACTGTTCTGGAATATTTCATATATATGGCGGGTTGTAGTAATTCATCTCATCACATTAAAAATGCTTCATTTAGGTATCCACAATTATAGAATAGTCTGCAATTTATATTATGCTAAAGTCCTGTTTTAATTCATTGAAATTTTTATAGTAATCCTTTGCGTGTTTTAAATAATTTTATAAATTCCATAATAAAATTTATTCGGCATTTTCTCTTAAAGGAACTTCTCTGAGCAGTTCAAAGATATCTTCACATTATAATACTCTTACTATATGTATAATCTGCATATGTTTTAAGCAATTGGGTTTTTATTAAAAAAAGAATCAGCATGAAATAATTATTTATCCTTTCTCTTTAAAGGTCCGATGAGGATTTGACACGTGTTATACAAGCTTTTCGTTCGGAAGAAACGCATGTCGTGGACCTGAATACAGAGATAGAAGATTTACCGAGAGGTCAAGCCAACGATTGTCACATCATTAACGAAATAATGTAAGTATTTTTTTATGGTTAGATCTTTTTTTCAGGGAAGACAATGTATTTTCATCAATTTATTAAATGAAAGAAATCATGTTTTTAGTACAATAACCATCTTAAGTTACAGCATATGCAAACTAATATTATAGGATACAAATAATACAAATATATATACACACGAACAAAATATACTATACAACGAGTACGCACAATCGGAAAACGACTTTTTATCTTTCTGCATACCATTTCGTCGTTTCATTGATTGTGACACGGGTGAAATAGTTTTTACAAATTTATAAATTCTTTACCACGTGACATATGCATGAGAAATGAAAGGCAGTACATCCCACAAGTATTACTAAACTATCCTTGCAGACGGAAGGGATTCCATACAAATTCGGGATATGCATCTGATCGAGAAATTTTACAATAACAGGGTCACACCAGGGTTGAGTGTGGAGTGAATCAAAATAGTACATGTGGCCCCTATTTTAAAAATAGATTGCAAACCAATGAATCCCTTCCCTACCAATAACATCTTTGTTCAAAATAAGGCTACCGCAATCTCTCGTAGTTGGCAATTTCAATGTTTCATTCTTCGCAAACACACTGATAAATTTGGAACGTGTGATTTGTTCACTGTTCATTACTCTCTGAAATGTATTCGCGTCCATTTTAAGTCAGTGACAACGCCCCTAAATCTGCCAACTTCTATTAGGGCATGTGACGCGAGGTATACTAGTACACTAATAGGCGCGTCTATAGGCTTGGCGAATTCCAATCTGACTGAGATGTTTCCACTCTGTTGTGGACTTAAGTGTGTATTTACACTAGCAGATAAGTCAAGTGTGATGTCAAATGGATAAAGGTTAAATTGATCGAATAATTCTTTCTACGTTACCCCAATCCCGAGCTCACCACAATCACCTGCAATATGGGCCAGGTTACTATATGCTCTCGCGCAAAGCAGGAACACAGTGTCTGATGAGTAGTCCGTATCCAATGTTCTTCCCAACGCAACGCCATTAACCTATAGAGTTATATTTTTAAGTCCGAAATTCTCGAATTTAGAGGCATTCTTTTTATATTTTCCATTCACCGAAGCATGATCCTGCATTCTAATTAATATCCTTTTAGGTAGATTTCCAAGGGCGATGTTTTCTATTTGTTTCGATGCCAACCCTGCTGGCACCCTTTATAATTTGATCTGTACTCTGTTACTTGGGTATTTTACTGTGACGTGTAGTAAATTTTTCTCAATTTCTATTTGTTTTGGTGATCTTAATTTCACTCGCCGTACGCGGAGGGATGTCTCCATAACGTGAATCACAACGGGTATTGTCCCTCTTCTTGATCAGCATCCAGATTTAAAGAGATCTCAGGATTTGTGCGGGTGAGCTTTATTTTCATATCCGCCCCATTCACAAGCAACTTCTCCTGGAATGTGAAGTCTGTATGCAGGCGTCCAAAACACTCGTATATCTTCCTTTTAGAATTTTAAAATTTGTCCTTTATACTACCTTCGTCTTTAGGTTGATAATAGCCCTCGGCACTTAAAAAGGTATCCTTCGCTTCTCTGGAAAAGTTGAGGACATTTTCCAGATAGGCTCGTAGAGGATAGTATCCCGTTCCTGCCGATATGTTGACCTGATTTAAATATACGTCACACTGGTTGAATATGGAGTGCAGAAAGTTTGTTTCAGCCTGAGCCTGGTATCACGAATTCTATAGGGACACTCGGGGAACTAATTGTGTTTAAAGGGTTAATTGTAATAAAGTCACTGTGTTCAATAGAAACTTGAGTTGGGAGCATGTCAAAGAGGGACAGCTCCGATTTACAACATTGTGAGCGACACGGATGGATGAAGCGTGCCATGATGAGTTAGAAATAGTGCCTCCTCTCTCGACAAGTAGTAAACAAACTATGATTCATGAGATCAATGTCCTTAGCTTATTTCAGTCAAAAAAATGATGAACCATAGGTTTCATTCGCTTCGAACACTCCTTTTTTGATATCCTTTTACGTTTTATGCCACGTGGTGGTAATCCCTTCTTCCGGGCAGCCCTCTTCTTCCCACCACCACGCATTTTTCTCTTTGTATCTTTGATGATTTCGTCCCGTTTTCGCTTTAAGTGTTTTTTAGAGCTTCTTTTGGTTTAGCCCCAGCCAATATATCTTCTGCCGTGTTAAGACCTGATTGTAGCGCTTTCCTCCCAAGGTATCTGGCACCCCTCTTCAGGAAAGGGACAGCCGTACGTAGTATGGTTGAAAAAATGGATCCAAGTCCACTACCACGCTGGTATCTCACCCCTCGATAGACTGTGAAAGGGTTTCTGTCCATTATAACTCAGTGCGTCGAAAGTGCAGCTTCACTGTTAAGCTCCCATCACCGAATTGGAAATTTTTTCCCTCAGTCGTTCTTATATATATGTTGAGATATTGGTTATTAGATTAGTTGCAACATTCATATAATGGGGTCTGTCATATGTAATACTCAAACTCTTCCCTCTATGGTTGAGAATGTAAGCAATGCGTAGAAGGCGTGCCTGGGTATCCCCAACAAATTGGTGCAGTTAGGGTGGCCCAAAAAATTGAAAGTTGAAAATATCTTTCTCCACAAGGCCATCCGTGTTCCATATCAAAATGTAAGAACTCATGCCAAAAATTAGACAGATCATACAATATTTAGAGGTCGCGACCAGTTCCTATATTTTTAGGATTTGATACAAAAATACAATATCAATGTTTATTTCAAAATTTAAAGTCAACAGCACAGAGCACATGTTTGCAAAGATATACTAGAACACACATGTCATAGCAGTTAATACGACTGCACTAAATCATTGTACATCAAAGAGACAACGTCACACCCGTTACTTTTTCTTCGTCAAAGCCAACTTCATCGGAACTGGCAATCTTTTTCGGTGACTGGCGACGAGTCGCAGTAGGTATTGTTTCTGTTTCTCGTCTTTCGTCAGCGCGGTATTGTAGGACTGAATAAGAGCGACTCCTCGTTCGGTACATTCGTTGACGACCTTGAGGAGCCTGCACTTAGCCTTAAGTAACTGGTAAATGGGGTCTGTCAGCCAGAGGAAGGGAGGTTTTAACAAGAATGTATTGATTTCATCTTGTCCTTTCATGGAGAGTATATCGAATATCTTCAAAGACCGGCTCGTGATGTACGACGCCAATGAAGAACGATGATCGAACACAGTCACGTCCAGACGTCTCAAGAGTTTTTGGTTTGAGGGACGTAAGAAGTTGTCAACCATAGCACTGTTACCGATTGTGGATCCCTTCTGGTGGTGAAACATGAAGTTCCTGAGAATAGCCCCGTTTGTTGGCAGGCCAGATCCCAAGATGTCCGGGTCCGGCTTACCGAGGAGCCAAACTTTCGGACTGCTCCTTGTCGTTGTAATGGTCTTGGCCTGTGGAATGGAAGATAAAATGGAAATTAGAGTTAAAGAACCTATACATATGTTTTATGTAGAATATAAAACAAACAATTTTAACAATTGTAATAAACTTTTATAAATTTTAAATTTTTTTTAATTTTTAACAATTTTAATAAACAATTCATTGTTCCAAATTGCTTATCAAGGTCAGTGCAGTAAATGAATGACAGAAAAAATAAGCATAGTGTCTGCCACTCACTGGTGAAAAGTTTAACTTGCCTTATTGGTGTGATTCACTGCGCGGCGTAACCCAGATGGCAGGAACACAACAAAAACACGTCTACACCTGCCGAGACTTAGCGACCAACTGAGCTAGTGGGAAGAGTGCATTGGTATCATATAGTGATTCTTTGGATATAGGTTTACAGTCAACAGTGGCGTTGCTCGGCAAATATTTATTGTAGAACGTAATGGTGACCCAAAATTACTGAAATTATGGAATTTAGATACTTTTACCTTGAGGTCGCGACCTCTAAATATTGGCCGATCTTCCTGATTTTTTGCATGAAGGCTTCTTTTGTGATATGGAACAGGAATAGCCTTCTGGAGAATAGCAATTCAAACTTTTATTTTTTCAGTTAATTTTTGGGCCACCCTACTGGTGCTCTACTATATTGCTGTAAATATAGCACATGTCAGGGGGTGTATAGCCAGCAACCAATTTCCCCAACTTCATCTGATACATTAGGCTGGAAAACTCATGTTGTACCTCATGAAAGGTATCTCTTTGGAAGGCTGATCGATATCGCCCCTAGGTTATAATTTTGAACAGCCCTTTGTCTTTAATATTTCTGTTAGCCTTTGATTTTATGATTAAAGTATGTGCAACGTTTTCTTTGTTTACGATTTCGTATACTAAATCAGCCGTAAGATTTTAGTTTTTTAAACTTACGTTTAAGTCTCTTACACCATCCTCAGCCGCACCATAACGGCACGGGCCTAGTGTTACTACTCTACTGTAATACTGTGCATCCTCAGTCCGGGTGATAGGTATAGTTTCATCCCGAGTTACCTCGGCATTTTCACACTCATCAAGGTCTCTAAGAATCGTAAAAACGGGATCTTTCTAATCAATATTTAAAAAGAGGGTGTCCATCTGAATTTTGCATATTCTCATCTCATGCGTATCACAACCCAGTTCAATGGGTCCGTTGAGTTCTGTTACAAAGTTGGCTAGTGTGTTGTTAAGATGTCCAGACAGGGACCAGGAGGACGGGTGTGTGACGTAGAAATGGTTAGGCGCCATGTTGCATACAATTTAAGCTACATTATTGCATCCGCTTTTATATAGGTGTTGAAGCTTTCTGGGTATCCTGGTCATTTCACCAGGTACATTTTTCTCTTTCCTGAAACTTTGCTTCCTAAAATTTTCTCAATTTTAAACACATTTTTCCTGAATTAAATGTCACTTTCTGCAACTCCTCGCGGTAAAAGCCTCCAACGATTTCTTCCCCATTCAAATCTTCAAAGTAATACATCATTATCTCGCCTTTAGGTCTCATAGACCTAACTTTAAAAATCTCACGTGTCCAGCCATGCTCAAATCCCTTCGCGAATTTATTTCCCAAACGCGACAGCCTTACATAATCATTGATTTTGAAACGCGCAGTGTGTGGTGGAGGTGGTGTTCCATCTCTTCTTACATCAGGCTCTGGGCGCGTACCTCTTTCTAAAGTCTCGTTAGGTACTGTCCCAATCGTGCGATGGTGTGAGCGGTTGTAGGATGATTCCAATGATTCCAGAATGTCTAGAAATCTGCACGTGTTTTTGTGTGTAAAATAGCGGTGCATGCGTTCCTTTATGGTAAGTTCAACTCTTTCAGCTAAAGATGCCTTATGTATAGAATTGGTAGTGTACTAGCTGATATTAAACTCTGTCAACATGTTCTAAAAAGCTAGGCCTATAAATTGTTTCCCCATATCCGTACAAAAATAGCCAGGAACCCTTTTTTTTCAACATCAGCGTTTTGGTGGCTTTAGCAACTGTTTTAGGTAATTTATTTTTCAGAGGAATTAGCCACAGATATCTAGAAAATACATTTATTATGAATAGGATGTAGCGGTAACCGTCATTATACACTGAATACCTTCACATATTTCTTAAATCCTCTTGCCAATTAGAGTCAATCGAAGCAGCTGTTGCCTTGGCGGCTTTAAACCTTTTTCTCACAGGCTTATAATGTGTATAAGCGTCCTGTTCCCGCAAAAACATCTCAACATCCTTTTTCCCTACTCCATCTTTGTAAACACTTCTGTACAGTCTATCTACACCTCCGTAGTACGCTGGGCTAGAAATGTCATAATAACGTCTTCTTAATATGTTAGCCATTTGCGTATTTTAGAGGCACGTGTGTACGGTTGACCGTTGTTTAACCTCTTCTTTCTCCTCTTCAGAGGTGTTACCGCCGGGGTTGATGGCGTTTTCAATTGTGGCATGTGCGATGCATGTTCCAAGTCTTTTAACCTGTTCAGATTTCCTATCATTGCTTTGGGGATATCTTTCTGTTGTAGTCTTGCTTTAATATGCTTCCATCCTGATGGGGATGGCCTATCCCCACTTTCTCACCAGATCATGGACGATGTCTACGATATTCGATCCATGTACCTTTGTTCCTTCCACAATGATCTCACCTCTATCGGTCCACTCTATGTTGGGATCCTCATTCAATAGATTATAAAGATTTAAACCTTTATTCCTCAATGTACGTGGTAGGGTACTTTTTAATACATGCTCGATATGTTGTGCGGCCGACCCGTTATTCTTTGGTTGGCCAGCTCTATCGTCGGGCACAGGCCCTATGTCATCATCCCCCATCGTTGTCCGTGCTGTGTCTAATAACCACTGGAATCTCTGTCGGATTCTTATAATTTTCGTACTCGTGAAGAAATTTCTGCAGAGCTTCTTGGTATAAGATCCTTTTCTCATCAAGTGTTTTTTCACTGTTTAATAGGGCTAACAATTCGTTTTCCATTCTTTTAAACCTGCTTTTACAAGGTTCTAGAACCGTGTCTGGTTTCTTTGAACTTTGCAGTGAATCATACACTTCGTGTGGAATCACTACCACTTTCTTCATTATATTAATCTAGTCAGTAAAGGACCCAAAACTGAAAACAAGATGGGGAGGAATGACCCTCCTCTTTGTACAATAATTCGTTTTTTCTTCCCCACAGTTTGACTTTTACAAGCGAGTGCACGTATTATGTTCTTGTAACGGCGTAGGCGAGCCTTCTGAGGGGGTTTCATTGATATATTGCAATTTATAACGTTAAGACAGATTTCACAGATGCATTTTAAAAAGTCCGAGTCGATATTTTTAGCAAACATCTGTTGCATTACCCGGAGCAGTCGATGACAGATTTTTATTAATTCAAGGTATTTCTTTAGCCTCTTTGTCATTCTGGAATATAGACCGTTTCAGGCTCGTTTGGAAATATATTCGTTCTTAGAAACACCCTAAACGTGTTTTGCGGATGAAGGTCTCAGAGCAAATATCCGTAACGCTGGTCTGTAGCTTCTTTATAAACTTCCAAAAACTCCTAATACTGATTGGGGAACATTTGATTGGCTAATATCCCAATTTGTAATACATCTTTACGTTCCGCGAAAAAGACTAGATATTGTGTATTTAACGACACATCGCGCATGTATCTATTTTTGGAAAATAGATTCTGATTGATGAAGAACACGCTTATGTTAAGATGGTGGGAGAATACTGTAAATGTCTCGGCAAACGTTTTATCCATCTCCAACATGAGATCGTCAATTACAATGACTGCATGTTCATTTCCCTTTAACGAATTAATGTCATATACACCTTTGTGGAACAAAATATCATCTTGGTACTCGTTGAACACTGATTGATACGTCGAATAGCACCATATTACTTTATGCACAAATTTTGAGAACATCTCTCCCTTTTCTTTAATGATTTTAAGCATAAACACAATTTTACCACATCCTGTAGGGCCAGATATAGTACATGTGGATAGGCTCGTGAACCTGAATTTTTCTACAGAATCCATTTCTAACACGTCACACTCCTAAATACTGTAAATGTCTCGGCAAACGTTTTATCCATCTCCAACATGAGATCGTCAATTACAATGACTGCATGTTCATTTCCCTTTAACGAATTAATGTCATATACACCTTTGTGGAACAAAATATCATCTTGGTACTCGTTGAACACTGATTGATACGTCGAATAGCACCATATTACTTTATGCACAAATTTTGAGAACATCTCTCCCTTTTCTTTAATGATTTTAAGCATAAACACAATTTTACCACATCCTGTAGGGCCAGATATAGTACATGTGGATAGGCTCGTGAACCTGAATTTTTCTACAGAATCCATTTCTAACACGTCACACTCCTAAGTGGGTCATTTACAAAATATAATAAATATTTAAGTGATGACCCTTATATTCTATAGTCTTGCTTTTCTCTTCTCCCAAAGAACCGTGAATGACGATGAGGTACAGCAACCCATCATCGATATTACAGATGACCCAGACGACAGTGTAGTTGTGATTACAGACTCCATCCCCATTCCCGAGTCCACATCAACGATACCTGTTGCTCGCGACAATTCAAAGCGGAGGCATGACGAAGAGCCCTCCACGTCAGGTATAAAGCGTGCCAATATTGCGCCAGTTGTTAGACCACCAATAATAGAGCCCCAACCTTCTACGTCTTACGACACAACCCCCCCACAATTGTACCTTCCTCAAATATACCTCCTTATTCCTGTTCAACTTCGAGTACATCCTGCACAGCAGCAGCAGCTTCTCGTTCTGTAGAGGATGGTATAGCATTCGAGTTGGTGCGTACCGCTACTCCCACCCCAGCCTCGACTAGAAATCGGTATATAGTCAGGGTTGATCCTAGATCCACGTATAACGATGGTGTTGAACACGGACTACGGCGCATAGTTGAACGTATAGTAGAGTTTGCCCTTCAGAACCGCGACGAACGTGAAGTCAGAACGCGGCTGTCCTTCGGGTTCGGGTCAGATGACGGAGATGTAGATGATTTTTGGGTAGTAATACCATTCAGACGTTTGGCAGCTTTAGAAATAGAGTATATTTTGGACCGTATAATGCAGCCTTCTCAAAGTTGTAGAGCCTTCAACATGAACAACTTCACGGTAAATATTGACCGTGTATTCCGTGTTGCGGGTCATAGTGCTACACCTTATACTCTTAACTTCAATTCTCAGGCTATTTATAGACGGCATATAAACGTCGATCATGGATGCGGCTTTTAGCAGTAGTCTCAGCTCATATATTTACTGCACTAAATACACGGACCCAAAAAATTTGGTTGCCTACGGTAGTGGAGCGTGCCCGTAAACTAGCTGTAGACTGTAAACTTAATTTTGACTGTAATATGGGCCCTGAGGAGCTGAGAAGTGTAGAACAGGAAATGAATGTTAGTATAGTTGTATTTGGAATGGATGTTCGTCGTAGGACTGTGTATGTTTTTAAAAGCAGTGTGAGAGATCATACAAGACCCCTACTTATTTTAAGGCTGTCAGGAACAACGTATCTCCCCATCCGTAATATAAGGGACCTTTGCGCGAGTTATGCTAAAAGTCGAAAATATGGACGACATCATGATCTGTGTAAGGGTTGTATCGAGTTTGCGGATGATATAGTGAAACATTGTAAAGATTGCCACATGGTATGTGAGCACTGTAAAAGCTCCAAATATGAAAGCCGTGTAGTGAAAGCTGAGAAGAGGGATTGTGATGTGTGTAGACGGACATTTTTCAATAATAACTGTTTTGAGCTCCATAAATCAATTGGGACGTGCAGGAAAATGAGAATCTACGAATATGGTATGTTTCATAAGATGGATAATTGGGAAAAATTCACGCATAAATGTGATGAAATTCACTGTTCGACATGCCATGAGAAATATAAGGAGGTTGGAGTGAAGCATGTATGCTATATGAAAGACGTTAAGCCTGAAAATAGCCCTTGTATAACTGTGTACTACGATATAGAAACATACACGAACGCTGAAACCAAAGAGGTTATTCCACATTTACTCGTAAGTCAGACTATCTGTGATGAGTGCATGGAGATCGAGTGTGGCGAGTGCCACAAATGTAAAAAACGGACAAACGTTTTTAAAACGACAACACACGGCAGCCCTGTGAAACGCTTTGTATCCTATATTGTCAAATTAGCGGACAAGTTAAAAAAAATGACTGTGTATATTCTTGCCCATAACGGGGCGAAATTTGACACACAGTTCCTTTATAAGGAGTTCCTTCAGCACGAGTCATCCGAGATATTTACAGGTGATCCCTTGAAAAGAGACAACAAACTAATACAGATGCAAATAAGAAGTAATGTACAGTTTAAATACACTTTATTATTCACACCTTGTAAATTAGCAAAGCTACCTAAGGTGGTGGGTGTATCCCCTGAAGTTTCAAAAGGATATTTCCCTTAGACATTCATCACTAGTGAAACTTTAAATTAAGTAGGACTACCTCTACCCAAACATTACTTTAACTATGAATATATGAGTACAGAAGAACGTGAAGAGTTTGAACGCTACTACAACAGTTTTAATAAATCTAAACCTTACAATATAGCTAATGAATGTGAGCGTTATTGCGTGAATGATGTACGCGTGCTTAGAGTATGCTTCTAGACGTTTAGAAGGATGTACATAGGCCGTTTCAAATGCGATCCGTTGCATGTCGCAACCACGATCGCCTCATTATGTTTTACAGTGTTCGAGAATAACTTCATGCCTAAAGACACCTTATTCGTTATTCACAGAAACAATCCCCGCAGATATGGGCACAAGGCTATTTACTGGGTCATACACATACAGCAGCAGACAGTTGTATATATAAAGCATGCCCGCAACACGGGGGAAGTACCCATTAAGGTTAATGGTCGTGTTTTTTGGGTCGATGGTCTAAGCGAAAACCGTGCCACTGGTGAGAAGACTGTGTACTCCTTTAACGGTTGCTGATGGCACGGATGCCCCCGTCCTGAGCGTAGAATCATAGGAGATATCCAGGGTAAATCTCCTCCCGACAGTCTTGCGTGGACCCGCACCCGCGATCAATTTATAGGCTCCCAATTCACTCACAAAGTCTTGTCTGAGCATGAGTATGATGCACTGGTGGAAACAGATGAACAGTACCGTGAAGAAATAAACACGATCAAACGTTCAATGGTGCTGGATCCTCTCAAATGCGGTGATAGCTTGTTCGGAGGGCGTACAAATCCCTTCAAGCTATACTTTTCGTCTACGGAGGGCGTGAAACTCCATTACTACGACTTCTGTTCTTTATATCCCTACGTGATGAAGAACAATCCTTACCCCGTGGGTGCACCTGAGAAACTGGTGGGACCTGACCTGCCCACCATCGAGGTGTTCTCAACAAATTTGAACTAGTATTATTTCGGCCTTTCTTTCGTAGATGTGCTCCCCCCTAGCGATTTATGGATGCCGATCTTCTCTGTCGTTATAGGCCGCAAGCTCATGTTTCCCGTGTGCGTGAAGTGCGCAGAGGAGAACAATGGGGAATGTAATCATACAACCAACCAGTGTAAGATCAGAGGTGTATATAGAAGCCCAGAGCTGGATCTAGCTGTTCGCCATGGCTGCAGAATATTGAAGATACATGACGTTTGGAGGTTTCAGAAGCTACCCAACCTTTTCTCGCCATATATAAACGCTTTTTTTAAGGATAAGGTAGAAGTATCAGGGTATCCGCGAGGAGTTGATACCAAATAGGAAAAATCGGCTTATATTCAACGTTACCGTGACCGTGAAGGTATACAACTTGACCGTTCCCAAATTGTAAACAACCCAAGCAAGCGCTTTAGTGCAAAGTTGTGTCTAAACAGTCTTTGGGGAGGATATGAAATATATCGTGAAGGCTAAGGGTATTACGCTTAACCAGGCGAATCGGCGGGTCGTTAACTTTGATTCGTTGAAGGATTTTTTGTGCTTGGTTGATGATGATGGTGACCAGCCGTCCCAACTAATGTAGGTACCCACAATTTTCGGTCACAGAAGCTGTGGGCGTGAAGGAACTTAGGGGTACAAAGGTGTGCTGTAACACCTATAGGAAACGTTACCAGGTGCCTGGTACCTATGATATCGCACCCTTTGGATACCATAATCTTTGATATGTCTATTGTTAACGATATTTTTATTTATTACACGTATTTGTAAATATATATACACCTTGAATATTTCATTTATTAAATAAATCTTATTTCAATTAGCGTTTCACTTTTTCCTTGGTGTGTGTGTGTGTGTGTGTGTGTGTGTGTGTGTGTGTGTGTGTGTACACGAGAAAATTCTAAGCTCCGCCCAACGTGTGTACAGGAGAAATTTCTAAGCTCCGCCCACCTGTATGATTGGTCACGTGACTCCTGCTACTAGCTGGGTATATCTCTTCCGTGTGTGCTCAGTTGATCGCTGGAAGCCCTGGATCTCAGACGTGTATTTTCCCACGTAGACGAAAAATAGTAATGGCTGCCTTTAATATTGCGTGTTCGACGTTTATGAAGTGGTATTCGGTAAAGTGTGAAGAAAAGGTTACTGAATGGCTCTCTATTCCACCCTCCTTTGATACTTTTAAAGCTACATTGAATCGTGCGAAGGAACAAGAGGTACAAATACTCTACGGCTATTCTGGCGAGAGCATTGCAGGATTTCGTGGTTCAAGTGATATATTGAACTATGTTGTAAGACTAAACTTTATAAAAGCTTACATGTACCGTGAAGTAGAAGAAACAACACGTGCAGAAGAGAAGCAACGGATATGGTTAATGAGTCTTCTTGATGAGTGGTACGACAAGCGATATTATGTCATGTTGCATCATACCGAGTACTCGTACCCTGCGACTGAGAATGTAAATCTTATCATCATGGAGGATCTTAAGTATTTTTACCACTACATTAATATATATATCATGACGAGGTTTGTCGCGAGGTTGTGGTTAAAGGTCTGCGTGAGTATTTAACAGAATTTAGAGATGAGTATCGCATGCTAAGCAAAAAGGAAAAATATGGTCATATGTTTCTCTCAAATAGTGCGCCGGAGTGTGAATAAAATGTGTTTAGTTCGTGAAAATCCCCCTAAGCAAAAATGTCTGGTGCGTATTCTGGGGAGTGAGAGTGATAAAGATTAAAACCGGTATTGCTTCATGTATCGGAAAATTTCTCAAAACACCTACCCAATATAATGGGATACAAGTATTCACGTTGGATCAACGCCGTACACGTTTCTTCAGCGTATGATGTGACTCACTCCTCCCGTCGAGCCGATCCGCTCGTCTGTTGTTCATAGTCATCTCAGAGCTTGAACTGACTTGACGTGTGCTCCTCGAATATGATGGAACTTCCTTTAAGGAGCATTCCCAATGCCGTGTACGATGTGTCCATGACGAAGTCTTTGCGCGTGTTCAGGCGTGAAACCGGTGCCAGTAACTATGTCCTGGAACGACTTGTAGACAAACAAACAAACAAACAAACGGAATGTTGTTTATTTAAGTGTTGAGGAGATGAATAGAATATTCGTGGTAGTTGAGAAGTGGAGTGAGGATTGTTATAAAATTCCTGAAGCTGTAGGTACAAGAAAAGAACGGATTAGTGATACCCCCTCATATGCCGTTGTTTGTACGTTGTGTATAAATAACGATCAGCTATGCATTGATATACGACTGATGTGGAGGAATGCATCTGATAATAATGTTCTTGTCCTTACGCGAAACCGATTCATCCTCAACAGAATGTTTGAAATCGTCGGATTTCGTAAGCTGAAGCCTATATTAGACGCGCGTATTACGGATATGCTTTATTTCGATACGGTTCTTCAATACGCATACACCGCTCTGCTCGATGGGTTTACCGATGTAGGACTGAACAAGACGAGAATGGTCTAGAGCTGGATGCTTATTTAAAAGGTTTAGACTCTTTGAAATATCATGAGCTTTGGTACAAAGCACTTGAGCGGTACAGGGCTGAGCTCACCTACACCGTTCACCCTGAAGAACTCTTTCTTTATATAATGACCAGCTGTCGTAACGACTTAGAAGATTATTTCAACTGCCGCTATGCAGTATGAAGAAGAGTTCATGATTGAAAAGCTCGAGTCGGTAAGAATAACCCTCGATTGGAAAGGCGTGTTTATAAACTTGTATTTAATAATGATGATGTGGCTAACGATGACCTCTTTGCGCGTGCTTTTGAATGAATTCGTTTAAAGATAACTTGCCAACTGAATGTAAAGTGGGCACAAAAATAGTATTGAACGATATGAAGGCCATTTACATCGAGTATAGGTATCCCTATAACTTGAGCGGTAAAATAATGTTAAATCGTATTTACTGTGTAGTGCAAAGGAATAATGGTGCCTGTAGACGCGATTAGGTGTGAATTTAGTGTTTTGCGCAGTAGAACAAAGTGAATGTATTTTGATATATATTTATTTTCAGTATATTTAATTATTTAATATAATTGTGTGTGTGTATATATATATATAATATATTTCTCCTGTACTGCTATATTGATGGTTATACTCCATCGTTTTGTATTATATTATTTTATTTTATTTTTTTATTATATATATATTCCTCGTTCGTATTTCTTACACTATTATTATTATTTTTATTGCATGTATTCCTCGTCTGTATAGGAGTGTATATTTATTTTCTATATATTTCATGAAATTTATTCCAATAATTTGTCTAAATAAACAGAATGATGTAATTGTGTTTTATTTATTCTTTTGGTTGTATATATAAACGATATTATTATTTAATTATATGTATACCAAATGGCTGGTAACGCTTTCTAAACCGACTGACGGATTTGTAAGCCAACTGTCAAGAATATATGCATTAATTAAATAAATAGCGCTATCTGGCAACTCAACCCTAATAATGTACACCTGAACAAGCCATTTACGCCTTTTAAGAAGTCTTCTAAGCCAACTGGCTGATTTACACCTTATAAGACAGCGGCGCTCAGATAAACTCTCATTATGCGTCTGGCTGGAGCCAGGCGAACACCCCTTCTCCTTCCTCTCCCTCCCTTAGTTTAAGGTTACCCCTCATCCTCCCTTCTCCCCCCGAAGATCCCTCCCCCTTTGCAGCATTGATTTGTTGCATAACCCCCTTCCCCATTTGCAGTATTGATTTGTTGCATAACCCCCTCCCCTTTGTTGCATACCTGTTTGCAACACTCCTCCCCTTTGGCACATTGATCAACATTTGCAACATTCTTGCAATCTCCCATTTTGCGGTCATACTACTAATGTGACTTCTCAGAGAATGTAATTGTTTTTATATTTTTTGTGGGTGTTTCGGTTGGGAATGGGGGACAAGAGCTGCCCTTGGGGTTAAGAAGTTGGGAAAACCTTCTACAAGGGTGCCATAAGATCCTACATAGTGGGAGTTGAATTCTAGATTTTTTTCAGTCAGGATCACAGATTTTTGGGGCTCTCACAATTTTGAAAGTATAACTTGTCAGTTTAGTGTTAATTGCAAATTACCAGAATATCTCTCTCGGTGCTGTTTATGTATCAACGTTCGCCTTGCCATAAAGGCTTGAAATCCAGTAAATAATTTAGTTATTTTAATAAACATAAACTCTAACCGGTAAGTTACCTCGTCAATCCTTAAGGTTGTGTCAGTGAGAAGTCGACTGGTAAAGCTGGACAGATACTCATTTACCTGTTGCGTTTTTAATATATCGGCCAAATAGGCCCTTTAATAAAACACTACACATGGACTTTAGATAATGATAAACCTGTTGATGAATCTCATAATGAACCTTCGGACAGACAAGATGACATGGATACACAATTTCAACCACCTTCATCAGATGAACCTCATTTAATTTCTCAATCAGATTTAAATGATCTTGTCAGAGAGTTGAATCTATCTAAAAATCAGACTGAGCTCTTAGGTTTCAAATTAAAAGGTTGGAATCTCTTACAAAAGACTAAAAATATCATCATTTCGTAAGCATCAGACACACTTCACATCGTTTTTCGGGTTTTAGGCGAATTTGTCTAAAACAATTTGTCTAAAGATACAATTCATCTACAACAATTTGTCTACAACAATTTATCTATAACAATTAGTCTACAGATACAATTTATCTACAATAATTTGTCTACAGATACAATTTGTCTAGAGAAACTATTACTAATATTGGACCTAGTATGTTTCATGGACTGCTCTCGATTTTCGTACGAAATTGAAAACAAGGGCAGTCGATGACCCTGATTTTGTTTCTGCAATCGGTTTTCTTGAGAAACCTAACCTAACCTAACCTAACCTGACCTAACCTGACCTAACCTAACCTAACCTAACCTGACCTAACCTAATCGAGTTTCTTATACTATTGTTTTTGCAAGATATCGCACTAATGTCATTTTTTGTGAATTTGTATGGCGTAAGCGCCACACCAGCTCGGACCTATTCAAAAAGATGGAGTGTATTGCGTCGTTTCAGTAAATAAATTTATTCAATATCCAATAACATTTTTCTTTATCATTTCTCAAGAAAACCGATTGCAGAAACAAATTTTTCATTTTTTTGAAAAAAATTAATAATAATTAACATCAAATAGCTTTCATTTTTCCTCTCTAGACAAATTGTATCTGTAGACTAATTGCTGTAGATAAATTGTTGTAAACAAATTGTTGTAGATGAATTGTATCTTTAGACAAATTGTTGTAGACAAATTCGCCGGACACCCGTTTTTCGCTATGGAGAGTGATTTACTGTAGTGTATAATGTATTGTAATGATGTGAACGCTCTCATCAAGGTACTTGGCCGAGAGCATAATCTTAAGGAATTGAGGCTTTTTGTCGATTCATAAAAGTTGAGTTTGAAAGCTGCACTATTGCACAACGGTAATGTCCATCCTTCGGTTCCGATTGCACATAAAGTTCATATGAAGGAATCATATAACAATATGCAGTTACCTTTGAAATATATTGACTATGATAAACACTCCTGGCATATCTGTGGTGATATGAAAGTGATTGCACTTCTCGGCTTACATTTAGGATACACAAAGTTCTCTTGTTTCCTCTGCGAGTGGGACAGCCGAGCTAAAGGGAGTTACATACAGAAAGAGTGGCCACTTCGACAAAATTTGGTTCCAGGACAGAAAAATGTCGCCCATGAACCCCTAGTAGATCCAGCAAAAGTTTTCTTACAACCTCTCCCTATCAAACTTGGTTTGATGAAAAGTTTTGTAAAAGCCACGAATAAAGACGGACTTGGATTTCTATATCTAAAACAGAAATTCCCTAGAATCAGCGAAAATCAAAGAAGGCATTTTTGTGGGCCCACAGATCAGAGAAGTGATGAAAATCACTGCATTTGATGAGTCTTTGGATGAGGTTCAAAAAACAGCATGGAAAACTTTTAAAGAGGCGACTAGAAATTTCCTTGGCATCGTCAAATCAGAAAATCATGGTTCCCTGGTGGAGAAAATGCTTACTCGTAGTGCTTACCAAGCCATGGGGTATAACATGTCTTTGAAAATGTATTTCCTGCACTCCCACCTGGACTTCTTCCCATCAAACCTGGGCGCTGTCAGCGGTGAACATGGTGAAAGATTTCCTCAGGATATATCAACCATGAAAAGCGGTACCAAGGAAGATATCACCCCAGTATGTTAGTCGACTACTGTTCGACACTTATTAGAGAAGCCCCTAGTACTAGTCATAAACGAAAATCACCTGCAAAAGCATTTTACGTAAGGAACTCTTCTTTTCTGTACGATTAAATATACCAAAAAGTAAGAAAATCTGTCACTTTTTATTGGCATTTCCCTCGAAATTGGTGGGTGATAGAAAGGTTCTGTTTTCAAATTCGTAATCAGCGCGAAAACATACATTGGAATGATATAAATTCATTTGAAGGAGGTAAAAATAGTTCTATTTTGTTGTTCAGTGTTATAGAAACTTTAAAAAAGTTAACAAAACTCAAAATATGTACTTCGCTTATTCATTTCCCACGGAAGCCAAAGGGGACAGTATCGTAGGTACCAAGCAATTGGTATCGTTTCCTGTAATGTTACACCATACTTTTGTGCTTATAATCTCCCTCACGCCACCCAACTTCTGTGCGCGAGAGTTATGAGTCCCTACAACCAATTGTGGAGGCGCGGCATCCTAATCACCAATATCACCTTCAGCATCTCCTAAACTCACTAGATCCTTGAGTCAGTTGAAGTTGATGATCTGGCGGGTCGTATGGTTTAAAGTGATGCCTTTAGCCTTCACGATATATTTGAACTCATTCCTACCCTTAAACGTATACCGTAAGTTTTGGGTCCGGTGGAGAAAAAAGAGTCAGCATGTGCGTTATTCCCATACTCGTTCTTGATCTCGTCAGTCAGTTCGCCGAGGAATTCGCCAATAAGAGGCAAATATTCACCTTCTTTCTCCCTGAATATTATCACACTATCTGCATCCGCGTACAGAGCCCTCCAACCCAGAGAATGCATCAAGCCCCAAAGCTTAATGGGCCTTATGCTGACGTAAAACTAGCCACAGGGATGTTCGTGACGCGGGACGTGGCCGTGGACAACTCGGTCCTATTGTACTGTATTATGTACGTATTACCTACGTGCATGGGCGTACGGGATAAGTAGTCTCTTGGAGGTCCAGGTGTTTGGACCCGACAAGAAAGATGTTGCTCAGAGCTTCAGACCGACATTTCCATAACCTAAAAAAGACTGTGGAGTATTAAAAATGTATACTTCCACTTTTTTGTAGTAGTATTTGTAGGAAGACAAAGCTGGATTTTTATAAATATGTTAATTTGGGGTTACATAAACCAGAGTATTGTTATGTCATGTATGTATTATTATTTGTTGTGTATCATGCTAAGTAAGCAATATTACTTACTGTTAACGTGTGTTAAGCTTAAGTCTGCAATACAAAATTCAGATTAAAACAAAAATAACACTTCTTATATCTAATTTAATGCAAAGCGAACAATAGCTTCAGTGGATCTAATCATCTAATACTACCATATGATATGAATACAGTTATCTAGGTTTACATACTACGACACTGTCGTAGTATGTAAACCTGCTGCTATGTTGTCGTTTTCGTAAGTTAATTTTTTGAGACATTTTGTTTTCCAACTAAAAGCCATAAAAGTAAATCTGAAATAAAAAATAAGGAACATTATTTAAGGTGACTGGAAAAATAAAAGCGATAATGCAAGCTATGCAACAAAACTATTTTTTCATGAAGTATGAGAAAAATACAGTAATATGAATTATAACGGCGCTATTATGTAAATTACTCTTAAGTTTTATGTATTTAAACTCAGATGCATACAAGACAAGACAACTGTACAGGTGTATACAACCATACTATTAGTCAAATAAAATTAATTTGTAAAATAATTTCAGTTCACACTTTTGCCCTCTAATCCTGTTTTCCTCCCTTCTTAATTTTTCCCTCATTGACATGATGTGATGGACCCGACAAAGTGAGGCAAAATGGACCCAACACAAAGGTTGACTGGGGGTTCCAGGACCTCCCAGACCCCTCGCCTCCTACGCCCATGCCTACGTGTACAATTTCAAGGACCTTTATTTTCAACGTTGGCATAGTCCCACACCTCATCGAAACTATGGGCTAGATGGACATTCCCCTTGTCGTTGTTCTGCGCAAACTTGCCCCAAAGGCTGTTGAGACAGATGCACAAAGGCGCTTGCCAGGGTTTCATGCAATATGCTCTCGCTCAAGCTGTACCCTCTCACGGTCTTGGTAATGTTGTATATACGCTGTCTTTTCATCTTCAGATTCAACTCCCCGTGGATACCCAGATGCCTCAACTTTATCTTTCGGGAAGGTGATTTAGGGCGTGAAGTGGTTGTTGGATTTTTGGAGTCTCCACAGTCTAGGGTGGATCGATTTTACATTTCTTTCGATTTCCATATTCTAATAGAGACAAAAACTTGCGCATGCATGAGAAAATAGCCTCTGCAAAATCATAGCTTAATAGGTAATCATCTTCTGCCCCCGGCAGAGCGATGAAAATCATATTTTAGTAGTCAAAAACGTATTTTTAAACCCTAGCCTAGAGTCATAAAATTTTGCGTGTGTGTTATTTTATGCCTAAGCAACGATATAAATGCTATGGGAAATATGTAAATGCATTATTTAAGACAAAGAGCCGATCTGAAAATATGTATATTATACTATTTTCAGATCGGCTCTTTGTCTTAAATAATGCATTTATATATTTCCCATAGCATTTATATCGTTGCTTAGGTATGAAATAACACACACACGCAAAATTTTATGACTCTAGGCTAGGGTTTAAAAATACGTTTTTGACTACTAAAATATGATATTCATCGCTCTGCCGGGGGCAGAAGATGATTACCTATTAAGCTAAGATTTTGTAGAGGCTACTTTCTCATGCATGCGCAAGTTTTTGTCTCTATTAGAATATGGAAATCGAAAAAAATGTAAAATCGATCCACCCTACTCCACACCTCATAAATCTTCAGTATTTTGTACCCGTGACGAACAGCCAGAGACAACTCGGGACTTCTTACGTGTTGCGAGCATGTTTTAAAAGCACACCTGTTTGTTGCTATAGGTACGCACGCCAGTAAATACCCTTATAGCTGTAATTGCGAGGGTTGTTTCGGGGTATGATGGCAAGTGTATCTTTTGGCATGAAATTGGTCTTGAATACAGTAAGGCAAAGTGACGCGATTGTAGTTGCGGTTTGTAGGGGGTCGCAGTTGAAACGGTTTATGTACATTAGGGTGGCCCAAAAATATAAAAGTCAGAAATGTTTATTTCCACAAGTTTCTTCTTGTTACATATAAAAAAAAATGAAGCACGCAAAACATTAGGCATATCGGAGAATATCTAAGGGTCGCTCACTTTTGCTACATTTTTGGTGCTTGAAACAAAACTGTAAAAAATTAAATTTTACTTTTTCATAATCCCTTAAGTTATTTGTATAATAGCAATGAAATGAAAAACAATAATAACAACACTTGTATCACATCGGATAATACAGAGGAACTTCAATCTCGTTCATGAGATAAAAAAAATCTCAAACAACCTGTTTCTTGACCTTCAATACCGCCTTCGTTGAAGCCGGTAAGGTTTTGCGGTGACTGCTGATGAGCCGCACCAAGTATTGTTTCTGAGTGTCGTCTTTCGTCAGTGCGGCGTTGTAGGATGTGATAAGAGAAACAGCACGTTGAACACTATTACTGACGACCTTGAGGAGTTTGACTTTGGCCTTCAATTCCTGATACATTGGGTCCGTTGGTCAGAGGGCTGGTGGCTTTAACAAGAACGCCTTAGCTTCTTCTTGGCCGTTCACGGAGAGAAGATTGAATAATTTAATTTCAACGAACGGCTTGTGATATACGCTTCTAAAGGAGTGCGATGGTCGAACTCCCTCCCCTCCACCCGCTAGGGAGCTTTAGGGTTCGGAGGAAGTGAGAAGTTGCCGATCATGGCTGCTTTAGTCTTCTCTTTAACGCGATGGTCGAAGAGGGCGAGGGGCGCCAGATGTTCAGAAAAGTACAATAAGTGGCGGCAGAACGCCTTGACCGCGGCGTCCTTGACGGAACGCACAGGGTACTCGTGCAGGAGGGAGAGTAAATTAATGTCATTGAAGGGTGATTTTTCTGGGACTGGGGCCTCATGCCAGTAGTGGGCGTAGACGAAAGAGCCAAAAAGACAAATGTTTGTTATGCCAGCCCTTTCATGCGCTGTTAGCTTTGTCTGGTTCTTGAATAGGAAAATCTTCAATGAATAGATGGCCCTGGCCATCCACCGGGCTGGGTGCACGGAAGCATAGTCTGTTGGAGGATCCTCCAAGGAAAACGTGATAGCTATATATCTATCTATCTCTCTATCTCTCTATCCCTATCTCTATCTATCTCTCCTGGGGCCGATGGATTCGTAGTCAGCGACGCTAGCCACTACATCACCGAGGCACATATATATAGGGGGAATTTCACAATTGAACATGTGAAATGAATGAATGATGCAAACCCGCAAGGAAAAATAAAAATGATTCCAAGGTTTTTCTTGCATTCAGAAGTACACCTCGTCAGGGAATGAAGGGAGAAGGCGAGATGCCCAAAATATATACAGCGGGACGGAAACAAAAAGATTAGCACATAATTAACAAGAGTTAATGGGAGGCAAAAGGAATTTTAACAGGATATTGTCAATTTTATACATTCTCGCACTGTTATTGAAATTATTTTAAAAATGGATAAATGCACATTCTAGAATATTCCTTTCAATTATATCTTTGTTTTTGACGAGCGCTTTAGAACTATCCCACTTGATGCTATGATTACATCTATACATATGATTAAACAATGCATTAGAATTATTCTACACGCATATTTATGCTGTTATACCCTAATATCTAACGTTTTACCCGTTTGGCCTGAGTTACATTGTGTACATCCGATCGAATACACACAACCAACCACATTATCCGGGCTATTCTTTATTAGGCGTGATTTAACAGTATTGTTATACTTAAAGACTACAGTGATACCAATTGCTTTAAGTAAAGTCGGAAGATATTGAAAATTAACATGGTAAGGTAGGCTAAGGATATTTTTACGCTCAAATTCCTTTACAGTTACACTATTATAATACCTATTGCTGGCTTTCCTAAGGCAGTTATCTGAAAATGAAATAGGATAACATGAATAACAAAAACATGAAAAGAAAATGATGGAAGCTTATCTTTTCTGGATCTAAAAATTTGGAGATGCCCTAATCAGTTCAAATTTTAAGTTTAACGTAAGCCTACTACTAATAATTCTTGTGTACATTTTTATTCTGACCATCATCCCTCGATCAAATCTTCTATTTTCTCTGTTGTTTCTTAAAACATTGAGAGTTGTTAGTCCTGAATTTTTAGATTCCGAGTTATGCAATATCATGAATATTGGTACTAAATTGTGTTATCCTATTTCATCCCGAACTGCGATGACGGTGGCGAAGGAGGAAGTTGATGAAATTACCGCCACGCGGGGTAAACCCAGTAAACACCCAAGGTACGACATCCACAGCTCTCACTGCTCAACGTCACTACCAACATGAAGCCCCTCATTAATATCCCCTTCATCGTCAAATCCCCAGGCATTTGAGAATTTAATACCCCCTGCGCCCTCTCAATCATCCACATCCTACGCGTCACACAAAGAAATTCCTACTTCTTCTATACCTTCTGCTATCGCTGCTGCTACTACTGCTGCTGCTGCTGCTGCTGTTCCTTTCATATCTCGTACATCATCATCAACAACAACTACTCCTATAGACGGGGCGTATCATTTGTGCTGATACACAATGTGACCAACACACTCATACTGCTTAGAAATCGTTAGGCTGTTAGGGTTGACCCAATGAATCGCATATGCTGACGGTATTGAACATGGACTACGCAATGTAGTTCAGCGCGTAGTAACTTACACTCTTCAACGTAATGAGGGGTGGGAAACCCGGGTGACGCTGGCACTTGGCTTCGAGCGAAATTATGCTGACGGCGATGTCTTTTGGGCAGTAATACCTTACAAGCAACTGGCGGCAGAATATAATGACTATATCCTTAGCCGCATAGAAGGCGGTATGTTGAGCGGATCAAAATTTAACTTGGAGAATTTCATGATCGATATTGACCACGTCTTCCGTGTTGATGGGCATGATGCGACACCTTATGCACTTAACTTTAACAGTAATCATATTTACAGTAGGCATACAATCATTGATCGTGGTTGCAGTTTTATGGCCGTGGTTATTGCACATATGTTCGCCGTATTAAATACACTTACCACAAAAATTTGGTTGCTTCTGGTTGTGGAGCATGCGCGAAAGTTGGCTAGAGAGTGCAGACCTAATTTTAACTGTATTATGGATCCTGAAGAGTTGAGAAAGGTAGAGTGGGAAATGAGACTACATATAGTTGTATTTGGTTTGGATTAGGATGGTAGAACAACGTATGTATTTAAAAGCTGTGTGATTGATCGCATAAGATCTTTACTTATTTTAGGTTTGGTGGGAATAACTTACCTTCCTATTAGACACATAAGAACGTTTTATGCGAGTTATGACAAAAGCCGTAAGTATGGAAGACATCATGATTTGTGCAAGAGGTGCTTTGAATTTACGGATGATCTACTTAAACATTGTAAGTTTTGCCATATGGTGTGCGCTCAGTGTAAACGCCCTAGATGCGTAAGTCAAGTGGTACAAGCTGCAAAGAGAAATTGTAATGTGTAAACGGATGTTTTTCAACAAAAGTTGCTTTGATTTCCATAAGGATTTACGAGTGTGGTATGCTTCAAACAATGGGTGAGACCCATGTATTCAAGCATAAATGTGATGAAATTCATTGTTCTACATGTCATGAGAAATATTAGATGGAGCAAAACATGTTTGTTATATGAAAGATGCAGAACCTAAAAATAAACCTTGTATAACTGTATACTATGACATAGAGAACTATACGGACCCAGAGACGAAAGATGTTATCCCACATTCAATCGTGAGCCAGACCATCTGTGACGAGTGCATGAATACTGAGTAGTGTGTAGCGTCATTGGGCAAAGTATAACGGATCAAGAGGCACATTTCAGGTTTTGTACAATTGACCTCCCTAAATTCAAAAATGAAAACAAATTTTTTTTGTGACAAGTGCAACACCTTTTTCGCATGTGAAAATCGTGAAAATTGCTAGTTACCCATAACTTTTGGACACTTGCTTTCCTAGGGTTTGAGCTATCATTTGATCCCTTACAATGTACTGCTTTTCAGGAAAAATAGAAAAATTTATTTTTGGAATAAACATATACACTGTAGGTAGGTAGGTAGGTCGACTAGATAGTTTTATTTAGTAAATGATACATTAAAATCTTGTTTAGTTTTGAGTGACGGCATAAAGTCACGGGATTTAAGTACTGCTCTAATGTAACCATATCTTGAATCCTTTCCATACACTGCCGCAGATGCTTCAGTTACCATCCTAACACAGCGTTCTACACCTTGGGAGTAACATGGTATCCGGACAACAAGGAGCTCTTCAGTAATCTTATCGAGTTGTTCGACAGAGAACTGCTTCGTGAGTGGTGGTTCCATTGTGCACTCCTCCACTGGTGGAAGTAAATCTTTCAAATTCTGAGCACTTTGTTTGATCTTTGGTGGCCGAAATTCTCTGACTTGCTGTTGAGCAGGTTTGGGAGCTCGTCGAATGGTCTTGATTACATCGATGGCCAATTTCCGGTTTGCTTGATCTGCATCTGCAAGCATTGCCAGTAGAACATTTTCAGGGTGAGCCCAATATGCATTTCTTTGGATCACAGGCCATGTGACAGTCTTGCTAGCTGGTGGCAGTAATCGTAGCAGGAAATGTTTTGGGCCATCTGTGCACCTTGGATGGCACTTGATGCTAAACCACATGGGTCCATAGTGGCACATGACAAACTGTGTGAGTGAATACAGTTCATCACTTGGCTGCGCCATCGCTACATATAGCCGACAAATTCTGCTGGCAGTTGTGACCCATCTTGCATGGGAGATTGGTCCAGGCTTCTCTCGTAGAAGATCTTCATTAATGACACTAGTCCTTATCGCTTTCATTATTCTGTAGAGGTAGGCTTGATCACGACTCAATTCAGTAAGGTCAACATCCGGGAGAGTGTGGCCATCAGCAATACATTGAATTCCTCTAGAGGAAAGTGGAAAACTTTCACATGTGGCCAAAGCTTTGCCAATTGGTCCTTTCCATTGAGATGCAGATTCTGTTAGGCCGATGAGTTCCTTGCACAAGTGGCGCAGTGGGAGTTCATTTAAATGCAGACTACAGATGAACCAGTGCAAAGGCCGACCCAGGCGGCACTCTAGCAGGTGTATTGCTCCACCTCTGTGGTGTACCGAAAATTCCACCCATGAAAATTCCCCCCAGTAAATTCCACCCAAGGAAAATTCCACCCACAGAAAATTGTTTTTTAATATATCTTTTACTTATAAATCTTTTACTTTTTACTGTAATAAATTTGAAATAAATCTTTTACATTTTACTGTAATAAATTTTTAATAAATTTATAAATAATAATACACATTTTAAACTTAAACTAATTTTCTTTGGGTGGGTGCAATTTTCGTGGGTGGAATTTTCTGTGGGTGGAATTTTCCTTGGGTGGAATTTACTGGGGGGAATTTTCGTGGGTGGAATTTTCATGGGGGGAATATACATGGAACCACTTCTGTGCCCTGTGTTTGTGGCTGTGCTGTCGGCTCCCACTGCAATTATCTTGTCTGCAATACCCATTTCTTCAATCGCATTTTGAAGTCCATCCGCAATGACAGTGCCATTTCCTCGTTCCAGTGTCAGATGGCTTAGATAGAAAGTTCCAGGCTCTCTGACCAGCACATAGTGGTCCTCAACTTTCTTTGTGCTGTACCATTTGTTCCCCTTTTTCTCTTTGAGAAGTGTCATGTCTTTCCGCCCATCAAAAAATAAAGCAGTGACTTCCACATCGTGGTAAGTTACTGCTTCCTTCAGATCCCTCCGTACCTTCTGCTGTGCTCTCCATACTTTGTGGTGGTCAATTACGTTTATCTGATCATCAGAACTAATGATGCCATAGTCAACCAATGTTGCAGTGCTGATAGCTGCAGCAGCCCTGTTCGATACACCATACCGGTCAGCTTCCAAACAAAGCAACAGTGGGAATCGGTGTGATGTTCCTGTCCTCCTGGGCACTATCACCCATCCACTCATCACCAACACTTTCACCACTGGAGTCTGCTTCTGCTTGAGCTGATTCGACCACATCTGCAGAGGATGCTACCTCTTGCCGTTCCGTTTTTCTTCTATTCTCTTCTTCTTGTCTCTCTTGCATCCGATCCTCTCTTGACTTCCTTCTCTCCATCATCTGAGTCACATTCGTATCCACCCGACTGATCTGCATCATCCGCGTGGTTCTCTGGTCGATCAGAAAGGCATGTCTCGTCGTGGAACTTTCATTTCTTTTTCACAGTGGCATGCAGACAGATCATTGCATTGGCAGACAGCTATGTCAAACAATTGATTCAGGCTTTCCTCGAACTTCTTGATTTTTGTGGCCTGCTTGCCTTGCTTCGATGCTTTGCTTCGATGCTTGTGAGCCTTTTTCCATCAATCGGAGCATTTGGTCTTCACATTCTTGATTGGCTGTGATGGAATGTTAGCACGATTCCAAAGGTCAATGAGTGTTTGGCATACCTCCGGAAGAATCTCCCTGTTGCTGGTGTACTTGTTCTCCTTCAAGAAGAGGAAATGCCTTGCAACTTGTATACGGGTTCGAAGTTCAGACAGAGGAAGTTCTGATAGTGGAGAACCAAAGACAATGTGGCTGGCAGATCCCCGTGTTCTTTGCGTGCTCATTGTACCAGCAAAACTTAACAAGTATCACACAGGAACACTGAAACAAAAACACAAACGTATAAATAAAAAATATATATGATTATGAGTATATATACAGGGGTTAGACAAAATAATATGAACACCCGCCGATTTCACCGGTTATCTTTACGGACTGCTCAGACACAAAGTAAACGGTCAAATGACTGGCAAACCTATTTAAATGCGTAACAGAGAGTGTATACGTCATGTTATAACCCTCACGTTGTTTTTACAGATCTGAGTGAATTATGAATTAGCAGTTATGAAAGACCTGTCAGACTTCCAAAGAGGGCAAATTGTCGGAGCGCGAATGGCTGGTGCATCGGTGACGAAAACCGCTCAGATGTTCAATGTATCCAGAGGAACTGTCTCTATGGTCATGTCTGCATACCAAAACCATGGAAAGACAAGCACCAACAAATGCAATAGTGGACGCAAGAAGAAGCTGTGTGATCGAGACCGCCGGGTGCTAAAGCGCATTGTGACAAAGAACCAAAAGACCACAGCTCCAAAAGTGACTGCAGAGCTTAACCAGCATCTTGCAAGCCTGGTATCGACCAGAACTGTAGGTCGCGAGCTCCATGGAGCTGGATACCATGGGAGGGCTGCAATTGGCAAACCCTTCCTTTCGCACATCAACATTGAGCGGCGCAGAAAATGGTGTAATGACCATAAGAATTGGTCAATGGACCGGTGGAAGAATGTAGTCTACTCCGACGAATCCTCCTTTACGCTATTTCCATGTTCCGGTCGAGTTTACGTCTGGAGACAGCCTAAAGATGCTTATGACCCCGACTGCCTGACCCCAACCGTTAAGCATGGAGGCGGATCTGTGATGGTTTGGGCAGCAATATCGTGGAATACTCTTGGCCCAGCCGTAGTACTGCATGGTAGGGTTAACCAGGTCCATCCCATGGTCCAAACGCTGTTTCCCAATGGCGGCGCCGTCTTCCAGGATGATAATGCACCAATCCACACCGCTGGGGTCGTTAAAAACTGGTTTGAAGAGCATGTTAGTGAAGTAGAACGCTTGGATTGGCCTCCACAATCCCCGGATCTTAACATTATCGAGCATCTGTGGTGTCAGTTGGAGCAGCAGGTCAGAAGCCGATTCCCACCGCCGGCGTCTTTGGAGGAACTGGAGCAGTGTTTGCTCGAAGAATGGCTCAGGATTCCTCTAGCCACTGTCCAAAAGCTGTATGAATCAATTCCCCGACGCATTGCAGCTGTTATTGCCGCTAAAGGAGGACCAACTCCATAGTAAGAATAAAAACCGCCATTTATCAACGTGTTCATATTATTTTGTCCAACCCCTGTATATACAAGGCTTGGTTTATTGGTAAACAATAAGTTTACCAATATATATATAAAATATACTGCACACACATATGTATTATGTATATAAATATCCATAGGTACTGTATATGTACACCCTAAGACATACAGTATAACAAACTTATAAACAATGTAAAACACAACAAAACAAAGAAATGTGTATAATGTATATATCACAAAACGTACCTTTCGTTAGTACCTTGGGGTTTTTGAACACCCCATCCACAGAAAAAACACTTGTTTCTCTCAAGCGAGCTAGCGTAGAACTAAGAAATTCCAGGGGATGACTCACTGAGAATAATTAGAAAGCTGCTAGAAGTACCATGTCAGTCAGTGTTGCCAACTGTAATTATTAACAAGAATTTTGTAGTTTTTACATGCGAAAAAGGTGTTCTGCTTGTTGCAGAAATTTTTTTTTCTTTTCTGAAATCAGCAAGGTTGATTGTACAAAACCTGAAATGTGCCTCCAGATCGCTCATGACGCTACTGCTTAATATTGAGTGAGATGAATGGCCCAAATGTGGTAAACGGACAAATATTTTTAAGACAACTGAAAGAGACTCACCCGTGAAACTGTTTGTGAACTATATAGTCAAATTAGCGGACCAATTAAAAAAAATATTGTGTATATTCTTGCGTATAATGCGTATAACGCCTTCTTCATAAGGAGCTGCTTGAACACGAGTCGTCGGAAATATTCACGGGTGATCCTTTGAAAAGAGAAAACAAACTTATACAGATGTAGATAAGGAATAATGTTCAGTTCAAAGACGCTATTATACACACCTTGTAAATTAGCTAAGCTACCCAAGGAAAAGGGCGTAGATGCCGAAGTATAAAATGGCTAACATCAGTTGATCCAAATATTGAACTTGTATCCAAAGAAAAGCAATCACATCCAAGTCATTGAAAATTTATTTGTTTAACCATTAAAATTACTTCTCAGTAACTGTAAAATTCCTTACTTTTAATTATTTTGCATTGAAAATTTTAATTTTACAATAAACATATGATATGATATTTTTTATACTTATAATTTCCTTTATGCTGACAGTAATGTGGTGAGGGGAATTTAAAATAAATAGGTCAATAAAAATAAATAGTCTTTTTTTTCTTGTAAATTTCTAAACTTATATTTTTTTTGTGAAATTCATATAACTGTATATGTAAATTTCATAAATTACATAAATAAACTACAGTGAGTATGAATTGTGTTTTATTACTGTTTGCTTTATATCATTAAAATTTTACCTGTTGATCAAGGTTCCGTGAATTTTTTTTTTTTTTTTAAATAAAGGTTCCGTGGCTTCAAAAAGTTTGAAAAACTCTGGTGTAGAGGATAGGTGCTAGTGTAAATTATTACCTATATATGATAAATCGATTTGTTTGTGCTACGTTTTGCATTTATTGTCCTTAATTAAAAATACTCGACTTCCTGAGTTGTGAATTAAATTAGTGCGCTTATTAGAACGCGTGGACTCTAGCGAAAACATGATTAAACGAATAAACGTGTTTAACCTCTTGGTGAATGGTTCGCCTCTACCCACCCAACTTTGTCAGCTGTCCCCATTGCTTCAGTTCTTTCGTGTCTTTCGTCGTGCGAGTATCGCCAGACAGTTGCTGTGTATAATAGGTGAGTTCGTGTTACACCTTGCATGTCATACATACTATAATTAGTTACTGTATTTTCTGAGTCAAGATTATTGTTAATGCATATGTAAAATCAGAACGAGCAAGGCGGTAAAAGAAAACAGGAGCTTCAGCCTAACTTGAATTACATACATACATATATACAGTACACCCACAGCTTTCTCCAGAGCTGAAGGGCGTTTCCCCCTGCGGCGAATGGGGGAATGCATCTTTCTCTGATGTAAGGGTTTCTTTGCTCTTGCGGTCCATAGGACCCGTATAGGTGGTCGCTAAACGCTGTCGTGTTTTCACCCGAGGAAAGTTTCATAATGCACGAACCCAAACTTAATAATTATATATATATATATATATATATATATATACAGTATATATATATATATATCGCCGCTGTTTGAGTCGAGTAATTGTTGAACCAAAATTCTATATTTACATGGGATTTTATGTTTGCTTGTACTCGTACAAATAGTAATTTCATCTTTAAGTTAGGTGAAGCCTCTATAATTTCAGTAATTTGTTTTAAATAAAATGATCGTTAGAAAATATTTTAGAATTATTCGAATGCTAGAAGTTTTTTAATTAAAGATATTTAAGGGATAATAGCAATCAAAATATCATTACTAATCCAGCATGTAAAAAGAGAAGACGTAAAAATAACTCCAGTTATTTAGTTTCTTATTTTACTTTGTAATTTTCTTAAAAGAAGTGCAAGTTTATTGAATACTAAACTAGAGAAATTTTAGTTCCGGTTATATATATATATATATATATATATATATATGTGTGTGTGTGTATATATAGTGGACCTAGTTTTAGCCGTTTAAGGTGATAATGATTAAATTGTATGCTAGGGATTAATTGATGGAATGACTGATTGCTTATTAATGAAAGGCTGCGTTAATAATTTATGATGTAAAGTATCACCAATTGAAAGTGGCTATTTGATTAGGCCCACCATACTATTGGAAGCGACCGGAGTGGCAGCGAGGGTCACCAGCTTGGATTACACCCAAGCAAATTAATATTAAGGTTATAAAAAGTACCTTATTGTTTTGTATTTTATTATGAAAATAAAGATATTATTTATTCACCGTGATTAACAAAGAATTGACAGTGACTGTTTGATAGCCTTTACGTCATGCTTATGACATAGACTTAGCTAATAAGATGAAATGTTAATAGCTTAATTGACACGTAATAAGTAATATACTCATTGATGGTATGTAAATGGCATGCAACATGGAACATTGGATGGGCCTAGTAAATGATATAAAGAATGCACGTGCGTTTGGTACATTGAATGGAAAACATGACACTCTGATTAAGTAGGCTAGATGATTGAATGGGTCTAATAATGACACAGAATAAATGATGCGGCCCCATAATAATGGAAGTTAATGACGTGCATTATTGGATACGCCTAATGATAGTTGAGGGAATATACACTGTAAATGAATTAGGCCTGCAGTAAGAGAAATTAAATTATCACAAACATATAAATGAACACAATAACACAATGATACGCGGAATTACGGTTTTCGGAATGACTTGAATTGGATAATAGGCCTACTGCGTTCTTTCACGAGAGTCAGTTGGAACGCTTAATTACACTTGGGGTATAGTCTACCGTTCGGCGGTAGGTTAATGTAGGCTTCACAAGAGTACTTATCTTAACGGGACGATGAAACTGCTGTTAAAGGAGTGTTGAAGAGGAACCTATTACCGTAGGCTCGAAGTGTCGTTGATCGTCCTCTGGAAGCTGGTCGCTCACGCGTTGGTCGTGTCACGGATTAGGCTTCTTGCGAAGGAGAAGATGCTTGCTGTAGGCTTTGTAGAACGTAGGCCTGAAGTGATGTTACTTCTCGAGGTGCAGGATGGCCTATTAAATGATCTTGCAGGCGTAAGCCTAAGGTGCTGAATATATCGAGGAACGGTAGAGAAACTTGAAGGCTGACCTTGTAAACCGTAGGCCCGAAGTGATTCTGGTTGGGCTTCGAAGGATTGCTTCTGCAGGCGGTCTGTAGAAGGTCTTACTTGATGATATATCGTAGGCCTTGAAGAAAGTAGCAGGCCGCTCCTCCGGCGGGAAACCGGAGGGCGGTTGACGTGATGAGATCTGCTCGACGAGGTAGAAAGCGAGTGTCTGTGTGAGTGAGAATGAGTGTGAGTGGAAGCTCGCTTTTATAGGTAGTTCCTGTGACGTAGGACTTCGCGCCAAATCTTGAGACGCCTTGTCCGCCCGTCCTTTTGTTGAAGAGCTTGCGTTCGCGCCTTTTGGGAAGAAACAGACATTTCCATTGTTTGATTCTTTGCCCACATGTGTTTTCCAAGACTGATGATAGCGTGGAAGGAAAGGATTTGTCTGTCTATTTGTTGGTTTATTTCTTGTCGATCCGCTACATATATATATACAGGGCGTCCCAAAAAAATGTATACACACTTTAAATAATTATAAAGGCAGTGTTTATTAAAATACATTTCATTTTCAAAATGTAATAGAATCTACAGACATTATTTAATTGTTTTGTCAACGCCTGTTTTCAAACTGACGTCCGTTCTGGTTCAGGCACTGCTGATAACGCGAAGCAATGGAATCGCAAACATCACGAAACATTTCGTTTGGTATTTGTGTGCATTCTCGTTCAATGGCTGCTCTCAATTCAGCGACTGTTGCAGGTTTTATAGCGTAGACTTTGTCTTTTAAGTATCCCCATAAAAAAAGTCTAGTGGTGTGAGGTCTGGTGAACGCGGAGGGTATTCTACGAAACCCCTTCGTCCAATCCACATCCACATCGTGCCAAGTACCACTCGCAATACTCCACTCTTCGGTCCGGATCATCTTCATTAATAGCATGGACTAATCTTGGAATGTAACTTTTCCATTGACAGCGCTTCAAAATGCGTTGGACAGACGATTCTGAAATTCCTACCTCACGACTCGCTTGCCGCACAGATTTTCTTGGACTTTGGTGATACGTTTCCAGTACTCTTTCTTGCTTTGTGGGGCTTGTCGATGTCCGTGGTCTTCCGGAACGCTTCTTGTGGACATTCTGAACAGTTCCATCGTCTTCAAACTTATCTCTAATTCGAGTGATGGTAAGTCGCGTTGGTGGATCTGTTTGAAACTCCCTCCTAAACTGTCTTTGCACTTCAACTGCGTTTTCACACTTCCAGTAGCATTTTAGAATGAATTTCCTTTGTTCAAAGCTTAGTCTGACTGCCATTATTAATTCTAATGGGTTTAACTTGGAAAGAAAGAAACATCAATTGAGCTATCAGCTGTTAAAGTGTGTATATATATTATTGGGACGCCCTGTATATATATATATATATATATATATATATATATGTGTGTGTGTGTGTGTATATATATATATATATATACAGGGTGGGCCGTAAGTTTTCATACATAGGAAAAATAAACATTTTTTTATGGACAACCATTTTTATTTATATAATATGCTCTACATGGTTGCCATTGTTTTGAAAACACATTTCAATACGTGTTCCCCACTGTTGATGAACACGCATTAGCACAGTTGACGTTATGCTTGTAATGGCGTTGGTGATACGTTCCTTTAGATGATTTATGTCTCGTATCTTTTCCTGATACACCATGGCCTTCAAGTGCCCCCAAAGATAGAAATCAAGGGGGGGGTGAGATCTGGGGATCTGGGAGGCCACTCCACATGACCACGCCGACCAATCCAAGCATCCGGAAACTGCTGATCCAAATACCGACGCACGTATTTAAATTTTCCTATGTATGGAAACTTACGGCCCACCCTGTATATATATATATATATATATATATATATATATATACTGTATATATATATATATGTACAGGATGTTTCATAACATGTGGGACGCACTTTCAGGATGGATTCAGGACCTGAAAACAATGGGAAAAGTTTATATAAACATATGCCCGAAATCGCTTTGTTTCCGAGTTACAACCCATTTTATATTCCAGCACTGTTGAGTTGGAGGAGCGGGTCGGGGTCCTGAATCGCGTGGAGGAACATCCTGGTGTCAGCACCCGAAGGATAGCAGCAGCAGAGGGTGTAAGATACACAACTGTGTGGAGAATTTTACGGGAACAACAGCTTTACACATATCACATTCAGAGAGTACAAGGCCTTACTGAAGCTGATTTCCCACTACGAGAGGCTTTTTGTACTTGGTTCCTTCAACAGTGTGCTCGAGACTCTTTTTCTCTCCTCCGTGTTGTTTTCTGATGAGGCTGCCTTCACAAGAAATGGCGTGATCAATTTTCACAACACTCATCACTGGGCCGAAGAGAATCCGCATGCCATCATCCAGTCAAAGCACCAACAACAATTTAGTATTAATGTATGGGCAGTACTTATTGCCGACAACTTAATCGGTCATTTTGTTTTGCCTGGAAGATTAACAGGAGAATCCTATTTCAATTTTTTAAGGAATGATTAATTTTAAGAGATTTACTAGATGAAGTTCCTCTTGGTGTCCGACGTCGTATGTGGTTTATGTATGACGGCGCTACGCTTCATTTTAGCGAGTAGCCAGAGACTAGTTGGATGACCATTTCCCTGATAAATGGATAGGCCGTGGAGGACCCATTGCGTGGCCTGCTGGCTCCCCGGACTTGAATCCACTCGATTTTTACCTGTGGGGTCATCTGAAATCCATCGTCTACGTGACACTCATTGACAACGTTGAAATGCTTCGCCAACGTGTAGAAAAGGGATGCCAGAAAATTCGAGCAATACCTGGAATGTTTGAACGAGTCAGGCAGGCAATGACGAGGCGTGTTCAGGCGTACATTCAAGCGCAGGGCTGTCATTTTGGGCACTTCCTTTAAAGGTAAGGCGGATACTTGCTGGAACACACAACGGGCTGTAACTCGGAAACAAATCGATTTGGGGCATATGTTTATATAAACTTTTCCCATTGTTTTCAGGTCCTGAATCCATCCTGAAAGTGCGTCCCACATGTTATAAAACACCCTGTATATGTATATATATATATATATATATATATATATATAGAGAGAGAGAGAGAGAGAGAGAGAGAGAGAGAGAGAGAGAGAGAGAGAGTTACAAGGAGTTACAAGGAAAAGTAGTACCTCAAAAGGCCTTGCGGCCCATACCGAAGAGGTACCAATGGCAACGGGTGTCAGGGAAAATTTCATACACTCTCAAATAGTGTGCAAGATTTGGTCTAACCTTTTCTTGAACAGATCCACAGAAGAACTGTTCACAACTTCTGAAGGTAACCTGTTCCACGTGTCACAGATCTTACAGGTAAAGTAATTCCCACACACACTAATCCTAAACCGTTTCAAATCCAACTTCCAACCATTGTTGCGAGTTGGGTTATCATTTAAACTAAACAGGCTTCTAAAATCGACATCGTTGAACCCGCGTAAGAACTTGAAAACCTCGATGAGTTGACCGCGGAGCCTCCGAGTTTCCAGCGAAAACAGATTCAGGGCGCGTAACCGTCGATTGTAGCCCATATGCCTAACGGAAGGGATTAACTTTGTGGCCCTAAGCTGCACTCGCTCCAGCCTCTCCATATCTTTCCTGAGGGTGGGCGACCAGAACTGCACAGCATACTCCAGGTGCGGCCGAACCAGGGAATTGTACAGAGAGAGCACAATCTTCTTGTTCCGAAACTTAAATTGCCTCCTGATATAGCCAAACAGCTTCTGGGCTTTCTTTTCCACATCTACGCACTGTTTGGTAAACTTAAGGTCGCTGCTAATTAGCACACCCAAGTCCTTTTCCAAATCAGTGGCCTCGATATTACTCCGCAACATGGAGTAGTCCGACTTGGGATTGGCGTAGCGAATGTGCATCACTTTGCATTTACCCAAGTTAAACGGCATTTGCCATTTTTCGGACCACTTTCCTATCTTACGTATGTCCGCACGCAGTTGCTCGATTGAGAAAGAGAGAGAGAGAAAAAGAGAGAGAGAGAAAAAGAGAGAGAGACAGAGAGAAAAAGAGAGAGAGAGAGAAAAAGAGAGAGGGAAAATGAGAGAAAAAGAGAGAGAGGGAGAGAAAAAGAGACAGAGAGAGAGAAAAAGAGGGAGAGAGAGAAAAAAAGAGAGAGAGAGAAAAAGAGAGAGAGACAGAGAGAAAAAGAGAGAGAGAGAGAGAAAAAGAGAGAGGGAAAATGAGAGAAAAAGAGAGAGAGGGAGAGAAAAAGAGACAGAGAGAGAGAAAAAGAGGGAGAGAGAGAAAAAAAGAGAGAGAGAGAGAGAAAAAGAGTTACAAGGAATTACAAGGACAAGAGGAAGCCTCAAAGACCTTTCGGTCCACTCTGGGAGGTTCCTGTTATTAAAAGTTTATTTTTCTTTCAACTATCCTAGCAGTAGTAGAAAACTGGATAGAAAAGTAGAAGGCTCTCTCCCCACCATCCGCTCCCTCCCTGCTAGAGGCAGGTACGGAAAAAGGTTGAAGAAAATACCTTGACCCCTGGAAAAGTAGCCAAGGAAATTTTACAGGAAAGTGGAGAATATATAAATAGCTCTATATTTAGCTTGCTCACAGCGACACCGTGCAAGCGAACTCCTGCAGAGTTTTCTGAGGTTTTAATCTTAAACTATGAGAGTATTCAGTACTTTGTCTAACCTATTTTTAAACACATTTACACTTTGACTGGAAACAACCTCTGAGGGAAGTTGGTTCCAGATATTAACTATTTTATAGGAAAAGAAATTTCCGCAGACAGAGGTCCTAAATGTCTTTAGTTCCAGTTTAAACCCATTATTTCTTGTCGGATTGGCATTAAGTGAGAACAAGTGTCTGTAATCTACCCTGTCTATTCCTTTGAGCATCTTGAAGACTTGAATAAGCTGACCCCGCAACCTCCTCGTCTCTAAGCTAAACAGATTTAGGCGCTCCAATCTCCGTTGGTAGCTTTGCATTCTCATTGAAGGGATCAATTTTGTAGCCCTTGCTTGTACTCTTTCTAACCTTTCTATGTCCTTCCTGAGGGACGGAGACCAAAACTGCGCACAGTATTCCAGTTGAGGTCTGACTAGTGAATTATAAAGACACATTACAGTCTCCTCGTTCCTAAACTGGAACTGTCTTTTAATATAACCTAATAATTTGAAGCCCCTCTTTTCGACTTCTGCACAGTGCTTCGACGGTTTCAAATAGTTGCTGATATAGACTCCTAAGTCTTTCTCTAGATCGGTCTCAGTCAAGTTCCTTCCCAAGAGAGAGTAATCGGTCTTCGGGTTTTTATAACCTATGTGCATTACCTTACATTTGTCTAAGTTGAATGGCATCTGCCAAGTAGCAGACCATTCGCCCAACCTGTCAAGATCGTTCTGAAGCATTCTTACGCCCTCCTCAGTACCTACACTACTTCCTAATTTCGTATCGTCTGCAAATTTGGAGATTGCACTTAGAAGCCCGACGTCTATATCGTTAATATAGATGGATGAGAGAGAGAGAGAGAGAGAGAAAGGGTTACAAGGAGTTACAAGGAAAAGAAGTACCTGAAAAGGCCTTACGGCCCATACCGAGGAGGTACCAATGGCAACGGGTGTCACGGAAAATTTTCTACACCCTCAAATAGTGTGCAAGATTTGGTGTAACCTTTTCTTGAAGTGATCCACAGAGGAACTGTTCACAACTTCTGAAGGCAACCTGTTCCACGTGTCACAGATCTTATAGGTAAAGTAATTCCCACACACTAGTCCTAAGCCGTTTCATATCCAACTTCCAACCATTGTTTCGAGTTGGGTTATCATTTAAACTAAAAATGCTTCTAAAATCGACATCGTTGAACCCGCGTAAGAACTTGAAAATCTTGATGAGATGACCAGGCAGCCTCCGAGTTTCCAGCGAAAACAAGTTCAGGGCGCATAAGCGTCGATTGTAGCCCATATGCCTAACGGAAGGGATTAACTTTGTGACCCTCGCCTGCACTCGCTCCAGCCTCAATATTTTTTCTGAGGGGTGGGCGACCACAACTGCACAGCATATTCTAGGTGCGGCCGAACCAGGGAATTGTATAGAGAGAGCACAATCTCCTTGTTCCAAAACTTAAATTGCCTCCTGATATAACCAAACAACTTCTGGGCTTTCTTTTCCACCTCTTCGCACTGTTTCGTAAACTTAAGGTCGCTGCTAATTAGCACACCCAAGTCCTTTTCCAAATCAGTGGCCTCGATATTACTCCCCAACATGGAGTAGTTCGACTTGGGATTGGCGTAGCGAATGTGCATCACTTTGCATTTACCCAAGTTAAACGGCATTTGCCATTTTTCGGACCACTCTCCTATGCTACGTAGGTCCGCACGCAGTTGCTCGATTGAGAAAGAGAGAGAGAGAGAAAAAGAGAGAGAGAGAGAAAAAGAGAGAGAGAGGGAAAAAGAGAGAGAGAGAGAGAGAGAGAGAGAGAGAAAGAAAGAGAAAGAGTTACAAGGAGTTACAAGGAAAAGAAGTACCTCAAAAGGCCTTGCGGCCCATTCCGAGGAGGTACCAATGGCAACGGGGGCCAGGGAAAATTTTCTGACCCCTGGCTTGGGGATGACGTGGGTGTCCTCCCTGGTGAACACTCCCGCAAAGTACTCATTCAGCACATTAGCGATGTCCGCGTCAGAGGTCTGCAGAACGCCGCTTCTAATGGGCTTTCTACTATTAACATAACTGAAGAACTCCTTAGGGTTCTCCTTGCAGAGGCTTGCCACCCGTAGTTCTTCGTTACGTTCCGCTAGCCTGACCTTCGCCTTCACTTCCCTACACAGGCGGACATACGCCTCGGTGTTCTCATGGGAACGATTGGCCTTCGCTCTCCTATACGCTACTTTCCTATTTCGGATAGCCGAAGCGATATCACGACTGAACCACTTAGGCTGCGTTGAAGCAGGGGTGACCGGTTTTGAGGGTATGGCAGCAGACTACAGCACCATAAACTCGTCCCGGAATGCACCCCACACTGCGTCAACATCTCCGCCGACGTCTAACCCCATCTCACCTACTCTATCCCGTAGGCTAACAAAGTCCGCCCGCCGGAGATCGAGCTTCCTGCCTCTCGAGTTACTACGCTTCACCCGAGGGACGCAGACACAGAACCTAATCAGACCGTGATCACTCCCGCCCAACGATTCGTCAACGGTGAGGCCAGTGACGAGGATGTCTTCGGTCGTGAATACTAAGTCTAGAACGCTTTCGCCTCGTATAGGCTCATTGACCCGCTGAGTGAGGAGGTTCTCATCACAAAGTCAACTAGCCTCCTCCCTTCAGCATCAGCAGTCCTGTCTTCCCACTTTATGCCGCGACAGTTGAAGTCTCCTAAAACTAAACACACCATATCCCCTTGCAGGCTACAGAGTTCGGCGTACAGGGCTGTATCCTCCTCGAGGAGGAGATGCGGAGGTCTGTACACCAAGATTAACCAATAGTTCGTCCCTCCCACTTTCAGATCGACGCCAAGCAGCTCCCGTTCCGAACGGAACTGGCAGTCAACCGGACTCAACGTGTCCCTCACGTATTTTAGTACTCCTCCCCCCTCCCCACGGGTGCGGTCTTTGCGAAACATTCTATACCCGGGAATTTCGAACTCCCCAACGTAGTTCCTACGATCAGTATGATTCCAGGACTCGGTGATAGCAACGATATCCTGGTATTCTGAAGCTAAGAGCGCTCGTAGCTCGCAAAACTTATTCCTAATCGACCTAGCATTAAAAAGCATTGCACGGGGGGAGCCTTCCCTATTCTGACCGTTCCCTAGCACGACCCGTTTCCCGAACAGCCAGGGCTGTCGGGAGTTGAAGAGCCCTCACCAACGAGGGGGCAACTTCCGCAGGAGGCTGAGCCCCATCCAACGGGGAAGGAGGGCCACCCACCTGTACATGGACGCATCCTTCAATTGAAGGTACGTCCGCCACCGGCTCAGCATCATCTCTCCCCGGTGGGGGCCCGTCATCTCTCTCCCCGGGCTCAACCTCACCATTCTGTATAGGTGCCGGTTGAGCAGCGCGCCTGGCACACCTTTACCCTTATCATTGAAGTGGACACCATCCCTCTGGTAAAGGTCCCACCTACCCGAAAATGCGTCGAACGGGTCAATAACCCTCACGCCCAGCGGGACGCACAAGTCTTGCACCCTCCCGTTGATGCCAATGGCCTTACTGAGCGCGTGATCACTGGCATTCATCCGCAGTAAAACACCCATCAACATTCCCCTGTCTGTCTTCAGTTTCAGATCATCAGCAAGAGACATCATCTCGGTGATGATCTCTTCTGTAAAACCTACCCTACAGCCTTTGAGGAACAGGTCGTTGCCACCAGCGTGAACAACGATCGCAGTCCTCCGACTAGCCACGCGCAGCTTCTCTACCTCCTTCCTTAAGTGCGCCGTTCCCCGCCCAGCTAAGCACCTTACTTTCCTCCTGTCCCGGTTTGCAGAAGCAAAGTACTTCTCCTGGCCCCTGATCTGCGAGTCCCCAATCAAAACGGTGTCTTCCTCCTTTGAGCACAGGAGACTAAAGCGGTTGGAGGTCCTGACAGGGGCAACCGGAGTCTCAGGCTTCGGCTTCGCAGCCTTCTTGCCCGAGACCTTTTGATACCAGCCGCCACCCATAGACTCAGCCGCACTTACACCACCCGACCCACCCCGACCGGCAGGTACATCCTTCGGTTTCTTTGGGCCATCAGTAGGCCCCATCCCACCCTTTTTCTTTATCGGCCCCTTCCCACCCTTCTCTATCGGCCCCTTCTTTGCGCCCTCCACCGTGCGCCGCGGTTCCGTGCATTCCACGTGGGTCGCTGGCGATTCCTGACACTGATTTTTTTACCCTGGCCCCCGGTTGCACCTCTACCCTTTCTCCGCGGTCCCGAGCTCTGTCCAGTCCATCGATGGACCGCCTTTCCAGGGCAGCTATCCTATGAATGGGGTCCGGGGTGGATGGCGTAGCCGCGTGAGTGACCACCGCACCTCCAACAGCCGATCTGGACGACTCGAGCCGCCGGACCCTCTCCTCTAGCTTCTCGTAGAACTGCATGAGTTCGCAAAAGCGGCACATGCTGGAGTGGTTGATCTTCTCGAAGCAAGTTTCTTTGAAGTTCGTTACCCACTGGTTTACTCCACACCTTGCACATTCAGCCTTCAGTTTCTGCGGTCCTGTCATTGTAACTTATTTTTTTCGAACTCTGAATACACTGAATAAGATAAAGCGTTCTAGCAATGAAAACTATCAAAAACGTTCTGACCAGTATGTAAAAAAGGAGGTGGGGGGGTGAATTCTTCCCGCGCGTAGACGCATCCGCCTATTTGCAAGTGACGTTCATCCCATTCACAAGACTACACCTCTCGCTGCTGCCACACCGACCAAGGGTCTCCCCAGGGCCGGACAGTCCCAAGCGTATCGCAGCTACCAACTGACAAACACTCGCGACGCAGGCGTCACGATTTCCCGCCAGGAGCGACAGCGAGATGCAGCCCCTTACTAAGTCTTATTAGTCACACACAAGCGGCCAGACTCTTAGAATCCAGTGTTCAAGGGATATCCCACCAGACCCAGAGGCTACGCCCGAGAGTTTACGCTGGCCTGGCAGCCAGCTGGGCAGTAAAGCTCTCTCACCTAAGAGCAGTACAGCCAAGCACCATCAATTGGTCACCAAAGAACGGTCGCAGGGGGCTGTTCAGGCCATTACGCGTTACGAATGGGCTTAACGGGGCACTAGCCACACTCCTTTCATCGCGCCCCTACACCTGGGACCCCTCCATCCCAGTCTCTCACGACCTACGAGCGTTAAATGGTGTTATTTATAGAGGTTCCAAAGCCTCTCTTCCCACGCATGAGGTAGCAGTAGGGTCCTAATAGTGAAAGAAGAAAAAGCTTAAGAGAGAGAGAGAGAGAGAGAGAGAGAGAGAGAGAGAGAGAGAGAGAGAGAGAGAGAGAGAAAGTTACAAGGAGCTACAACGAAAAGATGTACCTCAAAAGGCCTTGCGGCCCATACCGAGGAGGTACCAATAGCAACGGGTGCCAGGGAAAATTTTCTACACCCTCAAATAGTGTGCAAGGTTTGGTCTAACCTTTTCTTGAAGTGATCCACAGAGGAACTGTTCACAACTTCTGAAGGTAACCTGTTCCACGTGTTACAGATCTTATACGTAAAGTAATTCCCACACACACACTAGTCCTAAACCGTTTCAAATCCAACTTCCAACCATTGTTGCGAGTTGGGTTATCATTTAAACTAAACAGGCTTCTAAAATCGTCATCGTTGAACCCGCGTAAGAGCTTGAAAACCTCGTTCAGTTGACCGCGCAGCCTCCGAGTTTCCAGCGAAAACAAGTTCAGGGCGCGTAAGCGTCGATTGTAGCCCATATGGCCAACGGAGGGGATTAACTTTGTGGCCCTCGCCTGCACTCGCTCCAGCCTCTCAATATCTTTCCTGAGGGTGGGCGACCACAACTGCACAGCATACTCCAGGTGCGGCCGAACCAGGGAATTGTACAGAGAGAGCACAATCTCTTGTTCCGAAACTTAAATTGCCTCCTGATATAACCAAACAGCTTCTGGGCTTTCTTTTCCACATCTACGCACTGTTTGGTAAACTTAAGGTCGCTGCTAATTAGCACACCCAAGTCCTTTTCCAAATCAGTGGCCTCGATATTACTCCGCAACATGGAGTAGTCCGACTTGGGATTGGCGTAGCGAATGTGCATCACTTTGCATTTACCCAAGTTAAACGGCATTTGCCATTTTTCGGACAACTTTCCTATCTTACGTATGTCCGCACGCAGTTGCTCGATTGAGAAAGAGAGAGAGAGAAAAAGAGAGAGAGAGAGAGAGAAAAAGAGAGAGAGAGAGAGAGAAAAAGAGAGAGGGAAAATGAGAGAAAAGAGAGAGAGAGAGAGAAAAAAGAGGGAGAGAGAGAAAAAAAGAGAGAGAGAGAGAAAAAGAGTTACAAGGAGTTACAAGGACAAGAGGAAGCCTCAAAGACCTCTCGGTCCACTCTGGGAGGTTCCTGTTATTAAAAGTTTATTTTTCTTTCAACTATCCTAGCAGTAGTAGAAAACTGGATAGAAAAGTAGAAGGCTCTCTCCCCACCATCCGCTCCCTCCCTGCCAGAGGCAGGTACGGAAAAAGGTTGAAGAAAATACCTTGACCCCTGGAAAAGTAGCCAAGGAAATTTTACAGGAAAGTGGAGAATATATAAATAGCTCTATATTTAGCTTGCTCACAGCGACACCGTGCAAGCGAACTCCTGCAGAGTTTTCTGAGGTTTTAATCTTAAACTATGAGAGTATTCAGTACTTTGTCTAACCTATTTTTAAACACATTTACACTTTGACTGGAAACAACCTCTGAGGGAAGTTGGTTCCAGATATTAACTATTTTATAGGAAAAGAAATTTCCGCAGACAGAGGTCCTAAATGTCTTTAGTTCCAGTTTAAACCCATTATTTCTTGTCGGATTGTCATTAAGTGAGAATAAGTGTCTGTAATCTACCCTTGTCTATTCCTTTGAGCATCTTGAAGACTTGAATAAGCTGACCCCGCAACCTCCTCGTCTCTAAGCTAAACAGATTTAGGCGCTCCAATCTCCGTTGGTAGCTTTGCATTCTCATTGAAGGGATCAATTTTGTAGCCCTTGCTTGTACTCTTTCTAACCTTTCTATGTCCTTCCTGAGGGACGGAGACCAAAACTGCGCACAGTATTCCAGTTGAGGTCTGACTAGTGAATTATAAAGACACATTACAGTCTCCTCGTTCCGAAACTGGAACTGTCTTTTAATATAACCTAATAATTTGAAGCCCCTCTTTTCGACTTCTGCACAGTGCTTCGACGGTTTCAGATCGTTGCTGATATAGACTCCTAAGTCTTTCTCTAGATCGGTCTCAGTCAAGTTCCTTCCCAAGAGAGAGTAATCGGTCTTCGGGTTTTTATAACCTATGTGCATTACCTTACATTTGTCTAAGTTGAATGGCATCTGCCAAGTAGCAGACCATTCGCCCAACCTGTCAAGATCGTTCTGAAGCATTCTTACGCCCTCCTCAGATACCTACACTACTTCCTAATTTCGTATCGTCTGCAAATTTGGAGATTGCACTTAGAAGCCCGACGTCTATATCGGTTAATATAGAGGATGAGAGAGAGCGAGAGAGAGAGAAAAGGGTTACAAGGAGTTACAAGGAAAAGAAAGTACCTGAAAAGGCCTTCCGCCCATACCGAGGAGGTACCAATGGCAACGGGGGTGTCACGGAAAATTTTCTACACCCTCAAATAGTGTGCAAGATTTGGTGTAACCTTGTCTTGAAGTGATCCACAGAGGAACTGTTCACAACTTCTGAAGGCAACCTGTTCCCACGTGTCACAGATCTTATAGGTAAAGTAATTCCCACACACACTAGTCCTAAGCCGTTCATATCCAACTTCCAACCATTGTTTCGAGTTGGGTTATCATTTAAACTAAAAATGCTTCTAAAATCGACATCGTTGAACCCGCGTAAGAACTTGAAAATCTTGATGAGATGACCAGGCAGCCACCGAGTTTCCAGCGAAAAAAGTTCAGCGGCGCATAAGCGTCGATGTACCCATATGCCTAACGGAAGGGAATAACTTTGTGACCCTCGCCAGCACTCGCTCCAGCCTCAATTATTTTTTCTGAGGGGTGGGCGACCACAACTGCACAGCATATTCTAGGTGCGGCCGAACCAGGGAATTGTATAGAGAGAGCACAATCTCCTTGTTCCGAAACGTAAATTGCCTCCTGATATAACCAAAACAACTTCTGGGCTTTCTTTTCCACCTCTTCGCACTGTTTCGTAAACTTAAGTCGCTGCTAATTAGCACACCCAAGTCCTTTTCCAATCAGTGGCCTCGATATTTATCCCCAACATGGAGTAGTTCGACTTGGGATTGGGCGTAGCGAATGTGCATCACTTTGCATTTACCAAGTTTGAAACGGCATTTGCCATTTTTCGGACCACTCTCCTATGCTACGTAGGTCCGCACGCAGTTGCTCGATTGAGAAAGAGAGAGAGAGAAAAAAGAGAGAGAGAGAGAAAAAGAGAGAGAGAGGGAAAAAGAGAGAGAGAGAGAGAGAGAGAGAGAGAGAGAGAAAGAAGAAAGAGTTACAAGGAGTTACAAGGAAAAGAAGTACCTCAAAAGGCCTTGCGGCCCATTCCGAGGAGGTACCAATGGCAACGGGGCCAGGGAAAATTTTCTGACCCCTGGCTTGGGGATGACGTGGGTGTCCTCCCTGGTGAACACCCGCAAAGTACTCATTCAGCACATTAGCGATGTCCGCGTCAGAGGTCTGCAGAACGCCGCTTCTAATGGGCTTTCTACTATTAACATAACTGAAGAACTCCTTAGGGTTCTCCTTGCAGAGGCTTGCCACCCGTAGTTCTTCGTTACGTTCCGCTAGCCTGACCTTCGCCTTCACTTCCCTACACAGGCGGACATACGCCTCGGTGTTCTCATGGGAACGATTGGCCTTCGCTCTCCTATACGCTACTTTCCTATTTCGGATAGCCGAAGCGATATCACGACTGAACCACTTAGGCTGCGTTGAAGCAGGGGTGACCGGTTTTGAGGGTATGGCAGCAGACTACAGCACCATAAACTCGTCCCGGAATGCACCCCACACTGCGTCAACATCTCCGCCGACGTCTAACCCCATCTCACCTACTCTATCCCGTAGGCTAACAAAGTCCGCCCGCCGGAGATCGAGCTTCCTGCCTCTCGAGTTACTACGCTTCACCCGAGGGACGCAGACACAGAACCTAATCAGACCGTGATCACTCCCGCCCAACGATTCGTCAACGGTGAGGCCAGTGACGAGGATGTCTTCGGTCGTGAATACTAAGTCTAGAACGCTTTCGCCTCGTATAGGCTCATTGACCCGCTGAGTGAGGAGGTTCTCATCACAAAGTCAACTAGCCTCCTCCCTTCAGCATCAGCAGTCCTGTCTTCCCACTTTATGCCGCGACAGTTGAAGTCTCCTAAAACTAAACACACCATATCCCCTTGCAGGCTACAGAGTTCGGCGTACAGGGCTGTATCCTCCTCGAGGAGGAGATGCGGAGGTCTGTACACCAAGATTAACCAATAGTTCGTCCCTCCCACTTTCAGATCGACGCCAAGCAGCTCCCGTTCCGAACGGAACTGGCAGTCAACCGGACTCAACGTGTCCCTCACGTATTTTAGTACTCCTCCCCCCTCCCCACGGGTGCGGTCTTTGCGAAACATTCTATACCCGGGAATTTCGAACTCCCCAACGTAGTTCCTACGATCAGTATGATTCCAGGACTCGGTGATAGCAACGATATCCTGGTATTCTGAAGCTAAGAGCGCTCGTAGCTCGCAAAACTTATTCCTAATCGACCTAGCATTAAAAAGCATTGCACGGGGGGAGCCTTCCCTATTCTGACCGTTCCCTAGCACGACCCGTTTCCCGAACAGCCAGGGCTGTCGGGAGTTGAAGAGCCCCTCACCAACGAGGGGGCAACTTCCGCAGGAGGCTGAGCCCCATCCAACGGGGAAGGAGGGCCACCCACCTGTACATGGACGCATCCTTCAATTGAAGGTACGTCCGCCACCGGCTCAGCATCATCTCTCCCCGGTGGGGGCCCGTCATCTCTCCCCGGGCTCAACCTCACCATTCTGTATAGGTGCCGGTTGAGCAGCGCGCCTGGCACACCTTTACCCTTATCATTGAAGTGGACACCATCCCTCTGGTAAAGGTCCCACCTACCCGAAAATGCGTCGAACGGGTCAATAACCCTCACGCCCAGCGGGACGCACAAGTCTTGCACCCTCCCGTTGATGCCAATGGCCTTACTGAGCGCGTGATCACTGGCATTCATCCGCAGTAAAACACCCATCAACATTCCCCTGTCTGTCTTCAGTTTCAGATCATCAGCAAGAGACATCATCTCGGTGATGATCTCTTCTGTAAAACCTACCCTACAGCCTTTGAGGAACAGGTCGTTGCCACCAGCGTGAACAACGATCGCAGTCCTCCGACTAGCCACGCGCAGCTTCTCTACCTCCTTCCTTAAGTGCGCCGTTCCCCGCCCAGCTAAGCACCTTACTTTCCTCCTGTCCCGGTTTGCAGAAGCAAAGTACTTCTCCTGGCCCCTGATCTGCGAGTCCCCAATCAAAACGGTGTCTTCCTCCTTTGAGCACAGGAGACTAAAGCGGTTGGAGGTCCTGACAGGGGCAACCGGAGTCTCAGGCTTCGGCTTCGCAGCCTTCTTGCCCGAGACCTTTTGATACCAGCCGCCACCCATAGACTCAGCCGCACTTACACCACCCGACCCACCCCGACCGGCAGGTACATCCTTCGGTTTCTTTGGGCCATCAGTAGGCCCCATCCCACCCTTTTTCTTTATCGGCCCCTTCCCACCCTTCTCTATCGGCCCCTTCTTTGCGCCCTCCACCGTGCGCCGCGGTTCCGTGCATTCCACGTGGGTCGCTGGCGATTCCTGACACTGATTTTTTTACCCTGGCCCCCGGTTGCACCTCTACCCTTTCTCCGCGGTCCCGAGCTCTGTCCAGTCCATCGATGGACCGCCTTTCCAGGGCAGCTATCCTATGAATGGGGTCCGGGGTGGATGGCGTAGCCGCGTGAGTGACCACCGCACCTCCAACAGCCGATCTGGACGACTCGAGCCGCCGGACCCTCTCCTCTAGCTTCTCGTAGAACTGCATGAGTTCGCAAAAGCGGCACATGCTGGAGTGGTTGATCTTCTCGAAGCAAGTTTCTTTGAAGTTCGTTACCCACTGGTTTACTCCACACCTTGCACATTCAGCCTTCAGTTTCTGCGGTCCTGTCATTGTAACTTATTTTTTTCGAACTCTGAATACACTGAATAAGATAAAGCGTTCTAGCAATGAAAACTATCAAAAACGTTCTGACCAGTATGTAAAAAAGGAGGTGGGGGGGTGAATTCTTCCCGCGCGTAGACGCATCCGCCTATTTGCAAGTGACGTTCATCCCATTCACAAGACTACACCTCTCGCTGCTGCCACACCGACCAAGGGTCTCCCCAGGGCCGGACAGTCCCAAGCGTATCGCAGCTACCAACTGACAAACACTCGCGACGCAGGCGTCACGATTTCCCGCCAGGAGCGACAGCGAGATGCAGCCCCTTACTAAGTCTTATTAGTCACACACAAGCGGCCAGACTCTTAGAATCCAGTGTTCAAGGGATATCCCACCAGACCCAGAGGCTACGCCCGAGAGTTTACGCTGGCCTGGCAGCCAGCTGGGCAGTAAAGCTCTCTCACCTAAGAGCAGTACAGCCAAGCACCATCAATTGGTCACCAAAGAACGGTCGCAGGGGGCTGTTCAGGCCATTACGCGTTACGAATGGGCTTAACGGGGCACTAGCCACACTCCTTTCATCGCGCCCCTACACCTGGGACCCCTCCATCCCAGTCTCTCACGACCTACGAGCGTTAAATGGTGTTATTTATAGAGGTTCCAAAGCCTCTCTTCCCACGCATGAGGTAGCAGTAGGGTCCTAATAGTGAAAGAAGAGAAAAAGGCTTAGAGAGAGAGAGAGAGAGAGAGAGAGAGAGAGAGAGAGAGAGAGAGAGAGAGAGAGAGAGAGAGAGAGAGAGAGAGAAAGTTACAAGGAGCTACAACGAAAAGATGTACCTCAAAAGGCCTTGCGGCCCATACCGAGGAGGTACCAATAGCAACGGGTGCCAGGGAAAATTTTCTACACCCTCAAATAGTGTGCAAGGTTTGGTCTAACCTTTTCTTGAAGTGATCCACAGAGGAACTGTTCACAACTTCTGAAGGTAACCTGTTCCACGTGTTACAGATCTTATACGTAAAGTAATTCCCACACACACACTAGTCCTAAACCGTTTCAAATCCAACTTCCAACCATTGTTGCGAGTTGGGTTATCATTTAAACTAAACAGGCTTCTAAAATCGTCATCGTTGAACCCGCGTAAGAGCTTGAAAACCTCGTTCAGTTGACCGCGCAGCCTCCGAGTTTCCAGCGAAAACAAGTTCAGGGCGCGTAAGCGTCGATTGTAGCCCATATGGCCAACGGAGGGGATTAACTTTGTGGCCCTCGCCTGCACTCGCTCCAGCCTCTCAATATCTTTCCTGAGGGTGGGCGACCACAACTGCACAGCATACTCCAGGTGCGGCCGAACCAGGGAATTGTACAGAGAGAGCACAATCTTCTTGTTCCGAAACTTAAATTGCCTCCTGATATAACCAAACAGCTTCTGGGCTTTCTTTTCCACATCTACGCACTGTTTCGTAAACTTAAGGTCGCTGCTAATTAGCACACCCAAGTCCTTTTCCAAATCAGTGGCCTCGATATTACTCCGCAACATGGAGTAGTCCGACTTGGGATTGGCGTAGCGAATGTGCATCACTTTGCATTTACCCAAGTTAAACGGCATTTGCCATTTTTCGGACAACTTTCCTATCTTACGTATGTCCGCACGCAGTTGCTCGATGAGAAAGAGAGAGAGAGAAAAAGAGAGAGAGAGAGAGAGAAAAAGAGAGAGAGAGAGAGAGAAAAAGAGAGAGGGAAAATGAGAGAAAAAGAGAGAGAGGGAGAGAAAAAGAGACAGAGAGAGAAAAAAGAGGGAGAGAGAGAAAAAAAGAGAGAGAGAGAGAAAAAGAGTTACAAGGAGTTACAAGGACAAGAGGAAGCCTCAAACACCTCTCGGTCCACTCTGGGAGGTTCCTGTTATTAAAAGTTTATTTTTCTTTCAACTATCCTAGCAGTAGTAGAAAACTGGATAGAAAAGTAGAAGGCTCTCTCCCCACCATCCGCTCCCTCCCTGCCAGAGGCAGGTACGGAAAAAGGTTGAAGAAAATACCTTGACCCCTGGAAAAGTAGCCAAGGAAATTTTACAGGAAAGTGGAGAATATATAAATAGCTCTATATTTAGCTTGCTCACAGCGACACCGTGCAAGCGAACTCCTGCAGAGTTTTCTGAGGTTTTAATCTTAAACTATGAGAGTATTCAGTACTTTGTCTAACCTATTTTTAAACACATTTACACTTTGACTGGAAACAACCTCTGAGGGAAGTTGGTTCCAGATATTAACTATTTTATAGGAAAAGAAATTTCCGCAGACAGAGGTCCTAAATGTCTTTAGTTCCAGTTTAAACCCATTATTTCTTGTCGGATTGTCATTAAGTGAGAATAAGTGTCTGTAATCTACCCTTGTCTATTCCTTTGAGCATCTTGAAGACTTGAATAAGCTGACCCCGCAACCTCCTCGTCTCTAAGCTAAACAGATTTAGGCGCTCCAATCTCCGTTGGTAGCTTTGCATTCTCATTGAAGGGATCAATTTTGTAGCCCTTGCTTGTACTCTTTCTAACCTTTCTATGTCCTTCCTGAGGGACGGAGACCAAAACTGCGCACAGTATTCCAGTTGAGGTCTGACTAGTGAATTATAAAGACACATTACAGTCTCCTCGTTCCGAAACTGGAACTGTCTTTTAATATAACCTAATAATTTGAAGCCCCTCTTTTCGACTTCTGCACAGTGCTTCGACGGTTTCAGATCGTTGCTGATATAGACTCCTAAGTCTTTCTCTAGATCGGTCTCAGTCAAGTTCCTTCCCAAGAGAGAGTAATCGGTCTTCGGGTTTTTATAACCTATGTGCATTACCTTACATTTGTCTAAGTTGAATGGCATCTGCCAAGTAGCAGACCATTCGCCCAACCTGTCAAGATCGTTCTGAAGCATTCTTACGCCCTCCTCAGTACCTACACTACTTCCTAATTTCGTATCGTCTGCAAATTTGGAGATTGCACTTAGAAGCCCGACGTCTATATCGTTAATATAGATGGATGAGAGAGAGAGAGAGAGAGAGAAAGGGTTACAAGGAGTTACAAGGAAAAGAAGTACCTGAAAAGGCCTTACGGCCCATACCGAGGAGGTACCAATGGCAACGGGTGTCACGGAAAATTTTCTACACCCTCAAATAGTGTGCAAGATTTGGTGTAACCTTTTCTTGAAGTGATCCACAGAGGAACTGTTCACAACTTCTGAAGGCAACCTGTTCCACGTGTCACAGATCTTATAGGTAAAGTAATTCCCACACACACTAGTCCTAAGCCGTTTCATATCCAACTTCCAACCATTGTTTCGAGTTGGGTTATCATTTAAACTAAAAATGCTTCTAAAATCGACATCGTTGAACCCGCGTAAGAACTTGAAAATCTTGATGAGATGACCAGGCAGCCTCCGAGTTTCCAGCGAAAACAAGTTCAGGGCGCATAAGCGTCGATTGTAGCCCATATGCCTAACGGAAGGGATTAACTTTGTGACCCTCGCCTGCACTCGCTCCAGCCTCAATATTTTTTCTGAGGGGTGGGCGACCACAACTGCACAGCATATTCTAGGTGCGGCCGAACCAGGGAATTGTATAGAGAGAGCACAATCTCCTTGTTCCAAAACTTAAATTGCCTCCTGATATAACCAAACAACTTCTGGGCTTTCTTTTCCACCTCTTCGCACTGTTTCGTAAACTTAAGGTCGCTGCTAATTAGCACACCCAAGTCCTTTTCCAAATCAGTGGCCTCGATATTACTCCCCAACATGGAGTAGTTCGACTTGGGATTGGCGTAGCGAATGTGCATCACTTTGCATTTACCCAAGTTAAACGGCATTTGCCATTTTTCGGACCACTCTCCTATGCTACGTAGGTCCGCACGCAGTTGCTCGATTGAGAGAAGAGAGAGAAAAAGAGAGAGAGAGAGAAAAAGAGAGAGAGAGGGAAGAAAGAGAGAGAGAGAGAGAGAGAGAAAGAAAGAGAAAGAGTTACAAGGAGTTACAAGGAAAAGAAGTACCTCAAAAGGCCTTGCGGCCCATTCCGAGGAGGTACCAATGGCAACCGGGGCCAGGGAAAATTTTCTGACCCCTGGCTTGGGGATGACGTGGGTGTCCTCCCTGGTGAACACTCCCGCAAAGTACTCATTCAGCACATTAGCGATGTCCGCGTCAGAGGTCTGCAGAACGCCGCTTCTAATGGGCTTTCTACTATTAACATAACTGAAGAACTCCTTAGGGTTCTCCTTGCAGAGGCTTGCCACCCGTAGTTCTTCGTTACGTTCCGCTAGCCTGACCTTCGCCTTCACTTCCCTACACAGGCGGACATACGCCTCGGTGTTCTCATGGGAACGATTGGCCTTCGCTCTCCTATACGCTACTTTCCTATTTCGGATAGCCGAAGCGATATCACGACTGAACCACTTAGGCTGCGTTGAAGCAGGGGTGACCGGTTTTGAGGGTATGGCAGCAGACTACAGCACCATAAACTCGTCCCGGAATGCACCCCACACTGCGTCAACATCTCCGCCGACGTCTAACCCCATCTCACCTACTCTATCCCGTAGGCTAACAAAGTCCGCCCGCCGGAGATCGAGCTTCCTGCCTCTCGAGTTACTACGCTTCACCCGAGGGACGCAGACACAGAACCTAATCAGACCGTGATCACTCCCGCCCAACGATTCGTCAACGGTGAGGCCAGTGACGAGGATGTCTTCGGTCGTGAATACTAAGTCTAGAACGCTTTCGCCTCGTATAGGCTCATTGACCCGCTGAGTGAGGAGGTTCTCATCACAAAGTCAACTAGCCTCCTCCCTTCAGCATCAGCAGTCCTGTCTTCCCACTTTATGCCGCGACAGTTGAAGTCTCCTAAAACTAAACACACCATATCCCCTTGCAGGCTACAGAGTTCGGCGTACAGGGCTGTATCCTCCTCGAGGAGGAGATGCGGAGGTCTGTACACCAAGATTAACCAATAGTTCGTCCCTCCCACTTTCAGATCGACGCCAAGCAGCTCCCGTTCCGAACGGAACTGGCAGTCAACCGGACTCAACGTGTCCCTCACGTATTTTAGTACTCCTCCCCCCTCCCCACGGGTGCGGTCTTTGCGAAACATTCTATACCCGGGAATTTCGAACTCCCCAACGTAGTTCCTACGATCAGTATGATTCCAGGACTCGGTGATAGCAACGATATCCTGGTATTCTGAAGCTAAGAGCGCTCGTAGCTCGCAAAACTTATTCCTAATCGACCTAGCATTAAAAAGCATTGCACGGGGGGAGCCTTCCCTATTCTGACCGTTCCCTAGCACGACCCGTTTCCCGAACAGCCAGGGCTGTCGGGAGTTGAAGAGCCCCTCACCAACGAGGGGGCAACTTCCGCAGGAGGCTGAGCCCCATCCAACGGGGAAGGAGGGCCACCCACCTGTACATGGACGCATCCTTCAATTGAAGGTACGTCCGCCACCGGCTCAGCATCATCTCTCCCCGGTGGGGGCCCGTCATCTCTCTCCCCGGGCTCAACCTCACCATTCTGTATAGGTGCCGGTTGAGCAGCGCGCCTGGCACACCTTTACCCTTATCATTGAAGTGGACACCACCCCTCTGGTAAAGGTCCCACCTACCCGAAAATGCGTCGAACGGGTCAATAACCCTCACGCCCAGCGGGACGCACAAGTCTTGCACCCTCCCGTTGATGCCAATGGCCTTACTGAGCGCGTGATCACTGGCATTCATCCGCAGTAAAACACCCATCAACATTCCCCTGTCTGTCTTCAGTTTCAGATCATCAGCAAGAGACATCATCTCGGTGATGATCTCTTCTGTAAAACCTACCCTACAGCCTTTGAGGAACAGGTCGTTGCCACCAGCGTGAACAACGATCGCAGTCCTCCGACTAGCCACGCGCAGCTTCTCTACCTCCTTCCTTAAGTGCGCCGTTCCCCGCCCAGCTAAGCACCTTACTTTCCTCCTGTCCCTGTTTGCAGAAGCAAAGTACTTCTCCTGGCCCCTGATCTGGCAAGTCCCCAATCAAAACGGTGTCTTCCTCCTTTGAGCACAGGAGACTAAAGCGGTTGGAGGTCCTGACAGGGGCAACCGGAGTCTCAGGCTTCGGCTTCGCAGCCTTCTTGCCCGAGACCTTTTGATACCAGCCGCCACCCATAGACTCAGCCGCACTTACACCACCCGACCCCCCGACCGGCAGGTACATCCTTCGGTTTCTTTGGGCCATCAGTAGGCCCCATCCCACCCTTTTTCTTTATCGGCCCCTTCCCACCCTTCTCTATCGGCCCCTTCTTTGCGCCCTCCACCGTGCGACGCGGTTCCGTGCATTCCACGTGGGTCGCTGGCGATTCCTGACGCTGATTTTTTTACCCTGGCCCCCGGTTGCACCTCTACCCTTTCTCCGCGGTCCCGAGCTCTGTCCAGTCCATCGATGGACCGCCTTTCCAGGGCAGCTATCCTATGAATGGGGTCCGGGGTGGATGGCGTAGCCGCGTGAGTGACCACCGCACCTCCAACAGCCGATCTGGACGACTCGAGCCGCCGGACCCTCTCCTCTAGCTTCTCGTAGAACTGCATGAGTTCGCAAAAGCGGCACATGCTGGAGTGGTTGTGTCCCGTAGTGTAAATCCTTACGGTACAAAAGAGTTCGTCTTCGACGAATTGTATTCTAAACCTTGAACCCAAAATTCCTTTGTTCTGATATCACAGAGTGTGCATTCTTTCATGCGCGGGAAATCCATTAATCCGTATAATCCACATAAATCCCATTAATCCGATAAATCCGATAAATCCCGTAATCCAAATCTAAATGTTAGATGCGGGGCATATGAAAAATATGCACACCGCATGAATTCTTCGATCCCCGCGTCTCTATTATTGTCAGCATCACGTGTGATGCAAGGCAAGCGTCTATAAAAATCTCAGTTTTTATATTTTTTATTATTAAATTTTCCTAAAAAAACTGATCTATTCCCATAGATAAAGCATAATTGTGTCAACCTATAGCCCACCAGATTTCCCCTAGCTCGACCTACTCGCATACCAAATTTCAGCTCTTCCTAACCCCTATTTCTCTTTTCCAAAGAATCACGCAAAAGTGATTCTCTCGATTATGAAATTCATTTGCGCCCTGTAAATTCCTTCCAAATCAGTTCCCTTTTGTATAGGTTCGACCCTCCTTCCAGGCCGCCCCCCTGGCGCCTCTCGATCCTACAATTATGCTTTACTATCAAAAGAAAAATGTAAATTCCGCGAAACCTATTTCGATCATGATTGGTTCGCCCCCGGAACTCTCCCGAAGTTCCATCTCCCAATCGAGGCAGTAAATTAACGTCGCCTCCGCTTAAATTCGAATATGGAAAACTATTATAGGCGCTTGCTGTTAGGCTCCGCCCGTAAGAGGGTGACCCTTAGTTTACCTCGTCTCCGCCTACCCCGAGGTTATAAAAACCCCGAGAGCGTCGGAAACGAGGTTCTTTGCTTTCTGACAATCTTCATAATACGTAAACTCTGTGACCTAAGTCTGTAAATATTCCTGCAGTGGCACTACCCCTCCCGGTCAACTTAGCTTCCATTTGATAATGGAACTTAACTCAGATATATATAAAAATTGTATATTGAGCTTTAGTCAACCTGTTCAAAGTTAATTTTACTAAGTAATTTAATTTAATTAATTTAATTTCATTTAATTAATTAAATATTATTTTTGATATAAAAAGAATTCTGTATTCAAAGTGAATTATTAAAAAGACTCTGTTAAATTGAGTTAGTCGTTTCCATTCACCGCACCAACTTTACAACCAATTGGGGTCAGTGACTTCCACACACATTGTTGACTAGGCGCGAGCGCCGAGTGCATCCACTGGTAACCCGAGAGTGACGTGTCTATTATCCTTCGGATATAATTCCGACTCCAACCAAGGGGACCAACCCTGGTATTCATTGTCCGTAGTCGTCTAAAACAAATCGAGGGCCCTTTTAGGGACGTACCCCTCGACACTGGAGGTCCCACCGAGACGCAGAGGACCCAGGAACCCCCAGGACCCGGAATTTGGGTGAACGAAGTCTTGCCCATCTCGCCCCGGGTTCTCCCTCACTCCTCTCGGAAGGCGCCAAGGCTGTACATGACGTCACCGTCTAGCCCTTGTCTCATCAGCGAGTGACCTTCAAATCGAGAGAGACGCCAGCTGATGCCACGTCACGAAGTCGCCTCAGTTTCCTCTCTCGGTCACTTCACGCGAACGTTTTTACGTTTGAGTGATAATTGAACGTAACTATTAAGTATCACTGATTACCTTTAACCCAATTATAATCTTTAAATTGTGTACACAGTTTATACACTAATCATTAACATTACTTTTGCCATCGTAATAATTCACGGTGAATGGTGACTAGTAATACTAACTACAAACAAACGTTAAGAAAATTTTAATTTTCTTTTTTTAGTTTTTTCACTTTGAGTAAGTGGGATCCGTGAAGTGATTTTACCACTTAATAATTTTTCTTAATTATCAAACTTAGTGTAAATTAACGTGTAATTTTAATTAATTACGTAATAGTGAAATACGCTATTATTGTGACTAAGTAGTCATTTATTATTATTTTTTTTAACGATTTTAATAAGTGAATTATTTTAAATTCGTTTTCATTATTGAATTACCGAGTGTAATATTTTACTTTTTATTTCTGTAATTGAATAGGTTAGGTAGGGTTAGGTTATTCTTTTCATTTTAATTGTTTTACTTGGTGCTACGGAAATTACGCTTGTGACCTAATTGCAGGCCACATCCGTGATTACGATTGGGGCACGACTAGGGTACTTCCTTGCGAACTCAGGCAGAGGGTAGGATCCACCACCGCTGGAACTCACGTTGCCATCGTTAGGATCGAGGATACGAAAGGGACTTTGTGTGGGACTCTTCATTCATTGGAGACCAACGATTCGACAATCGGATTACAAGTAACCTTTTGCTATCCCAACCTTTATTTTTTTCTTATTTCGTTTTTTTTTATTACTATGATAACACCTATTTAAGGAGAGTGATAGAACAAAACTGGCATAACTTGTTTTTTTTAGCATCACGTCGTTCCTGATATACGTATTTTAGTGTGTTACTGCAGTTGTTGAGGTTTCCTCGATTGTTTTGCGTTTGATTAAGTTAACCGAATTTTTAAACTTCTAATTTTTTTTAATTAAATAATTAGTAGTTTACTTAATTTGGACCATCCCCCCCCCCCAAAAAAAACAAAACAACGCAAACACGCTGATACTATATATACTAGGACCACACAGCCAAACACACTTCAATTGTTTGTTTTCGCGCGTGACGTGTATGCCACATTCCGATTCCGATTCCGATTCAGACCGGGAATTTTTATTACCACTTACACCTCCACGCCCGTCCTTCCCTAAACGTCGCCGCATTCCCAACATCAACATGGCTGACACTAACACTGCTTCCACTGCTGCTGCCGCGACCGCGCCTGCCACGAATATTACGTATTCCAGGTTACTCAACTTACCGGCGTCCGTTCCAAGATTTAAGGGAACCGTCGCGGGAAAGACCACCGAGCCACTTGTTCACCACTGGCTCCACAAACTGGAAGTATATTTCGAGAATGAGAAGGTGATCACGGACAAGGATAGGATCTTGGAAGCACAACGGTTTGTAGATCTAGAAGAAGGGTCAGCATCGAAGTTTGTTGACACTAACCCCGACTTAGAAGCGGCCACTACATGGACCCAGTATCGTCGGATTCTCTTGGACAATTTCCGAGATGTCAGCGACACTCAACCATTTGTGGCCATGACGAATTTGTTCCGATTGCGTTGGCAGGATGGTGAAGATTTTATGGAGTTTAGGAATCGCATTCAAGGCACTATGAATAGTGTCATCTTAGCCCTTGACGGAGCTTTTGATTATAAAATGTCCTCGCAAACGGCGAAGATATTGTCCTTTTCGGCCATGTATGCGAACCTACCAAGTCACCACCAAGTTAGATTCCAGAAACACGCGGATCTCACCGCGTCGTTAGCAACGGTCGTGAACAAAATGAAGGAGTCGTGTCCAAACTCAACTGATCTGAATATTCGTCAACCGAGGGAAGAACGAACCAAAACCTCCCAGTCCATCCGTTATGCTACCGAACAAACAGGAAGGCCCCAGAAGCAAAAGTTTGCTTCTGCAACGCCCGCGCCGTCGAACCAGTCTCGACCAAACTCATCGCGACAGACTCCCCCAAGTTCGCCCCTACGGTGTTACAACTGCTGTCAAGTAGGACATGGTATAAAACAATGCAGGGCGGCTGCTTATTGCGATTCCTGCAGGGAATCCGGTCACCGGCGGGGAGATCGTCCCAAATGCCGGGAGAAGGGTGCACCGCCCCAGCGACGGGATGAGTGGTCCAAAGGATCTCGACCTCCCAGGAGGCCAAAGAAGAAGGGATACCCTGAGGGAACCCCCTCTTATATAACTAACCCTAACCCTAATCTATCGAACCAGGAAGTTCGAAATATTTTTACAGAATGTTTGACCGAGCTGGGATACACCAGATCACCAGCCTTAGAACTGGAAAGTCGGGAGACGACCAATCTGCCCGATGATTTTTTAGAGGACCTGCCGGCTCCAGGATTCCAGTAAGAGGACGAGCCGGGTTGCCCTCCCCAGGGGTAGCTATTCCGTTGTGGGAAAAACCAGGAGTTACTGCTCCACTTAAGGACCCCGAGGGCCCTGCACGGAATAATCCAGATACCACTGTAGTAGAATCCTTTAAGTTCCCCTTTTCAGAAATCCCTTGCATTGAACCCGAGACCTATGAGTCTCGTCCCGCTTCACAGAGAATTGTGGCAAACTCTGTTGACGTTCCCACGTCATATGTTTGCACAATTAGTAATACGTTTGAAGATGCTGTTATTCCACTTCGCGTTCGAAGTGTAGATATGTTTGGTTTACTAGACACAGGTAGCAACGCTAACCTGATTAAACAGTCTAGTTTGAATAAAATTCCGGGAGTTTCCAAATTGGAACTTTTCCCGTCGAAGGTTGTTTTGAAGAACGTTAATGGAGGAACCATACCCTCCATGGGGCAAGTTAGACTTAAACTGAAACTCGGCAAGTTAGGCTTTGATGCCGATTGCGTAATCGTACAAGACTCTATGCACTTTCCTACCGACATTTTACTCGGTTATCCCTTCCTAAAAGGAAATGGTTGGGATCTTAAGTTTGAAACCAACGTTGTCCAAGTGCACGGACAACTTATTCCGTTAGTGAATACGGAGTCGAACCCAGAGGTTCGTTTTTCAACTGCTGTTGAAGCAGAGTTGAAGGTTTTTTCGGAAGATGTTCCCGATTTTGATGGAACCCTACAGGATTGTTGTAATCCTAGTAATGGAGGGATTCCATTTTTTCCGGCTTTGTCGCCGTGTGATGGTTTAGAGTCGGGTGAAAATCCCGTTGCACGCCAAGTCCGGCGTTCCTTGAAAGTTAGTTCAGAGTCTGTTCCAACCGATGAGTTTCAGTTGAGAGTTAAGGAAGAATTCGTTCTTGAGCCCAACCAACAGGTCTGCTTCCGCGTAATTGTTACCTTTAACGATGGTACTTACGTGGATCCTGCGACTTCAGTAGTCGTGGAGAATGTTCTTGAAAACCAAGTTCAACATTCAGGCTTAGTAATTGCACGCAGTCTGTGCACTAGCGAAGAGGCAACTATCCCTCTATTGTGCGCTAATGTTGGTTCCGAATCCATTACGTTACAACCTAATACGGTAATAGGCAAGGCCTATTTGGCCCAAGCTGAGCCTATTCGTATTTCTCACGACGTACGCAGGTGTACTCCTGGAGGCGTACCTCAGCAAACATTACGTGCTAATTACAAAGCATGTCTAGAGTCCGATCCCGCAAATTCTTTCCTTTGCAGCGACCCGGACTTGTTTGACCAATTATTGGACTTCTTGGTCGAACACGAAAGCATCATCGCACTCAAGGGTGATGCTTTGGGACGTTCAAACCTCGTCCCCTTTCATATTAATCTAGCGGATAACACAAAGCCCATCTACATTCCGCCATATCGCGTTCCGCACTCCCAGCAGTTGGTTGTTGAGGAACACGTGAAGGAGATGTTAGATTTGGATGTTATCCGACCGTCGGTTAGTCCTTGGTCTTCTCCGTTGATCCTGGTCAAGAAGAAGGACGGAACGTTAAGGCCGTGCATCGACTACCGACGCCTGAATAAAGTGACCGTTCCAGACCGATTTCCGCTTCCCAACATGCAGGAGGTCATTCAATATGTTGGTAAAGCTAAATATTTTACCTCGCTGGATTTAGCTTCAGGGTACTGGCAGATGTCTCTGTCTCCAGAGTCACGGCCATGTACTGCGTTCACTACCAACCAGGGCCATTACGAGTGGAATGTTTTGCCATTCGGGTGCCGAAACGGTCCTGCGAATTTCTCTCGACTTATGAACATTGTGTTGTCCGGATTATTAGGGTCTCATGCCTTAGTCTATCTAGATGACATAGTGATCTATAGCGATACAGTCGAAGAACATTTCGTACGTCTTGCCAAAGTCTTCAACGTCTTTCGAACGAGAATCTCAAACTAAAATTGACTAAGTGCCAATTTTTCCGATCCTCGCTTGTGTATTTAGGATTTCTTCTTGCCTCTGACGGAATCCGACCGGATCCCGCCAAACTTCAGGTTCTCCTAAATTACCCTGTTCCTCGAAACGTTGATGAAGTGCGAACCTTTATCGGGTTTGTAGGATTCTATCGCAATTTCATTCCTAGGTTTTCAGACATAGCCGCTCCTTTGACCAATTTGTTCAAAAAGAAGGCTACTTTTGAATGGAATTCTGAGCATCAGGAAGCCTTCACTGATCTCCGCGACAAACTCCTGCAAGAACCCATACTGCAGTTCCCGGATTTTGGTAAACCTTTTATAGTAGCCACGGACGCTTCTAACTACGGGTTAGGTGCCGTCCTACTCCAAGAAGTAGAAGGTACCGAACTACCTGTGGCTTATGCGAGTCGGTTACTATCCAAACCCGAACGTAACTATTCAGGGACTGAACGAGAAGCTTTAGCCATCGTATGGGCCCTGAAGAAGTTCAAGAATATTATCTACGGGTATAAAATAACAGTAAAAACGGACCACGCTCCGTTAACCTCATATTTTCTAAAAAACTACCCGACGGGCGATTAGGTCGCTGGGCTCTTACCGTCCAGGACTTTAGCCCCGAATACGTTCACCGTCCCGGAAAACTCAACGTTCTCCCGGATTGTTTATCCCGAATAAATAAACCCGAAGAGGTCCGTGGAATTCATCGGATTGAGACTATTCCCAATTTCGATAGAGACACGCTCTTCGAGGCACAACGCAAGGACTCGTATATTCTAATTTGGTGCAGCAATTAAAAGCCCAACCAAATTCGGAACTTCACCAGTTGTATGCTTTCCAGGATCAAATTTTGAATTATCAAATTTCTCCTGGGCAATACGTGGTAGAAGTTCCCGAGAGTCTTCAAGACGTGGCAATCAAACTTTGCCACGACAGCGTTTGTGCTGGGCATCCCGGAATTGAACGAACCCTAAAGTTGGTCCAAGCGCGTTACCATTTCCCACTCACGCGCACCAAGGTAACAGAACATTGCAAGGCATGCTCGGCATGTGCCAGGCATAAAGGAGCGCGTCCGCCCACCGCGCATATGCATGCGTACCCCGTTCCTGTTAGACCTTGGGAGCGCGTAGGAATGGACGTGATGGGCCCCTTTATCCAAAGTCGAAATGGAAACAAATACGTTGTCGTTTTCACCGACCATTTTACCAGGTATAATGAAATTGTACCTGTGCCTGCCCATACATCGGAGATAATTGCCAAGTGTTTACTCGAACGAGTAATTCAACGGCACAACACGCCGGTCGTGTTGCTCTCGGACAACGCTCGGGAATTTACCTCCGCGATGTTCGTAGAGTTATGCAAACGTCTCCACATCCAAAAGGTACAAATAACACCGTACCATCCGGCAGCAAATGGTCTGGTTGAGAGGCAGAACGAAAAGATCCTTAACGTCCTACGACATCTCGTGGACGCGGACCAACGTAATTGGGACGAGTGCATCTCCATGGTGCAGTGGACTGTTAACAACAACCACAGTCAACTCATCGGGGACACCCCTCATTTTAGATTGTATCATTACGATGCAAGATTTCCTTTCGACCTCCCAAACGACTCCACCGAAGAGGGATTTAACCTACAGGAACCTCAACGCTATGCGGACGACCTGGCTCGCCATTCGTTCCAAGTTTTCGAAGATACACGACGATGTCTCAACCATGAGACCGACCGAATGGTCCACTACCAACACAAGCGGTACCCTAAGCAACGGACCGTAATACCTGGAAACCGTTGCTGGTTGGCAGGTACGAAGCCTCCGGGCCTCAGTCGAAAACTCTGTCCAAAATGGGTAGGGCCATATCGCGTCCTCGAAGACCTGGGGCATAACACCTTCACCATCCAACACTTACAAACCTTAAAGAAAAAGGTTGTTCATGCCAACCAAATTAAGGTTACGAATGAGGATCCGAATCCCCCTCAACCGAAGTCGTCCCGACAACAAGGGGATACAACCCAACCCCGCGTTACCACTACCGAAACCGAGAAGTCGGACGAGTGGGAAAACTACCTAAGGCCCCCTCGGACTACCCTGTCCGTACAGCCTGAGGAAGCTATCCTTGAACCTGAAAATGAACTGGAGCCACTCCCTGCTGCTCCTTCCTCACCTTTGGAAGAAGCCCCGGAGACAACTCCAAACTTTAAAATTCTACCGGAGGGCCCCGCAGCCAGTGAGGAGCCCCCCGACTCACCATCACCACCCTCACCTATCGACGACCTTAAAACAGACCCTACGGTGACATATCGATTTCGACCACAGGAGTCGTCGCAAGGCCCGTGGACTCGCTCCCAATCGCGAATACCCGAGTCACTAGAACACACACATAGCCCTTTACTCGAGCCAAGCTCCGACCCCGTACCCACACTCCACTCCGTCCCTAAGACACCTACACAAGACAAGACACCTCCACAAAGCCCCTCCCTACCACCGAAAACCCCCTGCTGCCATCGACTCGGCCTGCTCCAACTGCGCGAATACCCGAGTCCCTAGCCACTACCTCAGCGACCCATCCACCTCACCCCCTTCGTCCCCCGGACCGACCTTCGGTCAAACCCAAGGTGAGACCCAAATTCCCGTCCTGGAGAACTTCTCGGAAGTAACCGCTAACACACCCAAAATTATTAATAATGTTAACTTCGGCCACTATGCTTACCTTTGTCTCCATTCTCTATCATTATTGTTATACCCTTCTTCGATGCTCAAATATACAACGCTTATCTTTTTCACCCCTTTCCCACAGTTTACTCTATGAGGGAAAACGTAACCCGTTTCATCTTACACACAGAACACCCATACTTTTTCCTTTCCAAAACCTACCAACAGTACACCCTGTTTACCACCCGCGACATTACTCACTGTAGGACACCTTTGTCAACCAAATTTCTCATTTGCCCTCCACTCCAACCATTTGTTTCCATACATTTTCAGAAACCTTGTTATCTAATGCTGTTACAAAATTCGTCCCGTGCAAATTGCACGTTCCGAGCATTCGACCCTTCAACCCCCGTTCAGCTCCAAATAAGTTCCGACCTCCTCCTGTCCATCCCCCAAAAACGTGAAGCAACCCTGGATTGCCCGAACAACCGTAGTATGATACAATTGGATCCAGTTAGTAGAATCCCCTCCGGTTGTTCTATTATTACCTCTAGCTTTATATCCACAAACCCCAGAGTACGCTCCCTTAACAACACGCCTCGTCTTGTACACCCTATGGCTCACCTCCCACCAATTCCTCTCTTCAACCTTCCTCTTGCCTCTGTAACTCTTGTACCTTCCTTAACTATCCCCTTGGGATCAGCAATTGGATCGTATCACCGAAACCCTCCAAGAACGGTCTCATGTCTTATCCCACGTTCAGCCCCTCACCTACGTCAACGCCGTCGCTGTCTTACTAATACTAATAATTATATTCATCTTCCTTGCTTGCCGCCCGTGTCGACGACTGAAGTGGAATGCCCCTACTTCGGAGCCCTCACCTTCGGAAGAAGCCCCGGACGGTCTGCCCCAATCTTCGGCCCCCCGTTAGCTGTCACTACACCGAGAAATCCAAATTTTAATTAGTTAGCTAGCATGTACATATTATTTTTGTTTCTGCTTAAAACTGTTGACCGTATTATTTTTTTTGTTTAATTGTTACTTTTGCAGAAGGGGAGGTAGTGTCCCGTAGTGTAAATCCTTACGGTACAAAAGAGTTCGTCTCCGACGAATTGTATTCTAAACCTTGAACCCAAAATTCCTTTGTTCTGATATCACAGAGTGTGCATTCTTTCATGCGCGGAGAAATCCAATGTAATCCGTATAAATCCACATAAATCCCATTAATCCGTATAAATCCGTATAAATCCCAGTAATCCAAATCTAAATTGTTAGATGCGAGGTGCATATGAAAATATGCACATCGCATGAATTCTTCGATCCCTCCGCGTCTCTATTATTGTCAGCATCACGTGATGCAAGGCAAGCGTCTATAAACATCTCAGTTTTTATATTTTTTATTATTAAATTTTCCTAAAAAAACCTGATCTATTCCCATAGATAAAGCATAATTGTGTCAACCTATAGCCCACCAGATTTCCCCTAGCTCGACCTACTCGCATACCAAATTTCAGCTCTTCCTAACCCCTATTTCTCTTTTCCAAAGAATCACGCAAAAGTGATTCTCTCGATTATGAAATTCATTTGCGCCCTGTAAATTCCTTCCAAATCAGTTCCCTTTTGTATAGGTTCGACCCTCCTTCCAGGCCGCCCCCCTGGCGCCTCTCGATCCTACAATTATGCTTTACTATCAAAAGAAAAATGTAAATTCCGCGAAACCTATTTCGATCATGATTGGTTCGCCCCCGGAACTCTCCCGAAGTTCCATCTCCCAATCGAGGCAGTAAATTAACGTCGCCTCCGCTTAAATTCGAATATGGAAAACTATTATAGGCGCTTGCTGTTAGGCTCCGCCCGTAAGAGGGTGACCCTTAGTTTACCTCGTCTCCGCCTACCCCGAGGTTATAAAAACCCCGAGAGCGTCGGAAACGAGGTTCTTTGCTTTCTGACAATCTTCATAATACGTAAACTCTGTGACCTAAGTCTGTAAATATTCCTGCAGTGGCACTACCCCTCCCGGTCAACTTAGCTTCCATTTGGTAATGGAACTTAACCTCAGATATATATAAAAATTGTATATTGAGCTTTAGTCAACCTGTTCAAAGTTAATTTTACTAAGTAATTTAATTTAATTAATTTAATTTCATTTAATGTAATTAAATATTATTTTTGATATAAAAAGAATTCTGTATTCAAAGTGGATTATTAAAAAGACTCTGTTAAATTGAGTTAGTCGTTTCCATTCACCGCACCAACTTTACAACCAATTGGGGTCAGTGACTTCCACACACATTGTTGACTAGGCGCGAGCGCCGAGTGCATCCACTGGTAACCCGAGAGTGACGTGTCTATTATCCTTCGGATATAATTCCGACTCCAACCAAGGGGACCAACCCTGGTATTCATTGTCCGTAGTCGTCTAAAACAAATCGAGGGCCCTTTTAGGGACGTACCCCTCGACAGTTGATCTTCTCGAAGCAAGTTTCTTTGAAGTTCGTTACCCACTGGTTTACTCCACACCTTGCACATTCAGCCTTCAGTTTCTGCGGTCCTGTCATTTTAACTTATTTTTTTCGAACTCTGAATACACTGAATAAGATAAAGCGTTCTAGCAATGAAAACTATCAAAAACGTTCTGACCAGTATGTAAAAAAGGAGGTGGGGGGGTGAATTCTTCCCGCGCGTAGACGCATCCGCCTATTTGCAAGTGACGTTCATCCCATTCACAAGACTACACCTCTCGCTGCTGCCACACCGACCAAGGGTCTCCCCAGGGCCGGACAGTCCCAAGCGTATCGCAGCTACCAACTGACAAACACTCGCGACGCAGGCGTCACGATTTCCCGCCAGGAGCGACAGCGAGATGCAGCCCCTTACTAAGTCTTATTAGTCACACACAAGCGGCCAGACTCTTAGAATCCAGTGTTCAAGGGATATCCCACCAGACCCAGAGGCTACGCCCGAGAGTTTACGCTGGCCTGGCAGCCAGCTGGGCAGTAAAGCTCTCTCACCTAAGAGCAGTACAGCCAAGCACCATCAATTGGTCACCAAAGAACGGTCGCAGGGGGCTGTTCAGGCCATTACGCGTTACGAATGGGCTTAACGGGGCACTAGCCACACTCCTTTCATCGCGCCTCTACACCTGGGACCCCTCCATCCCAGTCTCTCACGACCTACGAGCGTTAAATGGTGTTATTTATAGAGGTTCCAAAGCCTCTCTTCCCACGCATGAGGTAGCAGTAGGGTCCTAATAGTGAAAGAAGAGAAAAAGGCTTAAGAGAGAGAGAGAGAGAGAGAGGAGAGAGAGAGAGAGAGAGAGAAAGTTACAAGGAGCTACAACGAAAAGATGTACCTCAAAAGGCCTTGCGGCCCATACCGAGGAGGTACCAATAGCAACGGGTGCCAGGGAAAATTTTCTACACCCTCAAATAGTGTGCAAGGTTTGGTCTAACCTTTTCTTGAAGTGATCCACAGAGGAACTGTTCACAACTTCTGAAGGTAACCTGTTCCACGTGTTACAGATCTTATACGTAAAGTAATTCCCACACACACACTAGTCCTAAACCGTTTCAAATCCAACTTCCAACCATTGTTGCGAGTTGGGTTATCATTTAAACTAAACAGGCTTCTAAAATCGTCATCGTTGAACCCGCGTAAGAGCTTGAAAACCTCGTTCAGTTGACCGCGCAGCCTCCGAGTTTCCAGCGAAAACAAGTTCAGGGCGCGTAAGCGTCGATTGTAGCCCATATGGCCAACGGAGGGGATTAACTTTGTGGCCCTCGCCTGCACTCGCTCCAGCCTCTCAATATCTTTCCTGAGGGTGGGCGACCACAACTGCACAGCATACTCCAGGTGCGGCCGAACCAGGGAATTGTACAGAGAGAGCACAATCTTCTTGTTCCGAAACTTAAATTGCCTCCTGATATAACCAAACAGCTTCTGGGCTTTCTTTTCCACATCTACGCACTGTTTCGTAAACTTAAGGTCGCTGCTAATTAGCACACCCAAGTCCTTTTCCAAATCAGTGGCCTCGATATTACTCCGCAACATGGAGTAGTCCGACTTGGGATTGGCGTAGCGAATGTGCATCACTTTGCATTTACCCAAGTTAAACGGCATTTGCCATTTTTCGGACAACTTTCCTATCTTACGTATGTCCGCACGCAGTTGCTCGAATGAGAAAGAGAGAGAGAGAAAAAGAGAGAGAGAGAGAGAGAAAAAGAGAGAGAGAGAGAAGAAAAAGAGAGAGGGAAAATGAGAGAAAAGAGAGAGAGGGAGAGAAAAAGAGACAGAGAGAGAAAAAAAGAGGGAGAGAGAGAAAAAAAGAGAGAGAGAGAGAAAAAGAGTTACAAGGAGTTACAAGGACAAGAGGAAGCCTCAAACACCTCTCGGTCCACTCTGGGAGGTTCCTGTTATTAAAAGTTTATTTTTCTTTCAACTATCCTAGCAGTAGTAGAAAACTGGATAGAAAAGTAGAAGGCTCTCTCCCCACCATCCGCTCCCTCCCTGCCAGAGGCAGGTACGGAAAAAGGTTGAAGAAAATACCTTGACCCCTGGAAAAGTAGCCAAGGAAATTTTACAGGAAAGTGGAGAATATATAAATAGCTCTATATTAGCTTGCTCACAGCGACACCGTGCAAGCGAACTCCTGCAGAGTTTTCTGAGGTTTTAATCTTAAACTATGAGAGTATTCAGTACTTTGTCTAACCTATTTTTAAACACATTTACACTTTGACTGGAAACAACCTCTGAGGGAAGTTGGTTCCAGATATTAACTATTTTATAGGAAAAGAAATTTCCGCAGACAGAGGTCCTAAATGTCTTTAGTTCCAGTTTAAACCCATTATTTCTTGTCGGATTGTCATTAAGTGAGAATAAGTGTCTGTAATCTACCCTTGTCTATTCCTTTGAGCATCTTGAAGACTTGAATAAGCTGACCCCGCAACCTCCTCGTCTCTAAGCTAAACAGATTTAGGCGCTCCAATCTCCGTTGGTAGCTTTGCATTCTCATTGAAGGGATCAATTTTGTAGCCCTTGCTTGTACTCTTTCTAACCTTTCTATGTCCTTCCTGAGGGACGGAGACCAAAACTGCGCACAGTATTCCAGTTGAGGTCTGACTAGTGAATTATAAAGACACATTACAGTCTCCTCGTTCCGAAACTGGAACTGTCTTTTAATATAACCTAATAATTTGAAGCCCCTCTTTTCGACTTCTGCACAGTGCTTCGACGGTTTCAGATCGTTGCTGATATAGACTCCTAAGTCTTTCTCTAGATCGGTCTCAGTCAAGTTCCTTCCCAAGAGAGAGTAATCGGTCTTCGGGTTTTTATAACCTATGTGCATTACCTTACATTTGTCTAAGTTGAATGGCATCTGCCAAGTAGCAGACCATTCGCCCAACCTGTCAAGATCGTTCTGAAGCATTCTTACGCCCTCCTCAGTACCTACACTACTTCCTAATTTCGTATCGTCTGCAAATTTGGAGATTGCACTTAGAAGCCCGACGTCTATATCGTTAATATAGATGGATGAGAGAGAGAGAGAGAGAGAGAGAAAGGGTTACAAGGAGTTACAAGGAAAAGAAGTACCTGAAAAGGCCTTACGGCCCATACCGAGGAGGTACCAATGGCAACGGGTGTCACGGAAAATTTTCTACACCCTCAAATAGTGTGCAAGATTTGGTGTAACCTTTTCTTGAAGTGATCCACAGAGGAACTGTTCACAACTTCTGAAGGCAACCTGTTCCACGTGTCACAGATCTTATAGGTAAAGTAATTCCCACACACACTAGTGCTAAGCCGTTTCATATCCAACTTCCAACCATTGTTTCGAGTTGGGTTATCATTTAAACTAAAAATGCTTCTAAAATCGACATCGTTGAACCCGCGTAAGAACTTGAAAATCTTGATGAGATGACCAGGCAGCCTCCGAGTTTCCAGCGAAAACAAGTTCAGGGCGCATAAGCGTCGATTGTAGCCCATATGCCTAACGGAAGGGATTAACTTTGTGACCCTCGCCTGCACTCGCTCCAGCCTCAATATTTTTTCTGAGGGTGGGCGACCACAACTGCACAGCATATTCTAGGTGCGGCCGAACCAGGGAATTGTATAGAGAGAGCACAATCTCCTTGTTCCAAAACTTAAATTGCCCCCTGATATAACCAAACAACTTCTGGGCTTTCTTTTCCACCTCTTCGCACTGTTTCGTAAACTTAAGGTCGCTGCTAATTAGCACACCCAAGTCCTTTTCCAAATCAGTGGCCTCGATATTACTCCCCAACATGGAGTAGTTCGACTTGGGATTGGCGTAGCGAATGTGCATCACTTTGCATTTACCCAAGTTAAACGGCATTTGCCATTTTTCGGACCACTCTCCTATGCTACGTAGGTCCGCACGCAGTTGCTCGATTGAGAAAGAGAGAGAAAAAGAGAGAGAGAGAGAAAAAGAGAGAGAGAGGGAAAAAGAGAGAGAGAGAGAGAGAGAAAGAAAGAGAAAGAGTTACAAGGAGTTACAAGGAAAAGAAGTACCTCAAAAGGCCTTGCGGCCCATTCCGAGGAGGTACCAATGGCAACGGGGCCAGGGAAAATTTTCTGACCCCTGGCTTGGGGATGACGTGGGTGTCCTCCCTGGTGAACACTCCCGCAAAGTACTCATTCAGCACATTAGCGATGTCCGCGTCAGAGGTCTGCAGAACGCCGCTTCTAATGGGCTTTCTACTATTAACATAACTGAAGAACTCCTTAGGGTTCTCCTTGCAGAGGCTTGCCACCCGTAGTTCTTCGTTACGTTCCGCTAGCCTGACCTTCGCCTTCACTTCCCTACACAGGCGGACATACGCCTCGGTGTTCTCATGGGAACGATTGGCCTTCGCTCTCCTATACGCTACTTTCCTATTTCGGATAGCCGAAGCGATATCACGACTGAACCACTTAGGCTGCGTTGAAGCAGGGGTGACCGGTTTTGAGGGTATGGCAGCAGACTACAGCACCATAAACTCGTCCCGGAATGCACCCCACACTGCGTCAACATCTCCGCCGACGTCTAACCCCATCTCACCTACTCTATCCCGTAGGCTAACAAAGTCCGCCCGCCGGAGATCGAGCTTCCTGCCTCTCGAGTTACTACGCTTCACCCGAGGGACGCAGACACAGAACCTAATCAGACCGTGATCACTCCCGCCCAACGATTCGTCAACGGTGAGGCCAGTGACGAGGATGTCTTCGGTCGTGAATACTAAGTCTAGAACGCTTTCGCCTCGTATAGGCTCATTGACACGCTGAGTGAGGAGGTTCTCATCACAAAGTCAACTAGCCTCCTCCCTTCAGCATCAGCAGTCCTGTCTTCCCACTTTATGCCGCGACAGTTGAAGTCTCCTAAAACTAAACACACCATATCCCCTTGCAGGCTACAGAGTTCGGCGTACAGGGCTGTATCCTCCTCGAGGAGGAGATGCGGAGGTCTGTACACCAAGATTAACCAATAGTTCGTCCCTCCCACTTTCAGATCGACGCCAAGCAGCTCCCGTTCCGAACGGAACTGGCAGTCAACCGGACTCAACGTGTCCCTCACGTATTTTAGTACTCCTCCCCCCTCCCCACGGGTGCGGTCTTTGCGAAACATTCTATACCCGGGAATTTCGAACTCCCCAACGTAGTTCCTACGATCAGTATGATTCCAGGACTCGGTGATAGCAACGATATCCTGGTATTCTGAAGCTAAGAGCGCTCGTAGCTCGCAAAACTTATTCCTAATCGACCTAGCATTAAAAAGCATTGCACGGGGGAGCCTTCCCTATTCTGACCGTTCCCTAGCACGACCCGTTTCCCGAACAGCCAGGGCTGTCGGGAGTTGAAGAGCCCCTCACCAACGAGGGGGCAACTTCCGCAGGAGGCTGAGCCCCATCCAACGGGGAAGGAGGGCCACCCACCTGTACATGGACGCATCCTTCAATTGAAGGTACGTCCGCCACCGGCTCAGCATCATCTCTCCCCGGTGGGGGCCCGTCATCTCTCTCCCCGGGCTCAACCTCACCATTCTGTATAGGTGCCGGTTGAGCAGCGCGCCTGGCACACCTTTACCCTTATCATTGAAGTGGACACCACCCCTCTGGTAAAGGTCCCACCTACCGAAAATGCGTCGAACGGGTCAATAACCCTCACGCCCAGCGGGACGCACAAGTCTTGCACCCTCCCGTTGATGCCAATGGCCTTACTGAGCGCGTGATCACTGGCATTCATCCGCGGTAAAACACCCATCAACATTCCCCTGTCTGTCTTCAGTTTCAGATCATCAGCAAGAGACATCATCTCGGTGATGATCTCTTCTGTAAAACCTACCCTACAGCCTTTGAGGAACAGGTCGTTGCCACCAGCGTGAACAACGATCGCAGTCCTCCGACTAGCCACGCGCAGCTTCTCTACCTCCTTCCTTAAGTGCGCCGTTCCCCGCCCAGCTAAGCACCTTACTTTCCTCCTGTCCCTGTTTGCAGAAGCAAAGTACTTCTCCTGGCCCCTGATCTGCAAGTCCCCAATCAAAACGGTGTCTTCCTCCTTTGAGCACAGGAGACTAAAGCGGTTGGAGGTCCTGACAGGGGCAACCGGAGTCTCAGGCTTCGGCTTCGCAGCCTTCTTGCCCGAGACCTTTTGATACCAGCCGCCACCCATAGACTCAGCCGCACTTACACCACCCGACCCACCCCGACCGGCAGGTACATCCTTCGGTTTCTTTGGGCCATCAGTAGGCCCCATCCCACCCTTTTTCTTTATCGGCCCCTTCCCACCCTTCTCTATCGGCCCCTTCTTTGCGCCCTCCACCGTGCGCCGCGGTTCCGTGCATTCCACGTGGGTCGCTGGCGATTCCTGACACTGATTTTTTTACCCTGGCCCCCGGTTGCACCTCTACCCTTTCTCCGCGGTCCCGAGCTCTGTCCAGTCCATCGATGGACCGCCTTTCCAGGGCAGCTATCCTATGAATGGGGTCCGGGGTGGATGGCGTAGCCGCGTGAGTGACCACCGCACCTCCAACAGCCGATCTGGACGACTCGAGCCGCCGGACCCTCTCCTCTAGCTTCTCGTAGAACTGCATGAGTTCGCAAAAGCGGCACATGCTGGAGTGGTTGATCTTCTCGAAGCAAGTTTCTTTGAAGTTCGTTACCCACTGGTTTACTCCACACCTTGCACATTCAGCCTTCAGGTTCTGCGGTCCTGTCATTGTAACTTATTTTTTTCGAACTCTGAATACACTGAATAAGATAAAGCGTTCTTGCAATGAAAACTATCAAAAACGTTCTGACCAGTATGTAAAAAAGGAGGTGGGGGGGTGAATTCTTCCCGCGCGTAGACGCATCCGCCTATTTGCAAGTGACATTCATCCCATTCACAAGACTACACCTCTCGCTGCTGCCGCACCGACCAAGGGTCTCCCCAGGGCCGGACAGTCCCAAGCGTATCGCAGCTACCAACTGACAAACACTCGCGACGCAGGCGTCAAGATTTCCCGCCAGGAGCGACAGCGAGATGCAGCCCCTTACTAAGTCTTATTAGTCACACACAGCGGCCAGACTCTTAGAATCCAGTGTTCAAGGGATATCCCACCAGACCCAGAGGCTACGCCCGAGAGTTTACGCTGGCCTGGCAGCCAGCTGGGCAGTAAAGCTCTCTCACCTAAGAGCAGTACAGCCAAGCACCATCAATTGGTCACCAAAGAACGGTCGCAGGGGGCTGTTCAGGCCATTACGCGTTACGAATGGGCTTAACGGGGCACTAGCCACACTCCATTCATCGCGCCCCTACACCTGGGACCCCTCCATCCCAGTCTCTCACGACCTACGAGCGTTAAATGGTGTTATTTATAGAGGTTCAAAAGCCTCTCTTCCCACGCATGAGGTAGCAGTAGGGTCCTAATAGTGAAAGAAGAGAAAAAGGCTTAAGAGAGAGAGAGAGAGAGAGAGAGAGAGAGAGAGAGAGAGAAAGTTACAAGGAGCTACAACGAAAAGATGTACCTCAAAAGGCCTTGCGGCCCATACCGAGGAGGTACCAATAGCAACGGGTGCCAGGGAAAATTTTCTACACCCTCAAATAGTGTGCAAGGTTTGGTCTAACCTTTTCTTGAAGTGATCCACAGAGGAACTGTTCACAACTTCTGAAGGTAACCTGTTCCACGTGTTACAGATCTTATACGTAAAGTAATTCCCACACACACACTAGTCCTAAACCGTTTCAAATCCAACTTCCAACCATTGTTGCGAGTTGGGTTATCATTTAAACTAAACAGGCTTCTAAAATCGTCATCGTTGAACCCGCGTAAGAGCTTGAAAACCTCGTTCAGTTGACCGCGCAGCCTCCGAGTTTCCAGCGAAAACAAGTTCAGGGCGCGTAAGCGTCGATTGTAGCCCATATGGCCAACGGAGGGGATTAACTTTGTGGCCCTCGCCTGCACTCGCTCCAGCCTCTCAATATCTTTCCTGAGGGTGGGCGACCACAACTGCACAGCATACTCCAGGTGCGGCCGAACCAGGGAATTGTACAGAGAGAGCACAATCTCCTTGTTCTGAAACTGAGATTGCCTCCTGATATAACACAACAACTTCTGGGCTTTCTTTTCCACATCTACGCACTGTTTGGTAAACTTAAGGTCGCTGCTAATTAGCACACCCAAGTCCTTTTCCAAATCAGTTGCCTCGATATTACTCCCCAACATGGAGTAGTCCGACTTGGGATTGGGGTAGCGAATGTGCATCACCTTGCATTTACCCAAGTTAAACGGCATTTGCCATTTTTCGGACCACTCTCCTATCCTACCTATGTCCGCACGCAGTTGCTCGATCGTCTCCGGCGTCCCAACATTGGCCCCAATCTTGGTTTCCTCAGCGAATTTGGCGATCCGACTGACGATGCCACCTGCTATATCATTTATGTAAATGATAAACAACAGCGGCCCCAAAACGGAACCCTGAGGAACCCTGCTAGTGACTGAGGCCCAACCCGAACTAGCCTCTTTAATTACAACCCTGTGCCGCCTATTCTTCTGCCAGTTTTCAATCCACCTATCTACTTCCCCACCGATATCCAGCGCGCGCACTTTGGCCATTAGCCGGCGGTGAGGTACCTTATCAAAGGCTTTCTGAAAGTCGAGATAAAGTATATCGATCGCCCTACTTTTGTCATACTCACTCAACATGACGTGGAAAAACTCGAGCAAGTTGGTGAGACACGACCTATGCCGTCTAAACCCATGTTGGGAGTCCCCAAGCAGCTTGTAGGAATCCAAATGGTCAACGATCCTATCCGCTATTGTCCCCTCTAATAATTAATTTACCTACAACTGAAGTGAGACTAATGGGACGATAGTTCCCTGGACTTTCGTGATCCCCTTTCTTAAAGATAGGGGTCACGTTGGCTTCCCTTCAGTAACCAGGCACCTGGCCCGTCTCCAACGATTTGTTGAAGACTGTAGCCAGGTGGGGAGCCACCTTTTCGCGCACCTCCCGCAACACTCTGGGGAGAAACTGGTCTGGCCGAGGAGCCTTAAATGCGCTCAGTTTGTCTATTCTATCGGCAACGACTGTCGCGGTACATCGAACACTATCCAGGCCAGCACCTTCGTGCCTGACGCCTGGCTCGGGGATGATGCGGGTGTCCTCCCTGGTGAACACTCCCGCAAAGTACTCATTAAGCACATTGGCGATGTCCGCGTCGGAGGTCCGCAGAACGCCGCTTCGGTCCTTTAACGGACCTATCATGCTTCTAATTGGCTTTCTACTAACATAACTGAAGAACTCCTTGGGTTCCCCTTGCAGAGGCTTGCCACCCGTAGTTTTTCGTTACGTTTCGCTAGCCTAACCTTCGCCTTCACTTCCCTACACAGGCGGACATACGCTTCAGTGTTCTCATGGGAACGATTGGCCTTCGCTCTCCTATACGCTACTTTCCTATTTCGGATAGCCGAAGCGATGTCACGATTGAACCACTTAGGCTGCGTTGAAGCAGGGGTGACCGGTTTTGAGGGTATGGCAGCAGACTGCAGCACCATAAACTCGTCCCGGAATGCACTCCACACTCCCTCAACATCGCCGCCGACCTTTAACCCCATCTCACCTACGCTATCCCGTAGGCTAACAAAGTCCGCCCGCCGGAGATCGGGCTTACTGCCTCTCGAGTTACTACACTTCACCCGAGGGACGCACACACGGAACCTAATCAGACCGTGATCACTCCCGCCCAACGATTCGTCAACGGTGAGGCCAGTGAATACTAAGTCTAGAACGCTTTCGCCTCATGTGGGCTCATTGACCCAAAGAAAGAGAAAGAGAGAGAAAGAGAGAGAGAGAGAGAGAGAGAGAGAGAGAAAGAAAGAGAGAAAAAGAAAGATAGAGAGAGAGGATGCATGTGCATGTACATGCATATGTATATGATACAGCGGAAAAAGCCGCATGAAACCCCTTAAAATAAATAAAGAGGAAAATATTTGAGCATTTTTTAATAACCAAAGAGGGAGGTTGACACCTAAAATTTCCACCAGGAAATTTATGGCGCTTTTAAAGTACACCGGAAATTAAGCGCTTTCGTAAGACCAAAATTGAGAGAGAAAACTATTCACAAAAGCTTTTAAATTCTCGCACAAGTTTATTCTTCTTCTGTCTTTCTTTCCTTCTTTCTTTCTATTTCATTTTTATTTCATGTCGTATCTTTTGGAAGTTGTTTCGATTCAGTGTCTTTCATTTTTATGCAAAGTTTGTTTGATATCCAGTGATTGAGTAATCGTCATTAGGATGTACAGATGTACACTATTAGAATACTGTATATTGAGAGTGGCACAGTCACTTTATTGACAATTTTAAATAATAGTAGGGAACAGAATAACAATAATAGGAAACAAAAAAAAATTTATTTACAGAGTGGTCACAAAATTCTTCACAAGTTCAAAATGTTGTTACTTGGACAATATGCAAGTTATGTAGGTGAATTATTACTCATTTGAAAGAAGATACCTTTACTTTTTATTGCTTTGCAGGTTCGATAATATCACAGCTCACTTCTGAGCAGAGAGCCGAGCTAGTGAAGCTGTACTATGTGCATGGCAAGTCTCCGACAAGGATACAACGTACATACAAACGTACACACAGTTGCAAGACAGCTCCATCAAGGCATACAATACCGCGAGCCATACGTAACTTTAAGGAAACTGGTATCATCAAAAACAGGAACAAAGGCAGAAGTTTTTTTTAGGCAGGAAGGAGGGGGCCAATGGCGGACGCCCGCAAAAGTGCACCCCCGCTATAGAAGAAGAAGAGAGCCAAAATCAAGGTCCGGGGTTTTGGAGATGCCTAGACATACTGCGTTTGAAAGATTAGAAGTCATAGACAGGAGGAAGGATGGATTGAGGAAGATTACTTCAGAGTTGACCGGTGAGTAGATGAAAGACTGAAAATACCGATTAGCACTTGATTAAATAGTTGGACAGAAAAGGAATGAGAAAGTGTAGAAAGTATGGTGCTGCGTGCTCTCCTTAAAGGAGGAGGCATGCAGTTAGAGAGTTCAGAAGAGCAGTGTCCGTTATAATAGCGATGGTAAAGAGAGAGTGAGGCAACATTGCGGCGAAGAGAGGGATTGATAACAGTCAGCAAAAGGCGAGGAATGGATGAGACGAAAAGCCTTTGATTCCACTCGGTCAAGTACGGCTGTGTGGGTTCAGTCACCCAACACATGAAAAGCATACTCCATACAGGGGCGGACAAGACCCCTGTACAGAGACAGCAACTGAGTTGGGGTGACGAAACTACGGAGGTGGTACAGCACACCTAACCTCTTAGAAGCTGTTTTGGAAAGAGAGTATATGCGATCTTTCCAGGGAAGATCACGAGAAAAGGAAACGCCAAGAATGTTAAGCGAAGAGGAAGGATTGAGTTGTGTTGTTGAAGGTAAGGGGAAAGTTTTGTGGAAGATTGTGACGAGTAGACATATGGAGGAACTGAATTTTTGAGGCATTCAAAGCCACAAAGTTTTCTCTGCCCGAATCAGAGATAGTAGAAAGATCAGAGGTCAGGTGTTCCATAGCCGTACTCCGCGAATCAAAGTGACTGCTGTGAGGGACGCTTTGGGAGGCGGGTGGAGAAGTGAAAAGTGGAATCATCGGCGGAGGAGAGAATAGGACAGGAAGTGCGACTTAAAAGATCATTAATAAATAAAATAATAAGAGTGGGTAACAGGACAGAACCCTGAGGAACACTGTTAATAGCTTTAGGAGAAGAACAGTGGCCATCTACAACCGCAGCTATAGATCGGCCACAAATGAAATTAGAGATGAAGGCACAGATAGAAGGATAGAAACTGAAGGAAGGCAATTTCAAAATTAAAGATTTGTGCCAGACTCTATCAAAAGTTTTCGATATGTGTAACGCAGGGGTTCTTAACCTTTTTAGGCTACGACCCAAATGCTGGGCGCGGTAAAATGATCGCGGTAACATGATTACGGATTACATAAATAAATGATAAATGACAATTTAATGAACCAATTTTGGGTCGCGACCTAGGAGTTAAGAAACACTGGTCTAGCGCAATAGCAAACGTTTCACAGAAATCCCGAAAGGAGGATGACCAAGAGTCAGATAGATATGCAAGAAGATCGCCAGTAGAACGTCCCTTGCGGAACCCATACTGACGATCTGAAAGGAGGTTGTGAAAAGAGAGGTGTTTAAGAATCTTCCTATGAAGGATAGATTCAAAAACTTTTGAAAGGCTAGAAATCAAAGCAATTCGACGATAGTTGGAGGGTTGAGAGCGATCACCCTTCTTTCGGACAGGCTGAATGAAAGCGAACTTCCAGCAGGAAGGAAAAGTTCCAGATGAGAGACAAAGACGTAAGAGTTTGCCTAGGCACAAAAGCACAGTTCTTGAGAACAACTTGAGGAACACCAACAGGACAGTACGCCTTCCTAGAATTGAGCCCAGATTGGGCAGAAAAAACACCTTTAGAAGAGATTCTAATTTCAGACATAATAAAATCAGAGGGAGGAGGAAATGGAGGAACAGCACCGGAATCGTCCATGGTTGAGTTGGAAGCGAAAGTTTGAGCGAAGAGTTCAGCTTTATCAGGAGAAGAGACGGCAACTGAGCCATCGAAATGGAAAAGAGGGAGGAAAGAAGTAAAGTTGTTGAAGAGGTTCTTAGCTAGATGCCAAAGAGAGCGAGAAGAATTAGAATTGGATAGATTTTCACACTTTTGGCGGATGAAGGATTTTTTGGCAAGTTGAAGAAGATTTTGCACGATTCCGGGCAGAAATATAAGCTGAGTGAGAGTCAGGAGTTGGATGGCGACAGTACCTTCTGAAAACCTCCTCTCTATTTCGGACAGCACTAGAACAATTTAAACCGAGGTTTTTTGGCATTAGTGGTAAGAATAGAGTATGGACTGCGCGCCTCCATGCCCGAGTGAATCACCTCCGTGACGCGCTCAGCTCACTCGGAAGGGACCCGGCCACGAAAGCAATAATCATCAATCACTGGACGCCCTAAAGTTGCTACAAGAAACGAAAATGTTAAACGAATTTGGGCCCTTCAGCAAAGTCCAAGAAAATCGTCACGTCGACTGTCTACTGAACTTGGCATCACTGAGGTTCTGTGTTGCAAATGTTACACACTGATTTTAAGTTATACCCCTATAAGAATTAGGTTCTTCAATCACAAACTGATCAAAACAAGGCAGCTCGACTGCACTTTGCAGAAGAAATGTCAAGAGTTGGTAGAGCAAAATCCAGGAATCATGCAGCGAATTCAGTTCACGGATGAGGCCCATTTTTATGTTTCTGGCCATGTAAACAAGCAAAATCTTCGAATATGGGCTTGTGGGCAGCCACATGAAACTGAGAAGCTTCCTCTCAGTGTGGAAAAGCTAACTGTGTGGTGTGCTATAGGATATGGATGTATCATCGATCCATTCTTTTTGGAAGATGAAAATGGTGACACTGTGACCGTCAACACTACCCGTTGGCTGTGTGAGGAGGAGCACCATCATGCATGAACCAGGGATCGTTTTGATTGATATCATTAAATCAAAACGATCTCTGGTTCATGCATGATGGTGCTCCTCGTCACACAGCCAACGTGTTGCTGGACTGACTGAGAGGGAAGCTGCAGGACAGGATCCTATCGCGATGCACAGAGCGAGAATGGACATCACACAGCCCAGACCTGAACCCGTGCAACTTCTTCCTCTGGGGCTATCTTAAGAATGAGGTATACAAAAACACGAAACCAGGAATCTAGACACCCTCAAAGCTAACATTCGGCAAGAAGTGAAACAAATCCAGCAAAACACAATCATAGCTGTGGTGGACAACTCACCAGATTGCAGTGGGTGTAAGGGCAGGGAGGGCGCTGAATTGAGCATATCATGCACTTCTAGATTTTTATGATTGTATAGAAATGTTTATATTAACACAAAAGTACACGTCTATAATTTCAAATTATGATTTTATTTTGTCTCGGTACTTGTTTCTGAAATACATGTTCTTAAAGTTGTGAAGTTTTTTCCTGACCACCTGTAGATAAATGTTAAACAGAAGAAAGGAAAATTCAGAAAATAAATCTTTTAATCAAATACAATTAGGGATCCAAACTATAAATATCAGTGTGCAGCCCATCATTGCCATGGTATAATTCAATGCAGCACCATGTTCTCTCAGCCATCTTTTCAATTTGTCGCTTAGTTATTTTCGAAAAAGTTACTGAGACTGCTGTTTTGAGTTGGTCATTTGTCTGATAAAGCTGTTTTGACACACGTGCTTTGATAAATCCCAATATCACATCAAATATCACATGTCAAATACTGTATCACATGTCAAATCGGAACGCTGCGGTGAGCAGACCATATCAGAACTACAACAGATCCACCTCCCTTGAAATTCTGCATCCAGAAAGTGACGAACAACGAATGGCAAGCGCACCTTCCTGCTGCAAAAAAGTTCTCTCTTTTATCCCGTCCTGTCAACTGAGGGTTCAAAACAGATGTCAATAATCTAAAAAAAAAATGAGGACCAATAACTTTTTCTCCAGATATTGCTGCCCAAATCATCAGATGAAGTGCATTCTGTTCAACTTCTTCAAAAAATTATTAGTGAGAATATTTTTATTTAGGTGCAATATTAAGGCTAAGTTTACTTTAAAGAGGCACAGTAATTACACTGGTCTACAAATTTTGAAAAAGTTTGTGCTTCTGAGATAAAATGTGTTTCCTATTATGGATTTTGGGGTGCTGAAAACGAATATGACCATAAAAACAGTCGATTGGCTACAGTTTCCAAGAAAATTTAAGTTACACATTTTGCGTATAAGTATACCATATATTAGTAAAATACCTGTATAATGCAGTCACTTATATTGATTCAACCCGTCGCTTCTTTGCTTGTCTCTTGTATTCAACTTCTGGAGCATCTCTTTTTATTGTCCAGCAGTAGTCTGCAAACAATGATGGACTCCATTTCCCCTGGTAGCGTTTCTCCATCGCTGAGATATCCTGGTGGAAACGTTCACCATGTTCATCGCTGACTGCTCCGCAGTTGGCCGGAAAAAAATCCCAGGTGCGAATGGAGGAAATGTATCTTTAAAGACATATTGCAGCCCATTTTTTGATAGGACAACAGCAGGTTTTCCACCAGCTCCCTGTAATTGTCAGCTTTGGTATTTCCGAGAAAATTGGTTGCGACTAACCGGAAAGCATTCCACGCTGTCTTCTCCTCACCACCTAGGATACGGTCGAACTCCTCATCTCTAAGAAGCTCGCGGATCTGTGGACCAACAAATACACCCTCCTTGATTTTTGCTTAACTGAGCTTTGGGAATTTACCACCGAGGTACTTAAAAGCTGCCTCCGTTTTATCCATAGCCTTAACAAAATTTTTCATGACGCCCAGTTTGATGTGTAGGGGTGGTAACAAAATCTTGCTCGATTCTACAAGTGGAGGACACTGAACATTTTTTGTTCCAGGTTCCAGTGAGTGTCGGAGTGACCACTCCTTCTTGATGTAATGAGAAGTCCTAGCCCGACTATCCCATTCACACTGAAAACAGCAGTACTTAGTGTAGCTCGGCTGCAGTCCAAGCACGATAGCAACAACTTTCAAGTCACCACAAACCTGCCACTGATGTTTGTCATAGTTTATGCAGTTCAAAAAGTTGCATCTTCATCTTGTTATATGTTTCCTTCATGTGACTGCATGACCAACTGCATGCCAACATGCAACAAAACAGCTTTTAGACTCAACTTCGATGAATCAATGAACAGCTAAGCGAAATCAGGATTCTGTACATAACATGACGTAATTAAAATCTATAAATAGACCATTCGCTTCTTAGTCATCAGTCTGTGTCTATCTTTCGCAGTGAGTAGTCGTGTCTCTTTTGTGGTGTTAAATATGTATCGTCGTGGCCGTTTACGCCATCACTTTCGTAGAAGGAAATATAATTGTCGTTCTCTTCGAAGAAATGTGAGAAGGCGTGGGAGGAAGAATGTGTTTACAGCATTAATGAAATTTGTTTATTTAGATAAAAATACATTTGGTGTTAATACTGATGGAATTTATACTTTGTCTTTGGATTTATTAAGTACTGAGGCTAAAGCTACTATTTTAAATTTTAATTATTATCAAGTTACTGGTGTATCTTTTCAATGTATACCACAAATGAATATGTCTGGTTATGTTATAAATTTTGAGGATTCTTTAGGTCGTAGAAAAGATGCTAGAGGTTGTAGAAAGAGATCCTAATGTAGGCATATCACCAGTACCTTATTTAATCGTTCCCCATGCTGTATTATGGGAATCTAATTTAGATACGTCACATAGTGCAGAGCAAGTAATGATGCATCCAAGAAATTGGTGTTTCTCCCCTTTTAAAGGGTTTAGAATGTATCGTAGGCTAAATCAAGTGTGTCAATTAGGTCAACAAGTCACTGCTCAATTCCCACAAAGTTTGATTAAGATTAGTACTAATGATTTAACAAGGTCATTAGGTCGAATATATGTTGGTAAATATACACCAGAAGGATCTCAACAAAATGAATATGCATTTAATTATGTGAATACGATTGTATCTTATGTAAAGTTATATGGCATAAAACAATAAAAAAATTAAAAAAACTAAAAAAAAAATTTCCATCTTGCACAGCAGCGTCGTATAGTATTACCGACGCTGTGTTGTGTTTCATGGTTAGTTTATCGCCCCACGTCACTCGCCAATTTCTTTTTAGCTAGGCTGACCATATTTCCTTGAGACAAAAACGGGACATTGGGATGGCAAAAAAGGGACGGGGGTTATGTAATATTCTGTATTCATGAAAAAGTAAGTACATAAACATATTGAGCTTACAATTATTCTTCAGTGACAGAACCCATACAAAAACCCATACAAAACGGTACGTATGGTCAGCCTATTTTTAGCTCCAATGAACTTAGCATATGGCGAGTGGCATGACGTCATAATATGTGCATGAGTCATGCTTACCATCCTCATTTTGAGCTTGAAGCCTAGCTTGCCTTACATTGAGATCTATAATTAGCCTTGACGTCATAGAGTATAAGATTACACCTCATTCGTCACCTAATGAATATCGTACGTCAGTCCAGACTAATCAAACTTTATACCGGGCTTATCAATCATTGGCACTCTCGCAGAGTTAGTGCCTTGCCAGAGTTAGAGAAAATGTCGGCAGAACAGTATCTAGTTACAAGGTCTGTCAAATTTATAGCCGTATCATATTTATATATAAAATGTACTGTACTTTGTGCATCCCGTCTGTAGTCGAAGATCTGTCTACAACTTGTCAGTCACCACAAACCCGCCACTGATGTTTGTCATAGTTTATGCAGTTCTAAAGTTGCTTATTCATCTTGCCATATGTTTCCTTCATGTGGACTGCATGACCAACTGGAATTGATGGCAATACGTTGCCAACATGCAACAAAACAGCTTTTAGACTCAACTTCGATGAATCAATGAACAATCTCCACTCATCAGGATTGTGAATAATGTTGAGAGCTGCCATCAGACCATCGATGTAGTTGCAAGCTACAAGGTCACCTTCCATGATGAAGAATGGGACAAAATCTTTTTGACGGTCACGAAACTTACTAACATTTTCAGCGAGGAGATTTCACTGCTGCAATCTGGAGCCCAACAGCTCTGCCTTACTCTTTGGCAGTTCTAAATCTCTGATAAGGTCGTTTAATTCATTCTGAGTTATCATGTGCAGTTTAGAAGATGTCAAGTTATATACAAATTCAGGGTCTTGTGAAGTTGAAGGCTCACAAGTTTCGCAGATTCCTTCATTCTCCTCGTCCTATGACTCCAGGGAGAATGAGTGTGGGGGCTCAGGAACGGGTAGTCCTTCGCCGTGAGGTACCGGGCGTATAGCAGAGGGTATATTCGGATATTGTAAAATCCACTTTTTCTTCTTGCAAATGCCTTTCTTGACTGGAGGCACCAAATTAGGCCTGTTCAAAAATCAACTTTTTCTTATTTTCATAGGTTTCTGTACATTGTCCCATGTTTTTTGACCTGAAAAAGCCGAAAATCACAACTATTTTGACCTAGGATGTTCGGAAGCATTGCCGCATGGAGTTTTAAATTTTCTGCCTTGAAATCGGCCAAAGCGCCAATTCCGGGGTCCCTTGAATTATGTTTTGCACTTTAACTTTTGATCTAAACAAGATAGAGCAACAAATTAGGTATCAAATGAAAGAGCATAAAATTAATAAATAATAATAATAATAATAATAATAATAATAATAATAAATAAATAATAATTAATAATAATAATAATAATAATAATAATAATAATAAATAAATAATAATTAATAATAATAATAATAATAATAATAATTATCTATCATTTTTCAGGAAACAACAGAAACTCAATCAGAATCTAGAAAACCATCTACAAGTTACAACTTCACAATGGCATTAAGCAAGGAGCTAAGGGAGCTCCGAGGGCGCACAGTTGATATCTCAGAACCTCCACGTACTGTCCACAGGCAGGTGTCAACTGGGCCATCTACCAGATCTCTCACTGAAACTTTCCTGGTTGGATACCCTTCAGCTTTTATCAGTGGTTCCCAGCTTCCCACCAACAGACAGGCGTTCCAGTATTTCCTTAATCTTCAGAATTTACCAGAAAATGCAGGGAGGCCCATGGTTCAAGACCTTGCATATGAAACAGTTGAATCTATCATCCCATTCTGGCAGATGGCTAGGATCAAGACAATGACCAAGTACAACGCAATGAAGCTCTTCATGAAACTACATGAGAAACATCGTGCTCTGGTGAAAAGCAAAGGAAGAGCAAGTAACCCTGGAGGAAAAAGAGGAGCATTTGTGCTGGAATTAGACAGCCTGTTCGATATAGGAGCTCCAGATGCAATCCAGGAAATACAGAACAACAGACTGTTATCCAGAGAGAAGAAAGATGAGGATATCAGGTTCTACGAAGACCAAAAGACTGAGAGGAAAGGTCATATGTCTGGTCATGACAAGATTTTTGAGACAAGATCCCTGCAGCAAGCAGCGAGGAATGAAAGACTGCAGCATAGACAAGAACAAGGTAAAACTAATTACTTTGAACGTTACAAAAAGTTTTAAGTTTTACTCCATTGCGATATTTAGCATGTACTTAACAATTACTGTCTTAACATGTTGTACTATTTTACAGCTGCAGCAGAACAAGAGGCAGTTGTTCATGTGGATGACATTACCTGGGGTGACTCAACTGACAACGACGCTAACACAGAGGACATGGATTACCATCAGCCTCGTCCTGGATGTTCTCACAATCAAGACACTGTGACTAGTGTGACTTTGACGTTTCCAAGGAAGGTCATGGAATGTGATGTCATCTGCAATACAGCTGATCGTCTTGGTTTATCAGACAATCAAGTTACTGCCATGGTTTCTGCCACCTTGAAAGCTGGAGGGGCTGATCTGGATAACTTCGTCATCTCAACCTCAACAACACGTCGCAACAGAATGCTGTCCAGGTATAATATCAGCCAGAGTCACATGTCCAAGTTTTGTGAAACCCCCCCACAGTACGCTGCCTTACACTGGGATGGAAAGTTGCTCAAAGATGTCTTGGGCAGTGAACCTGGAAGTACCTGAGAGACTTTAGCTGTGCTAGTGTCTGGTCCACCTTCATACACTGAAGGAAAGTTATTGGGAGTACCTGTCATCGCCAATTCTTCTGGCACAGCTCAGGCTGAGGCTTCAATGGATTTACTGGAGACATGGGAACTTACGGATAATGTTACTGCCCTTGTTTTTGACACTACATCCAGTAACAGTGGAGTTCACAGAGGAGCTGCCAAACTGCTAGAGAAAATGCTGAACAAAAAGGTGTTTTATCTGGCCTGTCGACATCACATCCTGGAAATCCTAGTAGGAGCAGTTTGGGAGAAGCTGTTTGGGAAGGTGAAGGGGCCAGATAATCCCTGGTTTGAGCATCTGAAGGATGTTTGGACGGACTTGTCCAAGGAAAACCCAAAGATGCTGGCTATCAACAGCAAATGGCTGAAGGAAAGAAGAAGAACAGTGAAGAAATACTCCAAGACATTCTAACAGCAGAAAGGCTTCCAAGAGCCGACTACAGGGAAATGGCTGAACTGACAGTCATTGTTCTTGGAGGAACGCCTCCTCGAGGTATTCACTGGAGTCGACCAGGCGCCATTCATCAGGCCAGATGGATGGCCAGAAACCTGTACTCCATGAAAATGCTGATGTTTGCAGATCAACTTGAGTACGACGAAGACACTGTATCAAAGCTGGAAAGACTCAACACCTTCCTTGCGCTGTTCTACACTCCTGTATGGATGATGTCAATGTCTGCTGCAGATGCTCCCGTGAATGATCTAAGTCTAATCCAGGACATGTTGAAGTACAAGAAAACTGACCCAGAGCTTGCTGATGCAGTACTTAATAAGATGGAAAACCACAAATGGTACCTGACGCAGGAAGTCGTGCCATTTGCCCTGTTCAGCAGTAGCTTGAGTGACACATTGAAGCACGACATTGCTGCCCAGTTACATGCCACTGAGAAGCCAGACAGCTTCAGAACAGGAAAGCCTCTATTCCAGAGAGTCACAGCTAAGACCACCCTGGTTGATCTCATTGGCCCAGAATCACATTTCCTGCTGGACACACTGAACATTGGATCCGAGTGGCTTCTGGAACCTGTCACGTCCTGGCCACAGAATGAGGACTACAGAAAAGCGTTGGACTATGTTAAGAATCTGAAAGCGGTGAATGACATTGCTGAACGTGGTGTCAAGATGATGAGCGACTTTGCAAATGTCATAACAACAGATGCCAAGCAAAGGGACTATCTCCTTCAAGCTGTGGAGTTCAACAGACGCCGCTTTGACAGCTTCAAGAAACAAACTCTCAACAACTGACTGTGTAAATGTCATTATGAAATTAATCATCATGTAATGCTTTCACTTCTTGATCGATTAGACTTGTGACAAAATGTTAATCTCAAATTTGTGTCATGAATAAGGCGCCTTGTCTGCCTTGAGTGTGAGAAAACGAATTTTGTGATATTTCTGAAATCTTTGTATGTACCAATGTGCCATTTCTTGTTCCAAGACTATCATAATTGTATAAGTTAGAAAGAGGATTAAAAACACTTTAATTTGGTGCCTATTTTGTTGCTCTATCTTGTTTAGATAAAAAGTTATAGTGCAAAACATGATTCAAGGGACCCCGGAACTGGTGCTTTTGGCCGATTTCAAGGCAGAAAACTTAAAGCTCCATGCGGCAATGCTTCCCAACAACCTAGGTCAAAATGGTTGTGATTTTCGGCCTTTTCAGGTCAGAAAGCATGGGAAAAAGTACAGAAACCTATGAAAATAAGAAAAAGTTGATTTTTGAACAGGGCTAACTGGCACCATGCAGAAGTAACAATTGCTGACATGATCTGTTGGTTCCCTCCACACCATTGGCACTGCAAAAGGCATAGATTTCCTTTTCCGATTCAACCACTGACGAAAGTTTGTTGCACAAGTAAGGTTAAGTTAGGTTAGTATTCCATTTATATTAATATCAAAAACATTATCGGAAGCAATATGTTAAAATGATCCAATCTATTTCTTAATAAATAATTTACAAATACATAATGTAATAGATAAATTTAAAATTACATTTTATTGTGTATATATGTATATATTTACATTAATTTATTAAAATAAAAAATATAACTACGCGCATGCGCAGTAGAGTCAATGCGTCGATGTGTCACAGGCGTCTACATATTACGCGACAGATGCAGTCCAGTTAGTAGGGTGCAGGGTTGCCTGATATCTTTATAAATAGAGCGAATTGGCAATTTTAGATATCATTTTTGTATTCAGTGACCCAAAATTAGTAAGGATTGACTACTTTTATTTCCGAAGCATTTTGGCTGTTGACCAGTGTTATAGAAATAATAATGGCCCATTTAGACACTGTCAACACAGCTACAGACTTTTTCACTGTAGGCTGCAGTGGTTTTAAGGTTAAAATTTGATCGGCAGCCAGATTACTAACTATGGTCAAGCTAAATTCATTAAAATTAATTTAGACTTTCCACAAACGAAGTTGCCAGTTGAACGTTACCCTTTCTGTTTCTAACTAGTCCATAAGTTTCATTTAGCTTCCAGATTTTAAATTTTATTTGTTAAGTCACTATTCGGCACACTGTTAAGTTATTTATTCCTAGGGGGCTATTTCCCAGACCTAGGTTTTACAGTTCAATTTAGGCTAAGGCTGTATTGCCCTTAAGTTTTTGTTTTTAAAGGTTTAATGTTTTGAAGGTTTTACTTAAGTTAAGTTAGGGCTATATTGTCCTTAAGTTTTAATAGCGGCTATTCCACCATTTTATTATTTAGTTAGGGCTGTTCTAGCCCGGTTCGAGTTTCTTCTAGGTACCTAGTTTCAATCTCTTACCTTAGTTAAGTCTTTTGACTAAGCTACTTACACCTAGTTCTGGTAGGCCACTGTTTAGTTAAGCAGGGTTTTAGTTTTTAGTTTAATTGCAGTAGTTAATATTGACATTTAAAGGTTGACTTTAAGTTGCCCGATGAGTTGGGAAACTTACAAGAATTTTATTATAAAAAACTAGCCCACTTGATTCAGCAGTCAAAATTTTTTTGAGTTTTTCAGTCTCAAAAACTTTTTCTTTCTTCTTTTTGTTAATTAGGGAAACCTAACTTCACTAGTTGGTTGTTTAGCGACAAAGGTCATTATTTTTTTAGTAATTCTAAATTTATTTTGTGGTAAATATTTGTTTTGTTTATATTTTATTTGGAAATATATGTGGTTATTTCTACACATATCAACTTTTTTTAACAGAGGGTTGTTTTTCGGACCAGAAATAAGCATCTCTTGGGCTCGTAGTGAGATAAATTGTACTGTGCAGTCGTCAGTAAAAAAAAATTCATTCAGTGATACGGAACAGGCGTCCTTGCGTCGTAATAAATTAGCATCATTGAGCTCACTGACAAAATTCGGGTTAAAGGAATGAAGACCAAGATCTTTATTCATTACTTTCTTGATTGTTGAGTGCGGTATTCCAACCTGTGAAGATCTTTTTCATGTTGATTTCTTATGCGAACGATTAACGGATTCTCAGATATCACCAACAAGGCTAACACTGTTGATGGACGACCACAACGTTTGGAATCAACAGCATATCCTGTTGACAGTGCTTTTCATCCCATATTTGAGGGTGTGATGTGATGGAGCATGCATTCCAAAACGATCGCGAAATCGCTGTTGAATGCCTTTCACCGAGCCTCCATTTCGGTTTTGTTTATGCATCCAAACTGCAATAATAAGCCGTTGTTCAATTGAATAAGGTTTCGTGTCTGCCATATTACGTCTGTATTTCAGGATCACCTACAGAAATAAAAAACAAAGTTAGTGTTTGCATATTATGTTATTTATTATTTATAAATATTCACTGGTCACTTTGTGTCCATCCTGTACTATCATTGTCTTCAAGAACCTCAATGTCATCACACATATATCTTAGGTTTGTTTAGTAAATAAAAATTATTCGGTTCCGAAATTCTCCTGATTACGTTAGCTTGTAAGTTAATAAACTAAATAAACTTCAGTTGTAGATCTTTTAGTTTACTATAAAGCATAAAACAAGTTTACTCTGCGAAAGGCTTGAGCTGCCCTTGATATTACGCTTTCGATCTTACATTCATAATGGAATGAAATTTGGTGCTGTCCACTAGGGTGAATCAAACTTATACGAGTAGAAGGGCATTTTTTATTCTCAATTCGGAATCGGCAGGGTACGCAATACTTGTTTCTTGATACCAGTAAAAACATACTACAATTAACTACCTCTGACTTCATCTTCAAATGTCACCAGCCAATTAAAAATTTCCTATAGATCACCATTATAAACCCGGAGTGCATTTAATCATCTCTGCCCCCAGTTGACACTTTCCTATATTTTCTTCATTCCTCCAAAATACCATAATCCACAACATGTACTACTATCCTTTTTGTAAATGTTTACTCGTTGATCCCTATCAGTTGTCAACTACCCACAAAGCATAAAGGTTGTAGCGATATAGTGGTCGTCTTGCAGTCCAGGACTAGTCGCTTCACACACACACTGCGCAGTGCGCAATTTTTCAGTTTCACCATAGTTGGTGTGATAGACGGGTGTATTGTATCATATATTGTAGCCTTGTGTCACTTTTGATACAAAAGAAGTGACTATCCATTAATTGGCTATTGGATATATACACGATATTTTATTGCAGTGTAGCTTCGATTGTGTTTGTTTTCCACATAATTTTTTTGGTAAATAATAAAATTTAACGTGTCAAAGTTGATCACTAAAAAGTTACTTACCTTTCTTAATTTTTAGGTTTCCTAATTAATAAAAAAGTAATTATCAGTAGCTACCATTAAGCAGTTATGGCTAAAAGGAACAGTGCTGCAAAGCCAAAGACTAAGGAAGATTATTCTTGTCTTCAAGAACTTGGACTTGGAGAACCGAGTGAAATAAGTGAACTAGTTTCACTTGATTACGAATCAGTAATGAAGTATCGTTTGCTGTGCAGACTACAATCAAACAGTAAGGATATGCTGTCGGTTGAGTTAAACAGTTGTGGCGTGAAGCATCAATTCTTATCATTTCCCACAAACGGGTAGTAGAGAACACCAGAAACTATTCTGCAAGATTTAGTCCAGGGCCTCATGTAATCCCGTGTGCAAAGAATGTTAATTTTTGCCAACATACATTTTTATGTTCAGTATAGGTCCACATGTATGATGAAACATGTTGGGAATTTTTACCTTCCACTGTGGCTTAGGGAGCACAAATCAAATTTTAACCCTTTAAGAGCCAAATCCGATGGTGTTTTTTAAAAATATTTCTACAACATCTGATCCCTTAACTCTAAACTTATTCGTTAAAGATAAATGGGAAATGAAAGCAAACAATTCAAAGTGTACTTCATACAACTGACAAAGTATTTTATTAAAATATACTGGAAAAACTTGAAATAATTATAATAGAAAGCAATGTAGGTTGTGACAATCTTAACTATTTATGTTATACTTCTTTCTCTCTTCTGTATTATATTTCTGCCCTCACCATGTAAACTATATCACTTGAGAGACATCATTGTCATCGCTAACACTCGTATCATTAAGACTACATGAAAGGTTATTTTCAATAGTGTTTTGGCAAACATTGTCATCTGTCTCACACTTGCACATTTCTGTACAGTACAGCTTGTGCTGTCTGCATGAGCACCTCTTTTCGCACTGGGATTTGTAACACTGGCATCGTATCAGTTCGATTATTGCTTGAGGAGCAGGAGATTCTGATGTGGGCACAGGTGTGAAGATGTTCTCCTCAATATTCCATCCCTAGTTTGTTGGTTGTGGCAGATTTGTCTTTGCCACAGTATCTACTTCCCAAATCATGGCTTGCTAATGTGCCCTAAGGATCATCTGATGAAGAGCTACCTTTGTTGCAAGAAGTTTCCCTACTTCTGCCTGGTTTTTGCAGAATAGCTTCCAGCGCAGCTCAGCAACATCCTTGTGAGCAGTTCCTGGTTCATACAGCTGACACACATATTCTTCCAAAGCTTTTTCAATTTCAGTGGATGGTACCATGTCCTTTCCAAGCTGAGCAGAGGCATCCTTTACGGTATCAGAAGCAGCCTTAAAGGTTTCTCGGCAGGTAAACTTGCCCTTGCCAGCAAATCGTCCCGTCTGATCTGAGCCTCAGAAGGCATGAAAACCAGGCAATGCTGAAGCATCTATATCACCAAGTCTTTCATAGATTTTCTCCGCACCAATGGTACGCCTGAAATGTCCTGTACCAGTGATGAAGTTTGTATCAGGTATGAGATCAGGGAATCTTCTGGTACAAAGCACAAGAACGTCTATGACAGGTGACTGTATCCTTTGCATATAAAATTATCTTTGTATCAGCCTCCTCGTGGGAACTCTCTAGGTGATGTACTTCCATCCCATTGGATAACAATGACTACTTGTGGGAAACAATAACTGTCTTGAGTGAAGTTTGATATTCCTCTATGACCTTTTGTGCCAGGCATGAGGTAAGCTGGTCTTTTGTGCTAGTGTGAGACAGGAACTGTTTCATTGTCACCTTAACCAATGGTATATTATCAGAAACCTTGGGAAAGACAGATTTCTGTGTAACAATGCGTCTTGGTCTGGTTGTCTGTTTCAATGGAACGGGCAGATCATAGCGATCAAATACAAGGTGTATCTCATCATAATCTGAAGCTTTCTGGTACAGATTCGAACAGAAGCATTTTGCGGATCAGAACAGGTCTGAACGCATGGTGATTTTCCCAATTCCTGAACAACTGCCATTCCATCAATTACTGTACAGGTGTGACCTTCATTAACATATTGAAGGGCACTTGAGTCTTCATTTGTAGTTAGTGTTAGGTCTTCATCAGCATTAGTGTCATCAGCATTACTATCTGATTCAAAAACAGTCATAAGCATACTTTTGTCCAGTGTAGGAAGCAGATCTCCCTTGCTGTCAAACAATGATCTTGGATGAACTGAAAACTCATATCTTCTAAGAGTTGCCTTTACATCAATTTCTGGTCTGGGCCTTGCAACAATAAGGCACCGAGCAAAGAATGCACGCTCATCCTTGAACTCAATGACTTTGGATCCTACTTTGTGGGATCCTGATTTGGTTGCAGCTTTCAGGGTGTGCAATTTCATTTTCTTCATGGGGGCCCATAGATTCACCTTCCCAGAGGAGATTCTATCCTATACAAAATTCTGGTAAGCCTTCTGACCCAGTTGTGTCTGATTGCACAGATAGTTCATTACTTTGCTCGGCATAACTGTATGACTATTGAGGTTTGTAAGCTCTTCTCCATCAAATGTGAATCGATTTTGGAACGACCTGATCTCAGTTTTTAGCTTTTCCACCTGCTTTTCCTGTCGTTCATTAAGACTTTGTGACAGCTCATGATGTCGTTGCCTACTTGCTTTCTATGAAACTCCCAGGCTTGAAGCTTCTTCTTCCAAGCGAGTTAGCTCTGGGGCCGTAAAGAACAGTCTTGCCAGTGCCCGTGCACTTTCACTGAGGGTGATGCCAATCAGCCCACCAGAAACCTTCATCCACCGATTCTCATGTTCTATGCCATGGTCTGGGCCAATGGCACAAAAGGGAACTTCATTTTTGTTTACCACGAAATTGCCTTTCTTGAACTCCCTCCACACATCTTGGTCAGTTTCTTCCAATGCTTTCATCTCAGAGAAATACAGAGGGACCAACCTGGCGTACTTGAGTTTGTCAAGAGCAAAGAAGTATTTAGTCAGACTTTCTAGGGCAGCTACATGGAGGTCCCAATTACCTTGTCTCGTTGCTTTGATGAAGCTGAGTGTTGTCAGTACAAGTTCCATGTAATCATGAAATACCTTGAACATTGGCCTTGCTCTGTTCTTTTTGTTGAACTCATCCATGAGACATGTGATGCTGTCTCTTATCTTCTCATACATCTTGTTGTGGGCCTCAAGAGTTTCATTTCAACCCTCATGACATGCATCATTTACTGAGAATGCCAGTTGCTTGAGATCTAGGTACAAATCTTGATGAGCCTTGAAGAAAGCATCCTGATTGAGAGAGAACAATGCCAACAGGGTGATGGCATGGGCACTGACCGCTCTCTTGTAGTTTCTGCACTCTAATATCTGCAGAATAGTTGATGGTTGATGGTCCAAAGATGTCAGCCTTTATCCATTTTATCCATGCATCATCCAGGCCACTTCCTTCTATGAGGCTGCCTGCTGCCCTCACTGCTGCCATCACTGTGTGAAGCTCTCCTATACGTAACACCCATTTACCTCTGCAGTCTCCCCTGGCCATCTCAAGCTGCTTAGCTTTTTCATATAACTGCATATCATGTGTGATGACTGTCCTTCGTCCAGGTCCTATTACAGCAGTGTTGATACCCTGGGCATGTTTGAGAACAGTTAGAAGGGTCGACCAGTTACAGTAGAAGCAGGTGCCATCAGAAGTGGTAAATCACAAACTCTGGTTAAAAGTTGGCTCTGATTTATCAAGGAATGATAAGCTGCCCATGGAGGTACATGTACTTGGTTCATATCTGAGTTTGCATACTGATCATTAGTTGACTCAGTAGCTATGGTTTTGGACAAAAGCCATGCTATATCTTCTTCTTTGTGGTAATAAAAGGTTCTTGTCCTCACCTGCCACGAATGTTTCATACGTTGGGGACTTGTGTTTTGCTCTAGTAGAAAGGGAGCAATACACAAGTGGTTGATCTACTAGGGGGTGAAATGCTTTGCTAGATGTCGGAAAGGGAATGACAGCTGACATTTTTTCATCTTGGGGCCTTTGTTGAAAGATTGCTGTGGCTGTTGCATGGGTTGTGTGCTTACCACCTGGTGTATCTTCGTTGAAGACTGAATTGTTAATTGCAAAGAATATGAACCGTCCTTTTACAAGCCTGGTGGGATGTACAAGCCATCAGTTGTATATTGGGCACATATTTCTGTGACAAGCTGAGTCTCAAGCCGTAGAATCCTAGAATAGTCCACATTCAGTCCGAAGGAGTGTAGTAAATCTACAAGCTGTCTGCTGCGGGTTGACTGGTGAACTGCTATGCCGATACCAAGTTGTAGTGGCCATACTCTTTGTGAACGGAACGTTGTGTGGCATGTTTTTGGGTTGTGACTGACTTGCCTGTCAGACTTATATGCTTGCATGATCACATCAGAGCTGATAACAACCTCTTTGTGAATTCTCTCATCACGAACCTTGTTTTCAACACAGATCTTCGGCCCAACCAAAAGCCATCTTAAAAAAGAATACAACTCCGGAAGTACACGGTCATCACTTCCTACAAGACTTCCTTGAAAAGACCATCCTTCAGAACATTTCTTGCAATTGCTGAACGGAAAGTGTTGGCACTCCTGAAAATTATGTTTATGTTATTTGTTTCTGTCGCTTCCATCATTTGTTCCATGGCAGCATCCCCTGCAGTTTTCAAAAAGACCCTTTCTGATTCATTTCTGTGAAAAGGTTTTCCGAAGTTGACATCGCTGAAATGCTCTTTTATTCTGCTCTTCATTGCCCTTCTGTCAATGAAAGCATTAACAATGCCATTGACACTTCTGATACAGGTGTATGTTTGCTGTAAATCTGTCATTTCAAGAACTGATCCGTGTTGTAAAAGAGTCCCTACAAGGCTAAAGGATTCAATATCAGCAAGAATTGCCTTCTGGTTTTCTGTCGAATGTTCTGATTGTTTACCTGGGCCTTCTGTTGATGATCTGTCCTCCCTTGAAGTGGCACGCTCTACATTTACTACCCAACATTTCAGATGGTATTTCACATCAATGGACTGTGCATCTTTTGGATCAATAGCTGTGCTCACCCTAACCTTTAGAGTATCTGATCCGGATATATTCACTGCAGTCTTTAGTTTTTCTCCTGCATTAAATGTAGATTCTTCGTGCAGTCTATCTCTTGAGTCAGCTTTTTGGCAGAAGAAACACAAAGACTTTGAGTAGGGGGTTGATGATGATCTTGTATACACTTTGATGGGACGATCCTCATTAGGTGTACTTAAGTATGAAGAGGATGTTGTTGGTTTCGCTGGACGTCTTGGGATTTGTTGTATGACGGATTCATCCCTACCTGCATAGATTTTTCAAACCGCTTCTTGGCCGCTTCTAGCATTTTCTTGTGGCATGTTTTTGCATAACAGTCTCTATGCCAGACGGCATTGCTTTCGTGTAATTGGACCGAGGTCATGCCTTTTAGGCGGGAATAGACTGTTGGAGATGGCTCATCTCCATATTCTGTCCTATCTTTAACATACTGAATTATCTTTTCATAGGAGTTAGAAGATGGGTTGGTCACTATTGGCCCTCCTTTCTCTTCATGACAGATAAGGCACTTGGTGTTGTCAATGTTTAATCTTGCTCGTTTGGGTGGAATTTCAGTTGCCAGGCGTTCCATTGTGGTAGTTTCATTCAAAGTCTACAAAGCTATGACACAACAACCTGAAACAGAAAGAATAAAACGTTACTGCCATTGGTATCTGACAATGTAAAAAAATATTTCTATAACGTATGAGTAATATAATCTCCTCATAATTAATGTAAATATCCATAGGTTTCACTTAAATAACAATGTAGCCATAATCATATGCTATTATACCTTGTAGACACCAATCGACCAGGGAAACACTCCGAGGGGGTGACGTTAGACAGAAGTTAGGGAGTGCAGGAACTACTGTTTCTCCTGTCACCGTGCTCCTCAGCTGATCTTTTTCCGTATCTCATCTACCCTGTGAGCAGTCCAGCATACTCTCAAACATACACTTCTCTTCCTATTCCTCAATGCATACACATGCATCTGACACACTACATAATCTATACAAAATTTGAAAAAAATGTCATCAACTTCAAGAGCCTCGGAATCCACTGGGGAGGGGACCATAAATGTCCCCACTTCTGGCTCCCCCCTGCCGATACCGGGAACACAGACCCGGGCAGTGGGGCTGGATCTGTTACCGCTCATTCGAGATGTTCTGGGCCTCTGCCTGGTTCACTTTTCATTAATTTATGTAACATTCGTGGCCTTTTCTCAAATTTTCAATCTGTTGAACACCACCTCTCCTCCTCTAAACCTCATCTTCTTTTCCTAACTGAAACTCAGGTGTCTGGGACGGCTGACAGCAACCCCTTTTCTGTATCCTCTTATTTTCTCTATACTCGGTTTCACTCCAAAGATGGATGTTGCGTTGTGTACGCAATGACCTAACTTGTTCTTGTATTCCCCAACTCGAATCTTCCGAATTCTATACCCTCTGGCTACGGCTTACATGCCAATCTCAAACTAAATACATCTGCACCGTTTACCTTTCTCCTAATTCTACTGACTATCTAAAATTCTTTGACTACCTCAATTCCAAAGTGGAATACATTCTTACATTCTTTCCCGCTCTCCCTTTGCTGAAATTTCCATTTTAGGAGATTTCAATGTTCACTACCACCTTTGGCTTTCCTCCCATTTCACTGACATCCCTGGTGAACTAGCTTACAACTTTTCTATCCTAAATGACCTACAACAGATTGTACACCACCCTACTCGTATCCCCGATCGTCTTGGAAATAGGCCTAACATTGTGGATTTATTTCTTACCTCTCATCCTTCTTCTTACACTGTGAAACATTTTTCTCCGTTGGGCTCCTCCGATTACAATCTTATATCTGTTTCCTGTCCTATCGCTTCAATTCGGCCTTTGGATCCTCCCAAGAGGAGGCGCCTTTGGCACATCGACGACGCTGATTAGGAGGCCCTTAGGCAGTACTTCTGTGATTTCCCATGGAATGATTACTGCTTCCGTGACCGGGGTCCTTCTGAGTGTGCAGCGCGCATCACAGAGGTGATTCTCTCGGGCATAGAGGCGTACATTCCATATTCTATTCCTAATACTAATGGAAAAACCTTGATTTAACTTTACTTGTTTTAATGCTATCCGCAACAAAGAGGAGGCTTTCAGAAGGTACCATCGCCAGCCAACTCCTTACTCTCACTCAACTTATATTTCTGCCCGGAATCGTGCAAAATCTGTTCTTTGACTCGCCAAAAATTCCTTCATCCGACAAAAATGTGAAAATTTATCCAATTCTAATTCTTCTCGCTCTTTCTGGTATCTAGCTAAGAACCTCTTCAACAACTTTACTTCCTCTTCTTTCCCTCCTCTTTTCCACCCTGCCTAGACAAACTTTTTCGTCTTTGTCTCTCATCTGGTATTTTTCCTTCCCGCTGGAAGTTCGCTTTCATTCAGCCTGTCCCAAACAAGGGTGACCGCTCTCTACCTTCCAAATATCGTCCAATTGCTTTGATTTCTTGCCTTTCCAAAGTTTTTTAATCTCTCCTGAACAATCTTCTTTTAGAGCGTCGGTATGGATTCCGCAAGGGACGCTCTAATGGCGATCTTCTTGCATATTTCTCTGACTCTTAGTCATCCTTCTTTCGGGATTTCGGTGAAACTTTTGCTATTGCGCCAGACATATCGAAAGCTTTTGATAGAGTCTGGCACAAATTTTTAATTTCCAAAGAGCCCTCCTTCAGATTCTATCCTTCTATTTGTGCCTTCATCTCTAATTTCCTTTGTGGCCGATCTATAGTTGCATTTGTAGATGGCCACTGTTCTTCTAAAGCTATTAACAGTGGTGTTCCTCAGGGTTCTCTCCTATCACCCACTCTTTTCCTTTTATTTATTAATGATCTTTTAATTCGCACTTCTTGTCCTATTCACTGCTCTGCCGATGATTCCAGTCTTCACTTCTTCACCCGCTTCCCAAAGCGTCCCTCACAGCAGTCGCTTCATGATTCGCGTAGGACTGCTATGAGACCTGACCTCTGATCTTTCTGCTAGATCTTATTGGGGCAGAGAAAACCTTGTGGCTTTCAATGCCTCAAAAATTCAGTTCCTCCATGTGTCTACTCGTCACAATCTTCCACACGACTATCCCCTTACCTTCAACAACACACAACTTAATCCTTCCTCTTCGCTTAACATTCTTGGCGTTTCCTTTTCTCGTGATCTTTCCTGGAAAGATCACATATACTCTCTTTCTAAAACAGCTTATAAGAGGTTAGGTGTGCTGTACTGCCTCAGCGGTTTCTTCATCCCCACTCAGTTGCTGTTTCTGTACAGGGGTCTTGTTCGCCCCTGTATAGCGTATGCTTCTCGTGTGTGGGGTGGCTAAACCCACACAGCCGTACTTGACCGGGTGGAATCAAAGGCTTTTCGTCTCATCAGTTCCCCGCCTGTTACTGATTGTCTTCAATCTCTCTCTCTTCGCTGCAATTTTACTTCACTCTCTCTTTCTTATCGCTATCATAACGTACAATGCTCTTCTGAACTCTCTAACTGCATGCCTCCTCCTTTAAGGAGAGCACGCAGTACCAGACTTTCTACACTTTCTCATTCCTTTTCTATGCAACTATCTAATGCAAGGGTTAATCGGTATTTTCAGTCTTTCATCATTAACCGGTCAACTCTGAAACAATCTTCCTCAATCCATCTTTCCTCCTGTCTATGACCTATCTTTCAAACGCAGAGTGTCTAGGCATCTCGAAGACCCCGGACCTTGATTTTAGCCCCTCCTTCTTGCATTAAAAAAAATACCTGAGAAACAACCGAAATATACAAAAACGGCAAAGGTACATTTTTAATTCAAAATGACCACCATTTTGAATTTTTAATGCTTCACGTGCATTTATATACCAAAGGAATTGGTTGAACATGTTGCTAGTTATCACAAACCACTATTGAAAATCATACAGGTAAACAAATTTGCATTCAGTAGAGGAAAATGGAAAATACATGATGCTTTTATTTTGGTGCCGGCCATTTTGTTTGTTGCTCAATTTGAGACACTAATGATTGAACTAAAAATTCCCAACATGACTTTTAAATCATCTTAGATGATGTACTTTCGAATGGAATATGTTGGAAAAATTAACATTCAATGCACACGGAACCCATATTTGGGACAAAAGGCTCTGGACTAATTTTGAAGCCCTACGAACAGTGCAAAAATCGAGAAACCTATAAAGTGCAGCTAGCGAAGTTCAGAGAAGAAAAACTATTCGACAGTGATGCATGAAAGTTTACGAATTAGGTTGTTTTTAGCAATAATGTATATATGATGACATTTGTGTATAAGATAGGCCATTATGAGAGACGTTTTTTATGACGTAATGATAAGCACATACTATACGTATATACCTAATTTTTCAATGAAGTTTACTAGAGTGCTTGGGTAATTTTTTCTATAACAACCCCACAGGTATTGTTGTAAACAATTTCGTTGTTTGCTGGATCCAACTGTCACATTAGTGTATTTACGAAGTTATTTTATATTATATATTCTTTAAAGCATTCGTTTAAAGTTTTCCAATTTTTGGAGGAAAATGTCGAATTTGTACAACTATTTTGAAAAAGTTGAATCCAGTAGAATGGGTACAAAATACCAGAGTGGTGGAAGGGAGGTAGGGGTGTCAGTGGCAGTGTCAGAGGGGATAAGAGAGGTGAAACTTTTATTTTGATCAGATCTTTTAATCCCTAATAAGATCTCAGGCCGTTAATGGGTTTTGAAAAAATAGTGACGTCACATTATGAGCTTTACGGTCCCCCTTTTTATGGTAAAAATTTTCAACATTTATAATACATATAAATATAATTATAAGGTTTATCGGCCACCCACAGTCGATGGCTCATTTGAATAATATAAATATAAAGGGGCATCCGCCAGTCGATGCAGCACGATGACCCATATGTACCACAATAGCTCAAGACCGAAAAATCGCGACTCACACACACACACACACACACATTACTAAATAATGATAATATAATAATATATATATAAATATCGCAACACCGACGTAGGCTCATAATAATATAATAATAATAATAATAATAATAATAATGAGGTTTGGGGGTTCATCGTTTTGGTTAAAAAAAATTAAAGTTAATAAAATATAAATATAAAGTTTAGGGGCCACCCACAGCCGATGCAAGACGATGACCCATCTGCACCACAACAGCCCAAGAGTGTAGAACCGCGACACACAGACACATATTAGTAAATAATAATAATAATATAACTTTTAAGGGGCCACCCGCAATACCGATGTTGGGGCATAATGATAATATATAAATAATAATGATAATATGAGGTTTAGGGGCCACCGTTTCGATGGCAAAATTTTTCAGTTTATCATATATATAAATAATAATATAAAATTTAAGGGACACCCATAGTTGATGCAGCCCGATGCCCCATCTGCATCACAACGGTACAAGACCGCAGAACCACGACACATACACACACACACACACATTGACCAATAATAATAATACTACTATTACTAATAATAATCTATATTCTATATTATAATGGAGGTAAGTGCGATATATATATGTAACCAAAAAAAACTATAGAAAAGAACGCAATCATGAAAATCTTAAGCTTCACATTTGAGCTCATTGTATCAAGATTTGTGAAGCGTTAGATTTTCATGGCTGCGTTCTTTTCTATAGTTTTATTGACCAAATAATTGAACCGACGGTAATTGGGGCGCCGCAGGCACCCCAATTACTGAGGCCCAAGGTGAGAGGGATAGGAATGATGTTCAAAATAAAATACGCCGTTGGCCCACAATTCGATTCGGTTTGGGCCGAATGTCCAAGTATCGCAGATCTAGAGAAATCGGGGCGTAACGCCGATCTTTTGCTGAAAGTCCTGACAGAAAGAAATGAAAAGGGAGTATTTGTTGACAATTATGTCTACAAGGAGATTCTTCAGTAATGAAATAAAGATAAGTTTATGATGAAGTGTTCTTTTTTATGTTATATTTAACAGGAAATAATACCTTGAGGTAAGAAAATTCATTTCCCAGATAAAGTAATTGGCCGAGGGCTCCAAGCCTTCCTCAGGAAATAGCAAAAACCGACCGTAAGGCGGTATTTTTGCTAGTAATAATAATAATGAAATATAAAGTTTAGGGGAAAAGAGAAGATTTCGAAAATCAAGTGCTTTTTCTCTAACATCAGGAAAACCTGCCTCATGAACCCTGAAGTAACGTGACTACTAAAAAGTGAAAAACCATAATTCAGTCACTGAAGTAAACTACAAATTTATGAAACTTTTCATTAAAAGTAAGGAATTGATGATTTTATTTTAATTCATGCTGCTAAAGACCAATTACGCGTTTTTTTTTCAAAGGTGGGTACTCCTGATAAGAGCAAAAACATAAACGGAAGGAAACATGAGGGTGGTGAGCCACTTTTTATTTCTGTTATACTTTTTTTCATAAATTTCATAAGAAAAATGTTTGATACTGACTTTAAAATTACAACACACGTTTATCTATATGTATTATATATTAATTTCAGATAACCATATGACGAGAAGTCTAACAATAAAAAAAAGCTTCGAAACTGAGTGGTACATGATTCTCAGGATGAACGTTCAAAGAAAGAGGCAGAGTGTTTGTGAATCTAAACCTGCCAAGTAAGTTAACAATACCTTTTAGGTAGGCTATCCATCTGCTTCCATCAGCTCATCCAAACTGCCAACCAAACGTCCAAGTGTTTCAATATTTTCTCTACCTGAAAGTGGCCCCTCAATATGCTGGAAAACGGTATGACAACCAGTTCTTAGCCTACGAAACGGTGTATACTGTGGTGCCCTTTTGGAGGATGGCTCGCATCAAGACTATGACTAGAAAAATGCTATGCTACATTTTTTAGCCCTCTACAGTAGTCACTAAAGTCTCGTCAAGAACAAGTAAAGAAAAAACGAGTTAGGTGGAAAACGAGGCAAATTTCAATCACAACTTGATCGACTTTTTATATTGGAGCACCTGATGCCACAGAGGATATAATAAATAATAGGTTGTTTTCCAACGAAAAGATGGAATGGGACATTGCATTCTACTTAGACCAACGAGGTGAGAGAAGGGGATTCATGTCTGCCCATGATAAAGTTTATGAGATGAAAGCACACCACTGAGCTGGCAGACTGGTGCAGGAGAGAAAGAAAAAGGAAGACCAAGTGAGAGAAAGACAGATAGATGCATTTGTAACATCATCTTCACCAATTTGTTATACTTCAACTAGTGAAGACGATGGTGATTTTGGTGATTCTTCTTACCAACCCGAACCTGGAACCAGCCATTTAGATATACCAGATGCTGTCACTTTCCACTTTCCCAAAAATATAATGAAATGTGAGTAAATTTGTAATTTTGCCGACCGTCTTGCACTAGCTTGATAAGGCTGGAGGAGGAGACCTTAATGATTTTGTTATTTCAGCTTTACAACGCGTCGGAATAGAATGGCAGCACTGCAAAGCTTATTTCAAACCAGTGAAGTAGTTGAGACCACCATGGCCGAGACCGAGACCGAGACCTAAGTACCCGAGACCGAGATCAAAATAAAGGTCTCGAGACCGAGACCTAAATCTAGACCATATGGAATGTTTGCATGTATTCAGTACTGTGTAATCCCTAATTCCTAAGCTCTGTATTTGGAGGTCAGGAACATCACAGTGATGTAGTCGAGACCACCATGGCCGAGACCGAGACCAGAAGAAAAGGTCTTGAGACCGAGATCAATCTCGAGTCTTACATGACTATCTCAAACACACATGGAGAAATTTCTTGAAAAACCATAATTTTGTACACTACACTGGGATGAAAAGTTGATGAAGGATATTTCAGTGGGAGTTACAGTGGAAACTGGCCGTGTTTATATCTGGTGCTCCACACTATGCTGATGGAAAGTTAATTGATGTCCCTACCATCTGCGAGTCCACAGACAAACCACAAGCTGATGCAACAATGGAGCTTCTTATAGCATGAGACTTGATGGGCTCGGTAGTAGCTTTGGTGTTCGACACTACTGCTAGTAACACCGGCTTTCACAAAGGAACTGCAAAGATGCTGGAGAGTAAGTTGGCTAGAAAGGTGTTCTTCCTGGATTGCTGTCCATATAATGTAAACATTAAAAAAATTGAGGGAGATAAAATAAAATTGAAATGCAAAAGTTTTCGTACATTTACTTACAAAATTATTTAACATTTTGTGTTTACACTTTTTATTTGAATGACTTCAATGATTCGGTTTAGCTATTTTTCTACACGTTTTCGATATCTCTGAGTAGAAATTTTAACCCATTCTTCTAAAGAAAATTGTTGTCGATTAAATTTAGATTTGGACTTTGACTGGGCCACTCGAGAAGCTTGAAATTCTTTTGTTGAAATCATTTCATTGTACTTTTACATTTATGTTTTGGATCATTATCTTGTTGCAGTACCCAATTGCGCCCCATTTGCAACTTCCAAACTGAAGGCAATACATTTTCTTCTAAGTTTTTTCGAATTCAAGATTCCATTTAGTGCAGTCAAATGGTTACATATGCCCAAAGAATCCTACATTTTATGTTAAAAGCATGAAATTTAGCATGTAGGTAGTTGATATCATATAGAATCAGTTCAGATATGGACCCAAGCTGGAATATTGACATGGTGGGAAAATTCCAATATGACTGCCAGTAATACCACATTTTCAAGGGTTTTATCAAAATAGAACAGTTTATGTACATCAAACCCCCTATTAGGGGGGTTGTTATTTTTAATTTTTTGGAATTGCTAAGTGAGGACCCCTTCAAAATATGCACCACTAATAGTGAAACTCGGGTCAAAAACGATTTTTAATTTTTGACCCCTCTGACCGCCATGTACAATGTACATACCACCTGAAAGTATACATATGTGTATTATTGTATTTTTCTGCTATATAATCCATATTTATTGCCAGATTTGCTTTGTAATATGTCCTTTATAGGGTTTACGGGGTCGGAGAACACGAATCTGTACTCAGAATTTTGAAAATCTAATATGGCGGCAAAAATCTCCATTTTTCATCAAATTGTCATGGATGACAGCATCCCTAATGTTATGATATATATACTAAAGAATGTATTAACGCACACATACACCACAGACACGATCACCTTTCTTACCACACTGTCCAGTTGTCAGCCTGATTAGCATCAGCACATAAGTGACATCTAGTGGACCAACATCCAAACACCATATCTAATGCTGGTTTCAGGGACCGAAAATATTATTATGTTTCACTTTGCTTTCATTACATTGTTGTATGTGCCTTTATTTATTCCCTAAGACTCCCATTTCATGCCGCAAGGTTTTCCAGTCTGATGCAACTTGTTTTTTTTTCTATTTTCAGACTTCACACATGAGTGAACAATGAGCTACGCTCGGACGCCAAGTACACGCTCGTCCGCCTAGAAGGCCATGGGTTCAATAACTTACATAGAAACTGCTGACTTTTCAAATGGCTTGCTTCCAACAAAAAAAGGTCATTTTGAAAAACATGTTGTACTTACTTCGACCGGATAGAACCGGTAAAACTGAGGTCAAAGGAAGTTGCAGCCGGAATTCTTGCGGATGTCCTTCAAGAACACTGGATTTTTTGTAATATATATACACAGTGGCCACTAAACGCATGAAACTGAAAATTTTGAAACTGTATGAAAGATTCATCAAATTAGTTCAGACCACAAAAAACCGCTGAAACGACAACTATTACAAAAAAGTCGAAGATTTCAACGATAAAGTAAAAGAACTTTTTGATATCTTCTGCGCGGACGGTGAAGTAAGGAAACGCTTAGAAAATTTTTATGGTGTGAAAATGACTCAAGAAGAATGGGACTTTCTGGAAGACCAAAGACATGATAGAAAAATGTTTTGCGAGAGTTTTGTCGATAGAAAATGGAATAAGACCATGAAAGGCAGGAAGAGAGATCTGCAGAGTTTGGCGCGAATGAGAGAGGAAGCAGAGATGGAAAGAGTGAGGAATAAAGAAATGGCTTCAGCTGAAGGCTTCAGTGAACTATCTGAGGATGATTCGAATCATAGTGACTTCCAAATTAGCACATCAGAATCAGATGAGCCTTCCACGTCTACGGGTCGGAAGCGTCGTAAACTGTCCCCTAGACAAAAAAAAATTGAAAAGGATGAGTTTCCGCCAAAGTACCAGCACATAAGAGAAAGTGTCAGAAAAGTAAGGCCCGAGGTTTACGAAGCAATGGACCAGCTCAAAAGTTCTCATCACATGTCAGATAGTCAAGCTGCGGGAGCTGTAGTGATTGTTGGCAATAAACTATTTGGTCGGAAATGGAAATTTCATGACGAATCGCCAGACTTAGTAGACCTGGACGCTCTACCATAGTCTAGCAATATTCGACAAGCCGGAAAGAGCATTGAAGCGCTAGCATTGCATGAAATTGCGAAAGAGATCATGCATTCAGATCAAAAGTCGGTAGTTACCTATTCTGTTGATGGTTCGAAAAAAACAGGGAGCTGGTTCTTTCTCGGTGCAGGGAATGACGGTAAATGGAAAATACCGACCTCTCCCGACATTTCCGATTGCTACGGAAAATAGAGAAAACTTGGCGGATTTGAAAGTTGCCATGTTGAACATACTGGAAGCAGCGAGCGGAGTTAGTTCGAAGGAACTGTTTGAAAAGATAGACTTTGTAATCACTGATCAGACATCCCATAATCTCTCTGTCGAACAAATGGTGGCTGAGAAGCTAGAATCAGAACATGCCCCGGATCATTTGTTTTGCAATGTCCACCCAACTCTCATGTTCAATCGAGTGATCACTAAAAATGGACCGAAATAGAAAATGCCATGGGCGAGATAAAATATATTCCAACTTTCTCGTCAATGCCAGAACTTCATCCTCGAGTGGACTGGACTGGACTGGAGTGGAGTGGACTGTATAACCAGATTGATAAATCATGACTTTGACCACAAACCGTGGAATAAAGCCAACAATTTCGACGCTCATATCGCGCCGAAGCGAAACAAATCTGTCAGTCTAAAAGATAAACGTTTCAACAGATTGACGTTGACATGTGCCATAACCTTATATCACATTGACAATGTGGGAACATTTCTCGGAAAATTTGAGCATGTGACGAACCAATTGGCCTGCATCGCACGATGTTTCCTGGATCTGGACTTCTTGAGAGTTGTGTACACGGCTGGAGCTCTCATTGAACTTCATTTAGTGGAGCCGTTCCTTTCACTGACGATATCGACCAGTACAAATTATTCAAAGCTAATTCCAGCATTCCAACAGTTATACCAAGACCTCGTTTCTACTGATCCGTTAAACTGTTGGAACTGGATACACCGGCATTTGAGTTTGTGTCTGTTGAAAGATTCCAACAAACACGATATGACGATGATATTTGCAATGTTATCAAAACTACAGCTCTCCAAATGAGTACTGAAGTCACAAAGGTTTTGGGTACGATAGTGCCAAAGCTTGCTGAAGGATTTCAGAAACAAAAGGGAGATATTTTTGGATTCGGAGAATTTGACGAATCAACGGAACATGCTCTCTCAAAAATGGACTGTGAAAAACTGGACAAGGCGCCAATTCACAACTTGGACTCTAAGCGGAGTGTAGGGTTCATCAACTATGAACTCGGCAGAAGAGGCGCCAAGCAACTCGCGTGCGCGTCAGCAGCGTAGGTCAAAGCTAAATCTCTTGCGTTGATTCAAAAACAACCAACAGGGTCTTTTAAAGACTATAGGAAAATTGGAACTGCAAAAATTCCGGAAATAATGAGAGAGTGGAGCGTACGACAAGAACAATTACAGAAGCGAGGATTACAGACTAAAGAGATTGCGAGTGTCGCTGTAGACCGCAAGAGAAATAGAGACCTGGAAGAATTAAAAAGACTAGGAGGGCCATTCACGGCTAGTGAGCAAGTGGATAATTATCTCGAAGAATCAAATGTGGACGAATCGCAGAAGCTGACCCGTCTTTATCTCGAAGTCAGATATGCACGAGATATCGCTCTTTCTGTGCCAAAGACTAGTGATATATTTTGCCTAATGAAGGACTACAGAAAATTGCCCCTCTCGACGTATGCCACTAATTTGAAGCTTTATCTCAGCAATGTCAGCTGTAAAACTCAGGTCACAATCAGTGAGTTTAACCATGCAGTAGACACATTACTGAAATGAACAATATGCGTGTATGGTAATATACTATGATCTTTATACCAATATAGAATGTGTGAAAATCATCTTGAAATCGGCCTTTGTGCACTTAGCACTCTCCTTATTGTCCTTGGTGGTCTCAGATCGGTTAAAAGTTCATGATTTAACTGTGTTAGTTCTCACAAATACCTTGTCAACTGCATAATTCTGTTCACTGTTGTCGCAAACCCCCAATTGGATATAGTATAATGGATGTTTTAGTATTTCCATCAACATTTCACTTTCAAATGCCCAAAAATTTGTGATTTTGACCGCCACCTTGGATTTCCGCCATAATGATTTTTCAAAGTTCCATTACGAATGCGTATTCGTGTTCTGCGACCCTGAAAACCCTATAAAGGACATTACAAAGCACATCTGGGAATAAATATCGATAATATAGCAGAAAAACAGAAAATACACATACTATGTATCCTTCAGCGGGGTGTACAAGGGGGTAAGAGGTTTCGGAAAAAAAATTTAAATATAAAATCGTGCTTTGAAATGGTGTCTCCAAATTTTACGCTTGTCCCGAGCAAAATTTAGGATTAACAACCCCCCCTACCCCTATATCGGCATTCGATAATTTGGAATTTCGCATAATTGACAAGTTTCGTCAATGTTGAAATGAGAGGAAAAATTTCGGCACTTGCCAAAACATAAGAGACACGTTGCGTCATGCTTAGCGTCGTTTTGGTGACGCGACGTTCTGATTGGCTAACTGTGCCCCACGTGTTCCTCCACGCGACGCCAGGTTCAGTTAGAGTTGGTCTTCTGGTGTGTTAGTGTCTTTAATGTTACTCAGTGACATTTCCCTCGCTTTTATTTGGAATTATGGCTTGGTGGAATTATGGCTATTAGTGCTTGACACCCGTGACATCGCAAACCCAGCTGTGGTAAATATCGTGAGGAAGATCGAACAGTTCGGTCAGCAGTGTCAATGACCGCCTAGTAACAATGCGTAAATCTGTATTTGATGTAATCACACGGAATAAACTGTCTTTGTTCAGCAGCCGACCTGAAAGGAGATCTATCAAAACAAAACTCCAGTCCTTCAAGACAGATTGCTCCCTATTTTCACGATTGTATATAGGTGCCAAGACTCGACATGGAAACCTGGAGACTTTCTTCATGCATGAGAACCAGTCCTCTCCACCATCACTCTCTGAAAATGGGGAAATCAGAGTAACAGGAACAAAGTTGGATCTCGCAACTTGCCTAGAAGAACTTCAAACATTTCAAACGGAAACACCACCAGCTGAAGTAATGATCCTTGATAGAGCTGCTATAGTGAAGATGTTGCGACCTTGCATATGTAAAACATTTGATGATTATGCCAACAATATCATCTGTGGATGGGGAGTATCCTTTGCTTGCTGAAGAGGCAAAGAAAGTACTGGCTCCTTTTGCGACAAGTTATCGTTGCGAGGCAGGCTTCTCAGCAATGACGGTCATAAAGAACAAACTGCGAAATCGACTACATATTGAAGGCGATTTACGCCGCGCCTTGAGCGAAACTGAACCCAGAATTCAGGTGTTAGTTCAGCAGAAACAATTGCATCCCTCGCACTAGACAAGTAGTTGGTGGCAGGACTGCCGAGAGCTGCCACGGGCTCCGGGGAAGGATTGATATATGGGCCCCCGTGTTTACTCAGTATTTTATTATGAATGTTTTTTGTGTACATAACAAGCAAACTTATTATATGTCCAAGTCACTATTCAAAACATACAGTATGAATAAACAACTCGGAAGAAAATGACCATTTTATTTTTCGAATCAATTATATTAATTCTCTCACCATACAATTTAATAATGCAGTACCAGTCCATGCAGGCAAGACACCTTTCCTATTATGGATTTTGGGGTGCTGAAAACGAATATGACCATAAAAACAGTCGATTGGCTACAGTTTCCAAGAAAATTTATGTTACACATTTTGCGTATATGTATACCATATATTAGTAACATACCTGTATAATGCAGTCACTTATATTGATTCAACCCGTCGCTTCTTTGCTTGTCTCTTGTATTGAACTTCTGGAGCATCTCCTGTTATTGTCCAGCAGTAGTCTGCTAACAATGATGGACTCCATTTCCCCTGGTAGCGTTTCTCCATCGCTGAGATATCCTGGTGGGAACGTTCACCATGTTCATCGCTGACTGCTCCGCAGTTGGCCGGAAAAAATTCCAGGTGCGAATGGAGGAAATGTATCTTTAAAGACATATTGCAGCCCATTTTTTGATAGGGCAACAGCAGGTTTTCCACCAGCTCCCTGTAATTGTCAGCTTTGGTATTTCCGAGAAAATTGGTTGCTACTAACCGGAAAGCATTCCACGCTGTCTTCTCCTCACCACCTAGGATACGGTCGAACTCCTCATCTCTAAGAAGCTCGCGGATCTGTGGACCAACACATACACCCTCCTTGATTTTTGCTTCACTGAGCTTTGGGAATTTACCACCGAGATACTTAAAAGCTGCCTCCGTTTTATCCATAGCCTTAACAAAATTTTTCATGACGCCCACTTTGATGTGTAAGAGTGGTAACAAAATCTTGCTCGATTCTACAAGTGGAGGATACTGAACATTTTTTGTTCCAGGTTCCAATGAGTGTCGGAATGACCACTCCTTCTTGATGTAATGAGAAGTCCTAGCCCGACTATTCCATTCACACAGAAAACAGCAATACTTAGTGTAGCCCGGCTGCAGTCCAAGCACGATAGCAACAACTTTCAAGTCACCACAAACCTGCCACTGATGTTTGTCATAGTTTATGCAGTTCAAAAAGTTGCAGTCTCATGTTGTCATATGTTTCCTTCATGTGGACTGCATGACCAACTGGAATTGATGGCAATACGTTGCCAACATGCAACAAAACTTTTAGACTCAACTTCGATGAATCAATGAACAGCTAAGCGAAATCAGGATTGTCCACAATAGATGGTCATTTGGATCTCTCTTTAAAAGATTGTTTCACCATCTCCTTGTACGGGGGATATAAGCGGATGTTCACCCCCGTCCCCGTAATTGTGCTCGCAAACTTTGCTCCGGACAGAAGTGCTCTCTCGGTGGATCGTTGGCGCGTTATTAATTTGGACCACAACTACGTATCGCAGGCTAAGAAAGCGTTTTGGATTTCGTCGGAAACCTACCCGCCGAGTCCATAGCCGTCCCAGCCGTCATGTTTGGAGGAGAAGAAGGAGAACAAGGCCCGGGAACCTGCAAATGCTTAAGTTGATTTCTACTCAGGTTTCTGGAGGTGACAAGAATCATGAACCTGAAGTTTTAATGATTACCCTTTATAATTTTAGTGCCGATAGATTATGTGCTTTTAAATCATGGCGATTTTATCGTATTTTTGCTGTTAAATATGATTTTTATCCCCGTACTAATGTTACTAGCCAAGTGTTTCGTGAAAATCCCCAACAACATGGGTTGTATTCTGTTAACGCTCCTTGCTATTTTACTTTGTTCAATAATAATCCTGACTTATCTTATAATCTCGCGGGAATGAAGGAGAATCCTCGTACTCGTACTCACTTACCTTGGAAGAAATTTAGTAGATATGCTAAGCTAGGTATTAATTATCAAATACTTGCTTATGGTAGTAAGGCGACAATTTTTAATCGTAAACAACCTTGGTTTTCAACTGAAGATACAGCTGTACAGTTTGGTCAATTTATTATTAATAATGATATCCCTGTAGGTGATTATAATGTTTACCCTGATATTTATATTAAAACTACTTATTATGTTGTTCTTAAAGATTTTGTTGGTGTCTAATAATAATATGTACTGAAAATTGTGAGTTACTATCCTTTACATTAGTTTTTTTACCGTTTCAGCTACCCAGGCATGATGGGCACAACTTATTTTTTCCTGTATAATTTAGGTCTCGGGGGTACGGGGGCGGAGCCCCTGTAAAGACCTCGTATCTCTGTCGTCGTGCATTTAGAGTTCTAACGGCCTTACTACTTACTACGTCATAAATAGAGTTGTTACGTCACTAACGGATTCGAGCAACAGGCTTAGTATTACCCTGTTGCTCGCCACGCATCAGTAATAGTTTGTTACTAAAAATAGAACACATTTCCGGTCATTGAACCCTTCAATCTATTTATATCTGCTCGAATATTACATCATAATCATTTTTATCACCGACCGGATGACGTCACTAAGTCATTTATATCACCGGAAACGTCATTAAAAATTCATTACGTTTAGCGTAGCGGTTAATTTACGTCATAAATACAAAAATCATCTCCTGGCAGCCTCGCAGATTTGTGCCTCGCCAGATTTAGCATAAGCCTCGCAGAGTTAGAGAAAATGCCGGCAAAACTGTATTAGTTACGAAGATGTTATATTTAATATGCCCGGCCAATCCTTCTTGATGTAATGAAAAGTCCTAGCCCGACTATCCCATTCACACAGAAAACAGCAATACTTAGTGTAGCCCGACTGCAGTCGAAGATCTATCTACAACTTTGAATTCACCACAAACCTGCCACAGATGTTTGTCATAGTTTATGCAGTTCTATAAGTTGCAGTCTCATGTTGGCATATGTTTCCTTAATGTGGACTGCATGACCAACTGGAATTGATGGCAATACGTTGCCAACATGCAACAAAACAGCTTTTAGACTCAACTTCGATGAATCAATGAACAGTCTCCACTCATCAGGATTGTGAATAATGTTGAGAGCTGCCATCAGACCATCGATGTCGTTGCAAGCTACAAGGTCACCTTCCATGATGAAGAATGGGACAAAATCTTTTGGATGGTCACGAAACTTACTCTAACATTTTCAGAGAGGAGATTCCACTGCTGCAATCTGGAGCCCAACAGCTCTGCCTTACTCTTTGCCAGTTCTAAATCTCTGATAAGGTCGTTTAATTCATTCTGAGTTATCATGTGCGGTTTAGAAGATGTCAAGTTATAAACAAATTCAGGGTCTTGTGAAGTTGAAGGCTCACAAGTTTCGCAGATTCCTTCATTCTCCTCGTCCTCTGACTCCTGGGAGAATGAGTGTTGGGGCTCAGGAACGGGTAGTCCTTCGCCGTGAGGTACCGGGCGTATAGCAGAGGGTATATTCGGATATTGTAAAATCCACTTTTTCTTCTTGCAAATACCTTTCTTGACTGGAGGCACCATGCAGAAGTAACAATTGCTGACATGATCTGTTGGTTCCCTCCACACCATTGGCACTGCAAAAGGCATAGATTTCCTTTTCCGATTCAACCACTGGCGAAGGTTTGTTGCACAAGTATTGCAGCATATGTGTGGGGCCCAGCTCTTGTCCTGATCTCCAATCTTACAGCCAAAATAAAGGTGATAGGCTTTCTTAATCACGGCGGTTATAGCACGCTTTTGTGATACAAAAGTCAATTCTCCACAAACATAACAGAAGTTATCTACACTGTTCACGCAATTACGAGGCATCTTTGTTCAAATTAGGCTGAAAAAAAATTCAGTTTCAAAAGCAAACACTAAAAAGAGTTTGACAAGGGTGCACTGTATGACTTCCGCGAATGAACTGATGCTGTGGCGTAATATGTAGACGCCTGAGACACAGCGACGCCTTGACTCTACTGCGCATGCGCGTAGTTATTTATTTTTGTTATTTTAATAAATTAATGCAATTACATTGCATTTTAATAATTTTAAATTAGGTAAGGTTAAGTTAGGTTAGTATTCCATTTATATTAATATCAAAAACATTATGGGAAGCAATATGTTAAAATGATCCAATCTATTTCTTAATAAATAATTTACAAATACATAATGTAATAGATAAATTTAAAATTACATTTTATTGTATATATATATGTATATATTTACATTAATTTATTAAAATAAAAAATATAACTACGCGCATGCGCAGTAGAGTCCATGCGTCGATGTGTCACAGGCGTCTACAGTATTACGCGACAGATGCAGTCCAGTTAGTAGGGTGCAGGGTTGCCTGATATCTTTATAAATGGAGCTAGTTGGCAATTTTAGGCATCATTTTCGTATTCAGTGACCCAAAATTAGTAAAGATTGAGTACTTTTATTTCCGAAGCATTTTGGCTGTAGACCAGTGTTTTATGCGTTTATAATGCTCCCTCAATGCAAAACATTCTTCGTTTCTAAATAAAAATAAAACTTTAAAATACTCGTATATAATAAAAACAAAACACATATAATCATCTACTTACTTTACTTATAGGTTAATTCTATTCTTCTTTCTTTTTTATTAAATATATCTATTATTTCTTCGTAAAAGGCACCGGTTTTCATATCCTTAAGAAGCTTTTTCTCAATTGAGATTAAAGCTAAACTTGCAAGCCTTTCTTACCCTTGCGCATTTCTAGCGTAGTTACGTATTCGCTTTAAATGAGAGAATGACAGCAGACACCACGTAAAGTTGCCAGGTATTTCAAGAAAATTAACTATAAGATCTGGACAGCGATTTCTAAATTGCTTCCTTTTTGACATAGGGAAGGATAAAATAACGATAAATACACCGTGTAACAAAAAAAATTTTTTTCTTTGTTTCTGGGCAATAACCTTTATTTTCTGATTCATTATGCTTCAAATCACTGGAAAAAAGCTGTCAGTGATTTTAAACTTCGGGTTTGTTGTCAGTACATCGATTTTGTTGAAATAAGAATATTATTATTTTTTAACCCTATATGGACATCTGCGACAGATCTGTAAACGCTTCAAAATTTACTATATATTTACCGAAACAAGTACATTTTAACTTAAATGACGATATCGTCAAATTTGTAACGGTTCAAGGAGTTTATATCACGAATTGGCAACTCCTACTGCAGAAAACCGAGCTTTAATGAAAAAAATAAGTTAGTGCGTCAGTAGAAGTAAAAGTGTATGGTTACGCAGTTCGTTTTTCATTTTTTATCACTTTATTTGATTAAAGGTAAGTTGAATAATTTTTTATTGCTCAATATATGTTGTTAGAGTGGCTGAAGTAATATAAAACAATTCTGATAAACTGAGCACTAGAATATTTTATTGAAACGTAACAATATTGATGGCTCTGACATCCATGCCTTCTTTGCCACGTGGTATAAGGTTGTCCAATTTGTATTATATACAGTATATTACATTATATATATATTATATATATTATTATATATATTATTATATATATTATTTATATATATATTATTATATATATATATATTACATTAAAAATCACATATTTATGTTCAAAGTACTCTAAATGAATGTTTAATATAGGTAAAAAAAAATTTAAGACAAAAATAAGAATTATGTCCATATAGGGTTAAATTAATCCATTATTTTTACTTTTTCAGACGTGTGACGTGTGACGAAGTTACTGTTATGGCTGCTCGTGGTTGCAAATACCCAGCGGATTCCTTCTGCTACGTGTGCGGCGAGTTCTTCGCAAAGACGGCTAAAAAACACTGCTTGGACAGTTGCACCCGTGCAAAGGAAGCCTATCATGCCTACTTCGGAATGCCAGTCGGTGACCAAGACAAACGCTGGGCACCACATGTCATCTGTGACTACTGCCGCCGCACTCTTGAAGGTTGGTTTAGAGGAGAGAAGAGGGCAATGCGTTTCGCTATCCCCCGTGTCTGGCGTGAGCCCTCAGACCATCTCACGGACTGCTATTTCTGTATGGTGGACCCAACAAAACGAAGAAAGGGGAAGAATGCGCCTCCCATTGAGTACCCTGACATTCCGTCATCTATTGCACCTGTTCCCCATAACGCGACGGACCTACCTGTGCCACAGCCTCCCTTGAGAGATCAATCTTGTCCAGCAGAAGAAGCAAGCTATGATGATTCCGAGGAGGAGCAAGGTGCGTCATCTGCTGCGCGCCGTCGACGCCGGGTGGCCGGTGAAAGGTGCCCCTACTACCCCAACCAAGAGGACATCAACGACCTCATCAGGGAAATGGCCTTGACAAAGTCCAACGCCGAGCTGCTCATTTTCAGACTGAAGCAGTGGGACTTACTGGACGACAGCGTTCGAATTACTTCCCAGAGGAAGCGGCATCGCGGCTTTTCAGTGTTCTTCACTCTTAGAGATGAGTTGTGCTACTGCCATGACATCAGAGGACTCTTCGACGCTGTGGGCATTCCCTGCAACACCTCTGACTGGCGGCTCTTCATCGACAGTTCATCTAAACGCCTCAAGGCTGTTTTACTGCACAACACAAATCAGTGGCCCTCGATTCTTTTGGCTCATTCAGTGCACATGAAAGAAGAGTACCAGAACGTCAAAATCCTGCTGAATGCACTGAAGTACGACCAATTCAACTGGGAGGTCATTGGCGATTTCAAGATGGTGGCCTTCTTGATGGGGCTTCAGGGAGGCTTCACCAAGTTCCCTTGCTATCTGTGCCTCTGGGATAGCCGAAATACAGCCCTTCACTACGAGAAGAGGAACTGGCCCCTCAAGACCGGCTATGAGGTTGGGGCCCATAACGTGAAGCAAGAGCCGCTGGTGGAGCCAACAAAAGTGCTGATGCCACCCCTGCACATCAAATTGGGCATCATTAAGCAGTTTGTTAAACAGCTGGATCCAGAGGGTGAGGCCTTGAAGCACATCCAGGAGCTGTTCCCGAAGTTGTCGGAGGCGAAGATCAAAGCAGGAGTATTTGTGGGCCCTCAGGTGAAGCGACTTATTGACTCCGACAGCTTTCCTGAGAAGCTGTCTGAGGTTGAGCGGGCAGCTTGGACAAGCTTCGTTTCTCTAGTCAAAGGTTTCCTCGGAAACCACAAGGCAGAGAACTACAGGGAAATCGTTGACGAACTTGTGGACACGTACCGGAGCATGGGCTGCCGGATGTCGCTGAAACTGCACGTACTACACGCCCACCTTGATGAGTTCAAAGAAAACATGGGAGACTACTCAGAAGAACAAGGTGAAAGATTTCACCAGAATGTCAGCTCTTTCGAGGAACGCTACAAGGGACAGTACAATGAAAGTATGATGGGGGACTATATCTGTATCAATTCTGTATCAATTCTCCGTAGCAATACTCTTTATCAACGCTCTGCATCACTGCACTGTATCACTGTCTGTGTATTAACATATTATAATACATAATTATTCCCTACTCGTTTCCTTCTTTTTATTTTCATTTCTAAAGACGGGGCCTGGAGAACTTCATTTTTCATCATTGATTTATCATAATAATTGTGTTAACATCAATTAAAATTATACTTAACAGGATTCATTTGATTTAAAAGCAGATAGTGTGAAAAACCCTTAAATTAATAAGCAAAAATGGCAAAAAATCAATAAATCGATCTCATGAACTCAGAACCGAAGTCTGAACTTGGTGACTGCTCATTTTTACTTATTTATGCCCTAAAAAATCAGAAAATAATAGTTTTAACTCATGGACAAATTTTGTGTTTCATGTGATATATATTCTTCTTCGCTTAACATGGCCATGGAATTTTTTAGTAGAAAAACTATATATGAAACTTGTTGTATTCAATAAATACTACATTATTAAACATTAAATGAGTTTTTAGAATGGAAAGAAACAATTTGTAACAGTAAAAAAAAAGCGAAAGTCATTGGGAAAAAGGATGCATTTCGTCAATTGTTGTCCAACTCGAGATTTTTTGCGTCGGCTTTCTTAAAGGTTTTTGCACGAACGACAACCAATGTATATACTATGTATCCACCTGATTACCAATCAAATGCTATAAATAGTATAATAAAATGATTTTGTACAAATTATTAACACATATTGAACTGTTTAAACTTTAAAGTATAATACAGCATTTTCTTCTTTCTTTGAATAGGGAAGCATTGCTTCCCTTGCTTCCATGGACCGCACGCCACTGATATATATATATATATGTATATATATATATATATATATATATATATATATATATATAGGCGCGATTTATGAATGAAAATCAATGTTTTGATGCATATTAAATTTTAATAACATTATAACATTACCAGATTGATGGGTATCGGTAGGTTTCATACGTCACTGCTTAGAATATCTTCCAATTGGCAAATGGACGACAGCTGAATGGATACTACTGGTATGGCATTGTTGTATCCGGAGCAAATGCTATTTCTAGATCAGCAACATTGATATAGTAATAACCAGTCACTGAGAGAAATATTATTTTATATAATCTTTGTTGTTTTTGCTTGAATTGCTTCCCCTTGACGAAAAATCACCGCACGCCACTGATATATATATATATATATCAGGTTTTTGCTCTTTGTTATAACACAAAATAATATCTGAATCTATGTTCAATATTAAATGTAAATAAATAAATAATGCCTACGCATTAAAGGGCAATAATGCCTCCCAACGGCTCTATTTTTATACGGTGCTCCAATAAACCTTAGCCCCCCCCGCCCATGGCCTAAACCATTAGAGGTACAGTAAAACTAAACATACCTTACAAAAGAGAATTTAATCTTGCATTTAATGAGAAACAATTAAAACTTGGTGTTCCCGCCATTGGCTTCCAAGACAGCCTGAATTCGCTTTGGGTAGCTTGCCAAAAGTGGCATGAATAGATCTTGATCGTTACGCAAATTTGCTAAAACAGTTTCAATGTGTTGCGTTATTGTATCCTTCGAAAATCGATTTGCTGCAGGTTCTTGAAACAAGAGACATTCAACCTTGTCCTTTATAACTGATCCAATGTGTTCACAGACGTTCAGGTCAGGAGAATTTCCTGGACATTCTTCATTTCCAAAGAAATCGATCTCATCGTTCCGCAACAACTGTTGAGTGGCTAATGCCTTAAAGCAGGGGGCCTTATCGTGCAGAAGTGTGACCTGATCGACATCCATAACATTGTTTGGGTTTCTTAGAAAAGGAATGACATGCTGGGATAGAATAATATCACGAAAATACTGTCCATCCCAACTTTGACCATTTGGCTTCAGCACCCACATAATCTTCTTTGCAGTGAACAAAACAAACACACCAACACAGTCTGGACTTTTCAATAATTCGCGATAATGTTCATTGTCATCGATTTCATCTGGTGTTGTGGCCCACACTCGATCATTTTGGTAGTTAGGCCGACGTGTTACGTAAACAAAAAATTCATCGGAGATAGCTAAATGCATGAAATCATCCACATCCCAATCTTCAAGATAATGGGCAAACCACATTCTGTCATCGATGTTAAGTTGAGTTTTTCTTGGCTTTGGAAGTTCATGCCAAGGCTTTAAACCTTGCCTATGACGGTACACTCGAATGATCTCACCACTAATGATCTTTCCTCTCAACACTTCGATCACTCTAGAAAGTTTACCACAGCTGTTTTTTCGCTTACGCGTACCGCTTTCAATGATGTCCTTTGTTTCCCGAGAGAGTGGCAAATTTGGGCGCCCAGATTTGGTTGTATCCATTTCACATTCATCCAAAGTTTTATTCCAATTTCTTTTGACGAAGTCCTCACTTCTTCGCAACTTTTTGGCAACCCATGAACGTGTTATAAAGGTGGCTCCAGCATCACGAGCTTCCCGAAATGTTATTGCTCGTATGCGATCTATCACACGTTGCCTCTCCGAATCACCAATTAATTGAGAAGCCATTATATTATCACTTTATCAGCTAGAGTAATTTTAATACCTACAATAAATAAAGAATTTTATATATTTTTATAATCACTAAAAACTATTTCGATATAAGTAAACATGTAAGCTGCAAATGGGGGGGCTAAGGTTTTTTGGAACCCCTTACATTGAAACTTCAGTTCGTTCAGGATGACAGGCTTGCCAATACTATGAACACTCATCACGTCTGAAGGTTTTTTTAGTTTTTACAAGACCATTTTTTATTCACTTCATTAACATCCCCCTTGTTAATATATATATATATCCCCTTTTTAATTTATATTTAATTATTCATTGTTTCCTTAGTAATATGTAAACCAGAGTGATGAATGGAAATAATTGTTTGAAAGAAATTTGGCAATAGGGTTGCCAGATCAGATGGTTTCCAAATCAGGAGATTTTACCTACGAAGCTCATCATTATTTGTTTATGTAACTATACCGATATATAAACTTCCTCATTTTTTAAATAAAATTAACTGATCAAGAAAAAATATATACATAACCAGTAGGGTGGTCCAAAATTTGGGCTAAATTTTCAAAATAGTTCGAAATGCTCTCCACATGACTGCTCTTATTCCTTTAGATCTGAAGTGATTTTGTGCAAAATATCTGTCGATTCAGTACATAATAAGAGGTCGCTATGATTTTCACATTTTCAATTAATTAATTAGCTAATCATTGTTTACCCGCTTCATTTTCAGAGGACGCGGCAGTCACGCCACATTGACTCCGCCCACCTTTCAGAGGGTGATGCAGTTGTTCGATTTCTTGTATGATGTTGTTTGTGAATCAGAAATATCATTTACTCATGCATCATTTCAAGTTTAAACTTGTTGGAGGACGGTTTTATGTTCGTTCAAACTTCAAGAGTGTAGGAATAGCATCTCATATAAGTATTAATTCATATATATTAATTATTAAGTCATATATATTAAGTATTAATTCACATGTATTATATTTATTCAGTATAAATGTGTATATATATACAGTATATATATAATTGTTCTTTATATGCAAATTTATAACCGGTAAGGATGTTGCTATTAAATGAAATTATTAAAATTTTAAGGTATATATCTTATGTCTCTTGAAGTTTATTATTTACTTATTCTTAAATATTTAAAAATTTGGCTATCCTCCTATCCATCAACCACTAACCACTATAACCAATTTTTTTACTTTATTTATTTTGACTTTGCAATTTTTTCTTTAACACTTATATAATTGTGCTTTGGTGCTGAACGGTTAATGCATTATTTTCTCTCATTTTTCAGGTTATGGCTAGAAGTACTCGCTCATCTGCAGAAACCTGGGTTCAAGGAAAGCCCAGCAACGAGTTTTCAACTGTAAGGCTACCCACATGTGGTGATGTGCTTCGTTTGCTTCAGTTTCGCCATGATGAACAGTCCAAGACCTTGAAAAAGATCTACAACTTGGCCTGCAAAGAGGCCCTGCAAGTATGGCAGAGAGCAAGGATTCCTACACAGCGAGTCGATTCCTGCGTTAGGAAGCTGTGAAAGCTGTACGAAGAGTTCCTTGCGTTGAAGAAAAACCGCAAGCAGCTACAAAGCTGCAGAGTGAAAGAGAGCACGTTCCAAGAGACTCTCTCAGAGCTTTTCGACGTTGCCTCGAAGGACGCCAGGTGATAGACAATGAAGAAGACCGCCAATTCCTGATGATGCAACGAGAAGACGTCTTTTCCTGCAGTATGGCAGGCCGTGACAAGATTAATTTTGCCAAGGAATACCGCAAGAGATGTCGACAGGAGAAAGATGCTGACAAAGCTCTAAGGTACAAAGAAAGAGAGTCTGCATTCCAGGCTGGAGCTGCTGCTCTTCCATCATCCAGCACACCCACTTCATCCTCTGAAGAATTCAACGCTGATGACGATGATTATCGTCCGTCGACTTCGACCTGAAGAGCAGATGTACACTCTCATCCTCCGAAACGAAACAATATCTTCACATCACCAAATGTGGTTGCTGCTCTTGATCGCGTCAACCTTCCCGATCGAGGAGCAGTCTTCGTTGCTGGATCAGTCGCTCAAGCCCTGGGCAAGCAAGGCAGGCAGCAGCCAAAGAGGATCAAGCTTCGTTTTCTGTCGAAGGACCCCTTCTTCTTCACTGGGATGGGAAACTACTTCCCGACATCGGCGGCGCAAACGAAACAGCCGAACGAACCGCGGTAGTCGTTACGGGAAATGGGACGGAAAAACTCCTAGCCGTGCTAAAAATACAACGATCTACAGGAGAAGAATAGGCCAAGGTTTGCATTTCGACGATTGATGACTGGAATCTTCGCGGTGAGATCTAAGGTTTCGTATTTGACACAACTGCGTCTAATACTGGCCTTCTCAGGGGAGCCTGCACCATGATTGAAAAGCAGTAGGGAGGGAACTTGTCTGGGTCGCTTGTCGACATCATATCCTTGAAGTCGTCTTGTCAAACACCTGCAACGCACTTCTTGGACCCACAGGTGGCCCGGAAATGACTCTCTTTAAACGTTTTCAGAAAAAATGGCCATCACTTCAGAAGGATTCCTTCATGAAGGCTTCAAACAACCTATTCAGAGATCCAAAAATGTTCCAGCTTCGAGAGGATGTGATCCAGTACTTCACAAAGGCACTGGAGTCTAAACAATCGCGTGATGACTACGAGGAATTGCTACGACTCTGCCTCACCTTCCTCGGGTGCCGTGATGAGAAAGAAGTCAAGGTCCGCGCTCCAGGATCAACTCACCATGCACGCTGGATGGCCAAGGCCATCTACGTCCTCAAAATTTACCTGTTCAAACATCAACTACAGCTGACAGCACGTGAGACGGAGAATATCACCGAGCTCTCTCTGTTTATCGCCTTGGTCTACTCACGTTTTTGGAACGAGGTCCACGTCGGAATCAACGCTCCTTTCAACGATATTCTGCTTCTTAAAATCTTGTAAAAACACCCAAATCAGACCATTTCCAAAGCACCATCCACAGCTCTTCAACGGCACCTGTGGTATCTTGGAGAGCATCTCATCGGCCTTACATTCTTCGATCCTAGAGTCGATGCCGAGACCAAACGGACGATGGTCGTAAGCCTCCAACGTATCGAGAATACTACTATTACTCGTCGATTGAAGCTTGAAGGAAACATTGTAGATTTGAATTTGTATGAAATGTTCACCAAAAGGACCCTGGGACTCTTCAATCTGTTAAAGAAAGAAGGAAGGAAGGCAGTGGAGGATACCTTCCTGAGAACCGATCTCAATTTCTGAACGGAGGATGATTGCTTTTAAGAGTTTCGACACATAGCGATCAACCTAAAAGTTGTCAATGATTCGGCGGAGAGGGGTATCGCCCTTATCAATGCATATAATACATCTTTGACGAAGGATGAAGAACAAAAACAATTCTTCCTCCGATTAGTTGCAAAACACCGCCAAGACTACTCATCGTCTTCGAAAGAGTCAGTGATGAAGCTTTAATCTAATTAATGATGTATATTATAAATGAATGATAAATGTAATTTTCTATCAAACATATCATTTTTGTTCTTTAAAAATTAATCTGTTTTCTTTAAGAGTTATTATGTTTTCTAAAAAAAATAAGCTGTTTTCTTTGAGATTTAATCTGTTTTCAAACAAATAAACTAGTAATTGCCCTTGTTTTTTCATTTTTTAACCCAGAAAATCACTACTAGAAAATGAGTAGTAAAATGAAATTCATAGCGATCAGTAAATATCATTCAATTAGGCTGAAATTTGGCATGGAGATGTTTGATAGATATAGGAACAGGAGCAGCCATGAGGAGGTAAAAAATTACAAAATTTTATTTCTTGGACCACCCTAAATTAACCAGCTTAGTTTCTTATTTCCTTATAAATAATACTGCTTACAACATACAAATGGTTAAAAAAACAACAGCCATCATTTCATAAGAGCTATGTAATAATAAGTATTTTACCTACTAGAATAGAATAATTAGATATGTGTACAAAAAAGAGCAACTGTTTTCTAATAAAAGAATAGCTAATCTCTGTACCTGATGAAGAATAATTTCAGGGAAAAATGAGATACATGTGCAAATTAATGATCCACTGCTTATCAAAAGGAAAAAGTTGTAGAATATTTGAAGTTGTTGAATATTTCCTAGCATCACCGCCTCCTGACGATGTTTTGAATATAAAATCTACTCAGATATAATATACCATATCATTTACACATATTATAAATATGCATACACTTAGTCCATTCAATTAAATACCTAATATGTCACTCTCATTGCATGCTAATTACCATCAGTCTGATAAAAATAATTAGATTATAGGATAAACCAACAACATGTATATATCGTAAGATCAGTAAAAATCCGGAGATTCGCCTATTCTGACCGGAGACAGGAGAAAAAGCTCAATTTCCGGAGACTCAGGCCAAAAACCGGAGACCTGGCAACCCTATTTGACAATGAGGCAACCAACCACTCAGCGCTCACTCACTCCCAGATTCACTGAATTGAATTGAATTGAATAACCTTTATTAATAATAAAATAAATACATTCGTTTCAATTTACAATAACATGAATAATTGTGAAGCTCGACTCTTTATTTTATTTAATTTGGCCCTTAAGCTCTAGGCTTCACTGGACTCTTATTAAAATAAACAGTTAGTTGTTATTAATTAATAATAAATAAGTAAATAAGTAAATAAGTATTATTAATAGTTAAAACATGTATTAATCTTAAATTATCACTACTGACATGACAAATACAAGGTCACCATTGAAGGCACTCTACCAATACCATACAAAGAAACCAATATTATACACGAGAGATAAGAACTGAACAATAGGGTGGATCGATTTTACATTTTTTTCGATTTCCATATTCTAATAGAGACAAAAACTTGCGCATGCATGAGAAAATAGCCTCTGCAAAATCTTAGCTTAATAGATAATCATCTTCTGCCCCCGGCAGAGCGATGAAAATCATATTGTAGTAGTCAAAAACGTATTTTTAAACCCTAGCCTAGAGTCATAAAATTTTGCGTGTGTGTTATTTCATGCCTAAGCAACGATATAAATGCTATGGGAAATATATAAATGCATTATTTAAGACAAAGAGCCGATCTGAAAATATGTATATTATACATATTTTCAGATCGGCTCTTTGTCTTAAATAATGCATTTATATATTTCCCATAGCATTTATATCGTTGCTTAGGTATGAAATAACACACACGCAAAATTTTATGACTCTAGGCTAGGGTTTAAAAATACGTTTTTGACTACTAAAATATGATTTTCATCGCTCTGCCGGGGGCAGAAGATGATTACCTATTAAGCTAAGATTTTGCAGAGGCTATTTTCTCATGCATGCGCAAGTTTTTGTCTCTATTAGAATATGGAAATCGAAAAAAATGTAAAATCGATCCACCCTACTGAACAACTCGAAGAAATGTTTTTTTAATAATAGATTACACACGAGAAATTAATAATTAGTAAACAATAGTAATAGACATTAATCCTAGATTTTTGTTAGTATGCTATTATCAATCGGAATTTCAATTTGGTTTTAAACAAATTTACATTCACAATATTTTTTATATCGGCATTTAAGTCATTCCATAGTTTCAATCCAATGAAATTGGGTAGTTTTTGAGATGAAGACAATCTAACTTTAGGTATAATAAGCTTTGATCTCTTTCTGGTCTGATACGAGTGGATTTCTTGATGAGTTACGCATTATACAATATCTATTTGTCCATTGTAAATTAATGATTTTGTTCTTACATTTGTAAATAAAAATAAAATGTGCCAGTTTGGTTATATCATTGAGCTTTAGTAGGTTTAGCTCTTTAAATAATGCAGTAGCGTGATCAAGGAAATCAGCATCAGATAATAACCTTATTGCTCGTTTTCGGATGACAAATATACCATTTAATGCGTTGTTAGCGGAGTTTCCCCAAACAAGGGTGCAGTACGTTATATAAGGAAGAACAAAAGTATGATAAAGAGTCAGTAAAACTTGTTTAGGGACTACATTTCTAAGTTTAAACATTATAGCAACGCTCCTTGAAATTTTTTTCGCAATATAATTTACATGATCACTCCATTGCAAATTCTTATCTAGCATTTTATTCATTCAGAAAATGTTACAACCGTTTGTAGTACACAACAAATATGTGCCAGATGTCGCTATCTGTTCTCAAGAGTGTCCTACGAATAATGAGCGCAACTGTACAATATGTGCACCGTACAAAGTTCTTAATAAAATACGTGAAGAGTGACGTCCCTTACCCAGTGATCCCAATGAATGAATGAAAATTAATCCATGCAGTCATTGTTCCTCTCGTGGGTGTGGGTGACGACACAATTTGCACTTGATGTGGTAGCGCGGACATTTTATGTGGTCTTTCTCTTCGTATTATTTATTTCTATGATACTTAATACTTCAACTAAGGAACTAACATTGTTTATCGTTATATTTTCATAATTTACCTTTAACTGTTATAAAAACACTTAGGTTTTTCCTTTAAACCACTAATATAAATTTAGACAGTTATTATGAAATACTGTTAAGTTTTTATACTTTTAATCTTGTTTCTCAGTCTAAATTAAATTTCAATTACGTTATACAATTAATAAAGCGAGGATAAGCCTCAATCGAAAATGACAAGTAGGCCTAGGGAAATGGGAATCTGGTCAAACGCGAGACGGGAGTAGGCCGTAAACATTTAGTAGGTTCTAAATGTAGAGGGGCTAGGCTGCTTTGCACCCTAGATCCTGTCCCAAAGCTGGATCCTATCTGCTTTGTAGATAGCTGGTGAGGGAAGCTATATTTTTGGGACCGCTTTGCGAGTGACCCGTTACTTACGTCGGGTTAACATCATGAAAAAGAAAAAAACTATAGTGTTCGTCATTTACCATTACTTATTCGGACTATAGTGGATTTAATTTCCCCAGAAGAGTTCCTTGTTCCATGCACGGTCTGTGTGTATCATATATATATATATATATATATATATATATATATATATATATATATATATATATATATACATATATATATATATATATATATATACACACACTGTATATAATCAAAAATATACAGGAAATATATTATATCTACACAATTAAATAATTAAATATATTGAAAATAAATATACATCAAAATACTTTATGTTCTACGGCGCAAAACGCTAAACTCACACGTAATCGAGTGTACATTCACATCATTATTGCTTTGCACCACACGGAAAATACGTCCAACCATTACTTCACCGCTCAAATGATACGGATACCTATACTCGATATAAATGGCTTTCATATCGTTCAATGCTATTTTTGTGCCCACTTTACATTTGGTTGGCATGTTATCTTTAAACAGGGCTAGAATACAATCAAAAGCACGCACAAAGAGGTCATCGTTAACCACAACATCATTATTAAATACAAGTTTATAAACACTCTTTTCCAATCGAGGGGGTTTTTCTTACCGTCCCAAGCTTTTCAATCGTGAACTCGTCTTCACTCTGTAAAGCGGCAATTGAAATAATCTTCCAAGACGTAACGACAGCTACTCATTATATAGATATACAGCTCTTCAGGGTGAACAGTGTAGGCAAGCTCTGCCCTGTACCGCTCAAGTGCTTTGTACCAAAGTTCGGGATGCTTTGAAGAATCTAAACCTTTTAAATATGCATCCAGCTCTAGACAAATTCTCGCCTTGTTCATTCCTATATTCGATAAATTCATCGAACAGAGCGGTGTATGCGTATTCAAGAACTGTCAAAATAAATTATATCCGTAACACGAACGTCTAATATAGGCTTCAGCTTCCGGAATTCGACGATTTCAAACATTCTGTCGAGGATGAAACGGTTTCGCGTAGGGACAAGAACGTTATTATCAGATGCATTCTTCCACATCAGTCGTATATCAATGCATGGCTGATCGTTATTTATACACAACATGCAAACAACGGCATCTGAGGGGGTATCACTAACCTGTTCTCTTCTTGTACCTACACCTACAGGTATTTTATAACGGTCCTCACCCGACTTCTCAACTATCACGAAGACTCTATTCATCTCCTCAACACTTAAATAAATAACATTACGTTTGCTTGCTTGACTGCAAATTGTTTCAAGTACATAGTTAGTGGTGCCGGTTTCACGCCTGAACACGCGCAATGACTTCGTCACAGACACATCGTACGCGGCCATTGAGAATGCTTCTCAAAGGAAGTTCCATCGTATTCGCCCGTCCAGTCAGTTCAAGCTCTGAGATGACTATAAGCCACAGGTGGGCGGATCGGCTCGACGGGCAGAGTGAGTCACACCGATGAAACGTGTACGGGTTTGTTCGAACTCGTGTGTTTCAGGAGTGGTGAGGTACACGGGTGGGCGGCTCGATGGGGGGGAGCGAGTCACACCATAAACTGCTGAAGCGTGTACGGTAGGGTGGACCTTATTTTGTCACTTTTTATTTTTTCTTTCCCACCCCTTCATTAGATGCTTCCTATTGAGAAAGTTTTTCATGCAAAATTTTATAGCGTTTGGACACGGTCACTAGTTTTAGTGCGATCCAACGACGAAAGAATTTCTGGATGGAGGATATTCTTGCGGCCTCTTTTTGGATGAGATGATGACACTACGAATCCTCCAACAGCTCCTTCATTCTCTGAATCCGTGGTGTTCTCACCTGTGGAAGATGAAGAAGATATCCAGGACGATTTTTCTGTTAAGTACGAGATTCTCTATTTCATGTCTCTTCTTAAATTCATCATTCCGAATTCACTTCTTCGTAGCTGCTTCCTCCTTTTAAGCCAAGTCATATCAATTCCAGCAATGAAGCCTCTTCTGCCCTTCTCTCTTTATGCCAAAAGGAACGCTTTATCCTCCTCATTCGTCATCAACACCATAGCATTTTGGTGAGCAACGTCGAAAAGGTTTCAGCTCTTCTTATTTCTTCCTTTGTGTATCCGTCTTCCGGGATTGATTTTTTTTCAAAAGATTCCACTTCTTCACCAGACTCTCCAACTGTTTCACTGCATGTTGAACAGGCCGCAGTAGAATCCTCGCCTTCTTCCAAAAAGTCTTCTTCCGCTATCGTCAACTGAGCAGCTTTGTTCTTATTCTTAATCGACAGGAGCAAATGTAGATAGTACCTCATAACATCCCTATTACTTAGCAATTTTGCACCTGATAAACAACTTTGGGTATGTTCAAGCAAATAAACCGTATGTTTTTATCGAGTTCCACTAGCCATCATAAAAAAATCTATATACCTAGATAAAAAGAAAGCGTAATGTCGTTTAGCATATAAGAACATAAGATCATCGCTACTATTTGTTTCAAATTAACCATATATAATATGGCAAGTCATATAATAAGCAAATTCTACCAGTAACCCATCACGCCTATTTGATAATATATGAGAGAGTCGAGAGAGAAGGTTTGAAGTCCTTGAGCACACCCTATATATATACTTATATCTCACTAAAATTTTGTGTGTGTTATTTTCTAGTGAAATAGAATCCAACTGAAAGGTGAGAGGAAAAAAAATCGCAACTTAAAATTTTAGCACCACTTGTATATACACCTCTGATCTTACGCTGATTGGTTGTATGGTTACAATCACCGTTGTTCTCCTCTGCGCACTTCACGCACAGGGGAAACATGAGCTTGTGATCTATTACGACGGGTAAGCTCAGCATCCATAAATCGCGAGGGGGGAGCACGTCTACGAAGAGAGTCCAAAGTAGCGCTCATTCAAGTTAGCTGAAAACTCCTCGATGGTTGGTATGGTGGGACCCACCATTTTTTCAGACACACCTACGGGGTACGGATTTTTCTTCATCACGTAGGGGTATAAAGAGCAAAAGTCGTAGTAGAGTTTTACGCTCTCCTTAGGCGGAAAGTATAGCTTCAATGGGTTGGGACGCCCTCCAAATAAGCTGTCACCGCATTTGAGGGGGTCCAACACCATTGAACGTTTGATGGCCTTTATTTCTTCACGGTACTGGGCATCTGTTTTCATCCTTGCATCATACTCATGCTCCCACACGATTTTGTGAGTGAACTGGGAGTCTATAAGTTCATCACGGTTACGGGTCCATGCGAGGCTCTCGGCGGTGGATTTTCTATAAAGGTCCCCTGTGACGGCACTTTCAGCGCGCGGGCATCCATGCCACCAGCAGCCGTTAAAGGAATACACAGTCTTCTGACCAGTGGCTGGATCCTCACTTAGGCCATCAACCCAAAAAACACGACCATTGACCTTAACGGTTACTTCACCCTCGTTGCGGGCATGTTTTATGTATTCCCCGGTCTGTTGCTGTAGGTGTATGAGCCAGTAAATAGGCTTGTACCCATAACTGCGGGGTTGTTTCTGTATATGACTGCTGAGGTGTCTTTCGGCATGAAGTTATTCTTGAACACTGTTAAACATAATGAGGCGATCGTGGTCGCGACTTGCAGCGGATCGCATTTGAAACGGGCTATGTACATTAGGGTGGCCCACTTTTCAATTTTTTTTTAAAAGTATAGGTTATCGTAGTTTTTCCCATTATTTGGCACTATACTAGCACATTGGTACCATTTTTACAAAAATTGATCAATATTTAGGGGTCTCGCATCGACCTTGAAATTACGAGTTTTTTTTTTAAATGTGTACTTTTTAATTTTTTACTGAATCAAGATAAATCATTAAGTAGGGATGTTTTCTGAATCCTCTTGATGAGAGAAGTCGTTTGGTGTGCCTTCCAATGTCATACGACATTGGGAGCTGGATGCTTCTACACTTCATAAACCGGTGAGAAAAAGGTTTAAAACGGCCAAGACAACAGCGGCTTCGATTGACTCTAATTGGCAACCGGATTTAACAGACATGCAAAGATATTCAGTGTATAATGACGGATACCGCTACATCCTATTCATAATAGATGTATTCTCTAGATATCTGTGGCTAATTCCCCTGAAAAGTAAATCGCCTGAAACAGTTGCTAAAGCGACCAAAACGTTGATATTAAAAGAAGATAGGGTTCCTGGCTATTTTTGTACGGATATGGGGAAAGAATTTATAGGTCCGCTTTTCAGAACATGCTGACAGAGTTTAATATCAGTTAATACACTAGCAGTTCTATACATAAGGCCTCTTTAGCTGAAAGAGTTCAACGTACCATAAAGGAACGCATGCATCACTATTTTACGCATAAAAACACACAGATATATAAACGTTCTCGGTTCATTGGCGTCGTCATACAACCGTTCACACCACCGTACGATTGGCACAACACCTAACGAAGTTTTAGAAAGAGGTACGCGTCCAGAGGTGAGAAGAGATGGAGCAACGCCACCACACTCTACACATTTCAAAATCAGTGATTATGTAAGGCTATCACGTTCTGGAAATAAATTCGCGAAGAGATTTGAGCAAGAATAAACACTTGAGATTTTTAAAGTTAGTGCTATGAGACCTAAAGGCGATATATTGATGTATTACGTTGAAGATTTGAATGGGGAAGAGATCGCTGGTGGCTTTTACCGCGAGGAGTTGCAGAAAGTGACATTTAATTTAAGAAAAGGTGTTTAAATTGAAAACATTTTACGCAGCAAAGGTTTAGGAAAGAGAAAAATGTACCTGGTGAAATGGTTGGGTTATCCAGAAAGCTTCAACACCTATGTAAAAGCTGCCGCAATAATGAAGCTTAAATAATATGCAACATAGCGCCTAGTCACTTTTGTCACAGTCCCGTCCTCTTCTTCTCTGTTTGTACATCCTACCAACACCCTTGCCAACTTTGTGACAGAATTCCACGGACCCATTGAATTGGAGCGTGATTCGGATGAGGTGGGTTTATGTGAACTCCAGTTAGTCACCAAATTTTTAACTCTTGAAAATGAGCAAATCATATTTCTGATCCTTAGAAGAATCGATGAGTGCGAAAAATTAGGCATAACCTTAGACAATTGTATGCGATCAGTCCTGTTCGGTGAGGTGCAGTACTATAGCACAAATGTATCACTAGGAATCGGCCATTATGATACAGGACATTGTGACGGGGTTAAACAAGAGTCTTGAAAAGTCGTACCTGACAAACGATTTACTTTTTGAAGTCGTAAACATAGACACGCCTGCATGCACAATTTAGGGTGGAGCGAAAAATACTTTTTTTCTAGTATGACGTTCTAATAGTGATTAAAAGTTGCAATTAGTGGACGAAATATGCCTGCCAAAATATAAGTTCATTTGTTTAAAATTTTCAGCTGCCACCAGGGGGCTAAAATTAACACAATTTTGTGTAAAAAGGTAAAAAATGCTTCTATTTTAGGTTTGTCAAACTATTATAAAATTTTATCTTAGAATTATCTAATAGTTTGATTAAGATTCATAAATGATAGGAATTTGTTTTGTAAAAATGCCTTTTCATATGTTTAATATCTTCAGCTGCCACAAGAGAGCCGAATTTAACACAATTTAGAGTAACTGAGTCATGTTGAGACTACACTGAATGTTGTGGGGGAGGGTTTGGGGAGGGTTGTGGGGGAGGGTTTTGGTGTGAAGGAATTTCTTTCTGTGAGTCATTAGAACAGTGTGTTAACACTTGTCTTCTTAGGTAGTAGGCCTAGTCGCTCAGTTGATCGGAGAGTTTTTTAATATGATCGGAATATTATAAAACTTTATTTTAAAGTGATTTATATAGAGATAATATTGATTTTATTAAAATGCTTGTTATAATGTATTATATAATTTTAGTTTATTTATATAATATATTATATATTTATATAATATATTATATATACTTATAAAATATATTATATATATTAATTATATAATGTTTTGATGTTACAGGATATTTTGTGATTGTGAATTTTTCTTAAAAATATTATGGCATCAAATACTAAATATAAACATTTCACTAGAGAACATATGACGCGTTCGGTGGAGAAGGGGCGAACGCAACATTTTCGAATTATGCCACAAAATGCAGTTAAAGTTTGTAAACTTTAAACCTTTGTATTTTTCCGGTTTATTGAAATGTATGAATTTGAACACATATTTGAGTAAAATATTGTTGTGTAATATGTCGATATAATAAAACGCGGTCCTCTTCGTCGAATGTTGTATTACCTGCTTCAACTGTTTCGGTTTCTTCCAGTTCCTTTAACAATCTTGTATAATAGTTCACTGCAGTTGCAGGCATTAGGTCTGATAATTCTTTGAGATCTTTTATTTTTTCCTTAGTTATTGGCAGCAATTGGGAATACTTTGGTTGCAGTGTCTGCTGGGCTAGATTGAATAAACTGACACTGTAGGATTTTTTCCCTTTCTGCAGTCTGACGGGATGGCTATTATCTGGGGTTGTGCGGTATGCAGTAGATATTACGTAGCCTTCTTTGTGTTGAAAGTCAAATATTAACTTTCTTGCATCTGTAAATTTAGTAGTTGTTGATTTCCTAATGACAATCCACGTTTTTAGGACGTCAAAATCGAGAAAATCAGCCTGTTTCATTTCTACAACTAGGAAGCGCTGCGAAACGGCTGTAGTTATGGCCGTAACATAATCTTTTTTGGTGTAAATAATATTGCTGTAATTATTTTTTATATTTTGTTCAATTTGGCCAAATTGAGCATCACAGGGCATTGTCGAGTGACCAGAAAGTAGATAGATGTGTTCAATGTGAAGCAATGATGCGGAGTGAATTGCTCTGAGATACATTAAAACCTAAATTTTACCGTGAAAGAGTGCAGACTAACATCTAATTTTTTGCATAGGTAAAGCAAAGGTTTTAAAGGATAATTATACGACAAAAAACTCATTTTTCGAATTTTGTGGCGTTCGCCCCTTCTCCACCGAACGCGTCATATGAAGTGTGCCATATTTGAAGTACCTTGTGAGATGAGTGATATGCAACTACCAACTTATAACTGCATTATGAAAGATTACCTGTTCACAAAACATTTAGTGAAGGAGCAGATGAATAACAAGGAGCCTTCATTTTCTGAAATAGCAGAGGCAGTTTCCAAAAAGGTAGAAAATATTTGGAAGAAGGCCTCTTTGCCAATAGTTTCACATACACGCGTTTTACAGATGATGCGAGTGTACCATGATAAATACAGGTCCTTATTAAAGCCATACAAGTCACGCAAGGATCAGCCTAAGTACAAAAATCAGCTTGAAGAATTTGAAAACTCTTCAAAATGCACTTTGTTTGACATCTGCACCTGCAAATGTAAGGAGTTTAAGAGATGCTCACGTGAAAAGAGTAAGAAAGTCCCTCCAAAAGAGCAGGATTTTTTAAATGACCAACGAACACGCAGAATAATGGTGATAGGAAGCATTGACATAGCACACACAAGACGATTACAAGCAAGAGAACATCGAAAGGAAATGGAAAAAGCACGTCTGGAATCCTCACAAACAACTAGTGCTGCTATAACCAATACGTCCAACTTACAAATCGAAACAGAGACAAGTGAACTTCAACAACTAGAAGAGATATCTGAAGATAATGAGGAAGATACAACCTCGACTCAATATGTAATATCAGAACAACAGATGCGTGAGCCACTGCCTTCATTAGCAATTACTTGTGATAGATTTAAAATGTCGGACAGAGCTGGGGCTGCTATTGCTTCTGCAGTATTGGCAGATCTTAAAATTGTTACTCCCGAAGACAAAGGGAATATTATAGACAGAAGTAAGCTAAGACGTGAAAGACAAAAACAGAGAAAGGAACTACAACAGATAGGAGAGCCAAAAACCATGCGGGGATTATACTTTGATGGCAGAAAGGATAAAACAATGATTCAAGTCCAGGAGAGTGATGGCTCTAACCACCAAAGAACCAAACGCGAAGAGTATATCAGCATAATATCTGAACCACACTCTCTATACTTTGCACATGTGACACCTTCCAGTGGCAAAGCTAAATACATTTGCACAGCGCTAGTGAATTGCTTGAAAGAAAGGAATGTTGATATAGGGAACATCGTTGCAGTTGGCTGTGATTCGACAGTGGTTAACACTGGTAGTATTGGAGGCACAATAAGATTACTGGAAGAAGCCTTTAATAAGCCATTGCAGTGGCTGATATGCCTTTTACACCTTAATGAACTTCCATTGCGCCATCTGTTTCATCACTTGGATGGTACCACTACTGGACCAAGAGCATTTTCAGGAGAAATTGGCCGAGCACTTTCAGACTGTGAAAAGCTTCCCATAGTTAACTTCAAACCCATTGAAATTCAAGAGGACATGTGTGAAGTTGATGTAGATGACATAAGTACTGACCAGAAATACCTTCTTGAAATTCACAAGGCTATATCAAGTGGAACATTCTCAAAGAGTCTTAGTCATAAGAGTCCAGGCAATATATCACATTCAAGGTGGCTCACCACAGCAAACAGGACTCTGCGGTTATATGCAAGCACAGAGAATCCTTCAGGCAATTTACAAGAATTAGCTACTTTCATTGTTAGGGTATACGCACCAATGTGGTTTCAGATAAAGCGTAAACCATTATGCCAATATGGTGCTAAACATATGTGGCATATGATTGCAAGAAGCCGGTATCTCCGTGAAGAGCTTAGGAGAGTACATGACTCAGTCATTCAGCGAAATGCATATTACGCAAATCAAGAAAACATTCTCATTGCAATGATAGCTGATGAAAGGGAGCATGTGCATCAGTTGGGATTTAGGTGTATCATAAAAGCAAGGGCATGCATTCAAGAAACAGATGTTATCAGGTATTTTAAGGTGCCAGAAATAAATTTTTATGCCAAAGACTATACAGATCTTATTATGTGGCAAGATTTTCAGATAGCAGAACCACCGATAACCAAAGGAGTTTCTCTTGATGATATTGAATCATGCATCAAACATGGTACTACTCTTCATTCAGAATTATTTCAGTTTCCATGTCATACACAAGCCGTAGAGAGATGCGTCAAGCTCGTTACAGACGCTGCTGGATCAGTCTGCGGACCTACAAACAGAGACGGTTGGATTCGTGCTACATTAGAATCAAGGAAAAAACAGCCAAAATTTGACCCAAAAGCAAATTACTAAATAGTCTTCAGCAAGAACCCTTTCTAGAGGGAGGTTGGTTGGGGAAAGGGTGGTAACTCCGCTAAGGCACGAAATAACGTTTCTTAACTGTCTCAAGCCAGTATAAAGGAGGAAAGACATCCTAATTTATTACTGTTCCCTTTTTCAAGTAAATACAGAATCATACTTAATTGTCATTTTTAAGTTAACTTCAGCCCTCTTGTGGCAGCTGAAGATATTAAGCATATGAAAAGGCATTTTTAGAAAATGAATTCTTATCATTTAAGAATCTTAATCAAACTATTAGATAATTCTAAGATAAAATTTTATAATAGTTTGATAAACATAAAATAGAAGCATTTTTTTCCTTTTTACCCAAAATTGTGTTAACTTTAGCCCCCTGGTGGCAGCTGAAAATATTAAACAAATAAACTCATATTTTGGCAGGTATATATCGTCCACTACATGCAACTTTTAATCACTATTAGAACTTCATACTAGAAAAAAAGTATTTTTCGCTCCACCCTAAATTGCACATTGAAGTTAAAATCAACGCTTACTAGAAATATTAAAGAAAAAGAGCTGTTCAGAATTGTGGCCGATGGCCGATATAGCGCAGCTCTCCAAAGAGATACCTTTCACGAGGCACAGCATGACTTGTCCAGCTTAATGTATCAGTTGAAGATGGAAAAATTGGGTGAAAGCTCTCCATCCCCAGACATGTGCTATATTTACAGTAATATCGTAGAGCATCAATTTGTTGGGGACACCCAGGCGCGCCTGCTGCGCATTGCACACATCCCCAACCATAGAAGGAAAAGTTTGAGCATTACATATGACAAGCCCCATTATGTGAATGTTGCGACTAATCTATTAACCAACATCTCGATATATATAAGAACGATTGAGGGGAAAAATTTCCCATTCGGTGATGGGAGCTTAACAGCAAAACTACACTTTCTTCGTTTATAATGACCCGAAGGTCAATGACAGTCTATCGAGGGGTGAAATATCAGCGTAGGGGTGGGCTTGCATTCATTTTTTCATCCATACTACGCACCGCTATCTCACTGTTGAAGAGGGGTGCTAGATACCTAGGGAGGAAGGCATTACAAACAGGTTTTAACTCGGCAGAAGACATAATGCGTGGAACTAAGCCTAAATGTATCAGGAAATTTTAATGACTAAGTTCTCTGAAGAGAGCAAGGCTCGAAGGAGAAGATAAAGACTATTTCTTACTGTAATTTACTGCTAAAATGTACAGGCAGTGCTCAGCCTTTGAATCTACTTCTGAATGATAATTCACATTCATTTATTATCGTTAACTCGTTAACTACAGTTTCATTAAAGTACATTAATTACATCATATTAAATCATTATAGTTAATTACAATTGACCACAGTTAACAATAGTTTACAGTGTTTCATATTTACATTAGGATAACTCTTATTTTGAGATTTAACACAAAGTACATGGGCACATATATATATATATATACATAACACTCATAACGATATATAACATAATCATACTTTTGAATTAGAATTAAACAAGAGAGGAGATTTCGTAATTAGATGCCCGCCTTCCGTGTTGGTCAGCGAAATTCGAACACGTGTTTCAGCATGACGAGTATCTTGCGAGGGAACAATTAAAAAAAATATAACACAAGATAAAGGTCAAGAAAGGACATGGACGTATGAATTCAATAACAGATAACTTGCGTTATGCGAGTTTGGTCCTTATGTAAAAATTAATAATTAAATATAAAGATTATATAGGAATTATTCATTCAAGGTGTCCCAAAAGTCAGTTTACCGAAGAAAATGTTTTCTCCTGATGATTATTCTAAATATTATGACAATTTTTTTTACAGCAAAAAGCCAGCATGTCTTCAGGACCTTAAAGACTACATTTGTGAAGAATTCCAGCTCTTAAGCAATGATAAGGAACTACAGAGGGTGATCAAATTATTAGAGCCACTACATAAAAAATAGTTTTTCTTGTATAAGTTTATTTCTAATGCTAATAATAGTAAAATTTGGCTAATTTAAACACTTATTTTATTTCAGAATATATTTATATACACTCTACAGTCATATTAAAAACATTTAGTACTTAGTGGGTCCTCCTTTCGCCTTAATTAAGGCAGCAACCCGTCTAGGCATACTCTCTATACAGGCTTTGCAGCTGGCCTGTATCTCAAGATCACGGTTCCAAACGTCAATTATTCGTTCTATTAACTGTATTCGAGTTGTTATTTCCTCGCCTTTCAGTCTAAGCTTTACTATTTCCCATAGGTTTTCAATAGGGTTCATATCCGGAGAATTTCCTGGCCAATCCACGAGAGGAATATTCTTTGCAGCCAGAAAACTTTTAACTGACTTTGCAGTGTGGCATGGGGCTGAATCTTGCATAAAATGGAATGGCTCACCATTTGGAAACCAGTCGGCGATCTGTGGAATAAGTCTTGTTTCCAAAACCATTCGGTATTGGTCCTGCCTCATAGTACCCTCAACAATGTAAATTCGTCCAGTACCTTTACCGCTTATCACTGCCCATATCATGACAGATGTTGGATGCTTAACCGTACTTACGACACAGTCTGGATGATATTCCTCACCAACACGTCACCTAACGTACTGTGATTTATCAGACATGACTAGGAATGTGGATTCGTCACTGAAACACACCTGCAAATGAAATGAGAAAGAAATTATTGCAACCAAAATGAACTGTGCCTTGTCATACAAATATCAAAATAATACATTTTACTCAAAATAAGCATACAATATCACTAAAATATTGTGACTTACCGATTTCCAGTCATCTACAATGAACTTTGAGTACTATTTAGCCCACTTTAAGCGTTTTTTGATCATTGTTGCAGTCAATTTTGGCGTTTTCCTTGGCCGGCGACTACTCAATCCAAATTCTCTGACACGCCTTCTTAAGGTCATTGTCGAAATGTTGATGTTTTCCTTCTCCAGCTCCAATTTAAGTTTGTTAGTAGTGCTTCTCCTATTATTTACTAGTTTCTTTTCAGTGCATCTGTCGGCTCTAGGTGTGGTTATCCTTTTCCGACCACATTTACCCTTTCTTTTTGGAGTCAGCTCTGGATTATCCCCTTCAACTTTAATTTTTGATGCGATCCTGTAAACACTCGCACGTGACACATTCAGTTCTCGGGCTATTTTTCTCTGAGAATAATCAGTTGCAGTCAGTAGCGAGAGCATTCTACCCTTCTTCTTTGGCGATAGATCACATTTCTTACCCATGTTGGGGAGCCTACAGTACATAAAAGTTATTCCTGTAAAGAAACACTAATTTAATAAAAAGAATCATAATACGTTGCTGAGAAACAATATCATATGGGTGTATGAGTGAATATTCCACGTACAACGGTTTAAATATAATAAATTATCATTAACTTAACATACACTTAACGCACCTGACCACTTGACACAACCTTCCACGTTCACAGCTGAAACACTACTGAACCCACTTTTCACATACTTCCCTCCCCCTACTCCCCAAATTAACCCCTATCCCCAGTTTCTGTTAGTCAGGTAGAGAACACTACACGTGTTAACAATTTGGAATAATGTCTTCATACTTAAAAGGTTATTATTTCAACTAAAAACACCATATTATAATGAAAATGTGTTTTTCAAGGGTGGCTCTAATAATTTGATCACCCTCTGTATGTAAAGCAATTTGCCGGTCAACCGTTGACAGATACAAGATGTGCATCGAACAACATGGACGACATTTTGAACAGTTATTGTAACCAGAACTATTCTCATGTTTTGTAAATATGTTTCAGAATTTTTTTTGTTTGTTTTCTTATGTTTTGTAAATATATTTATGAAACAATTTTTTTCTTTGTAGTAAACTCACCATAGGAGAACATTTTCTTCGGTAAGCTGACTTTTAGGACACTCGGTATATATATATATATATATATATATATATATATATATATATATATATATATATATATGATTTGGAAAAGGACTTGGGTGTGCTAATTAGCAGCTACCTTAAGTTTACCAAACAGTGCGTAGAGGTGGAAAAGAAAGCCCAGAAGTTGATGGGTTATATCAGGAGGCAATTTCGATTTCGGAACAAGGAGATTGTGCTCTCTCTGTGCAATTCCATGGTTCGGCCGCACCTGGAGTATGCTGTGCAGTTCTGGTCGCCCACCCTCAAGAAAGATATTGAGAGGCTGGAGCGAGTGCAGGCGAGGGCCACAAAGTTAATCCCTTCCGTTAGGCATATGGGCTACAATCGACGCTTAAGCGCCCTGAATTTATTTTCGCTGAAATGTCGGAGGCTCCGCTGTCAACTCATCGAGGTTTTCAAGTTCTTACGCGCGTTCAACAATGTCGATTTTAGAAGCATGTTTAGTTTAAATGATAACCCAACCGAAACAATGGTTGGAAGTTGAATATGAAACTGTTCAGGAATAGTTTGTGTGGGAATTACTCTACGTATAAGATCTGTGACACGTGGAACAAGCTACCTTCAGAAGTTGTGAACAGTTCACCTATGGATCTGTTCAAGAAAAGGTTAGACCGAATCTTGCACACTATTTGAGGGTGACAGAATTTTTCTCTGGACCCGTTGCCATTGGTACCTCCTCGGTATGGGCCGCAAAGCCTTTTGAGGTACTTCTTTTCCTTGTAACTCCTTGTAACTCTCTCTCTCTCTCTCTCTCTCTCTCTCTCTCTCTCTCTCTCTTATATATATATATATATATATATATATATATATATATATATATATATATATATATCCCGTTAAAAAGTAGGTCTAGGACTGGGTGAAAAGTTTGGCGTTCGCCAGAATGAACAATTCGGGCAGAAGCCATCGAAAGCAAAGGTGAGCCTATATATGTACAAATCTCCCTCTCTCTCTCGCGAGCGCTCTCTCTCTCTCTTAAATATACCCCGTTAAAAAGTAGGTCTAGGGTTGGGTGAAAAGTTTGGCGTTCGCTAGAATGAACAATTCGGGCAGAAGCCATCGAAAGCAAAGGTGATCCTATATATGTACAAATCTCTCTCTCTCTCTCTCTCTCTCTCTCTCCCTCTCTCTCTAAGTTGGAGTGTAAACATCCTTCCACGGTTGGCAGTTTTATTGTTTCGAGGCATGAACAACAGAAGGATATAAATATTTATGGAATATATATATACACAATTATATTAAACAGCGTTCTGTTCGAGATCATAAACTTTGGGGTTATTGACCTGCATCCACCACGCATCTCTGTCATTTTTTTTAAATTTATTTATTGTATCGTTCGCGAAATCTGGGCCCCAATAAACTTTCACAGATGGGAGAACGAGCTTCGCGCACTGTTGAATTTTACCTTCATGGATAATTACCTTCCAGTTTCTGGAGTTTTATATTACAGAGGAAATAAATTTTTCCGATCATATTTTAGATTGGGCACCATAAACCGATTCACAAACCAACCTCGTTATGTTCCCCGTAAAAATTTTTGCTTACCATACATTCAATTTTCCCTTCCCCCCACCAACTCATCACGGCAGAATACAAGATCAAAAAACAACGCATTTCTCTCTCTCTACGAATGGGAATATTTGACACGCCCCAGATTTCACGGGGCAGCCAATCAAAACCCTGTAGGCGGAGCCCAGGACATCTGGTTGGAGTTTAGGCGGGCCTATACGTCAAGGCCCGCCCAAAATTCACCGATAGCCAATAGGAAGCTCACGATTCGTGCGTTGTAGGTTGATCACGATCCCATTTATAAAAGGGGGAACTTTCATCTCAGGACTTCATTTCAGTAGTTTTTTCGCCTAGTGCTTTTGAAATACCCACCATGTGCCAAGAATCGCTCTACAACTCCTCCGAATTGTTTGAGGATAAAAATTTCTACCCAACGGCTGCGTTCCACCTTTTCAACGCTGTGGACCAGAATGAACTTCTACCCACGCAGACTGTTACAGAAATTTGCGATAGATTACAAGATCCAACGGACACTCATTTGAAATGTAAGTGATTAATTTGTGATTATATACATCGTTTCATTCAGTGATAATTTGATAATTTTTAAAATTCGTGATAAAGCGAAGTGAAAGGTATCTGCTTTGTGATCATAATTTGCTGGGCGTTTTCTCTTATTGCAACTGTCCCATATATATGTGTATGTATATATATATACACACACACCTTTTATTAGTTTTCGCCCGAATTGTTCATTCTGACGAAGGTTAAGCCTTTCACTCCGCCTTAGACCTACAGTTTAACGTGGAATCCGAACCACGCCCCAGCAGCAGCCCATCGTCTTAACTACTAGACCACCCAGGGTACCCATTTATCTACCAACCACTTTCTTTATTGTGTGGAAAGATGAACAGCTGGGTTTTGCTGCGCGCCGGCTGCCGTCACCGGGTCTTGATAGATATATATATAGATATATATAACGCGAAAATGGTCTCCAAATTCAATTGTTTTAAGAAACGAAAGGGGAGAGAAAACTGCTTTAGTAGAAGAAGTAAAACAAATATGGAAAAAGTATTTCGAGAAGGTGTTTATGGGAATGGAAGAACAAGTAGATTTCAGGAATTTCCCAGAATTGGAAACGGAAGAGAGAAGAGAGGAAACCCCAAATATATTGGAGAGCGAAGTGAAATGGCACATTGCATCTCTACCATTAAATAAGTCCCCAGGAAGAGATAATATACCGGGAGAACTGTTGAAAGAAGGGGATGAGCCAATAGCCAAATGGTTAACCTCATTGATACAGAGAGTGCTAAATGGTGAACCGATTCCTGCAGATTGGTTGCATGGCCTAATCATGCCGATTCATAAGAAAGGTGATGTAACAGAATGCGAGAACTATAGGCCAGTGTGTTTATCATCAAATGCCTACAATATTCTGGCAAAGACCTTGCAATACAGAATGCGTACAAGAGAAGAGGAAGTGCTGTCGGAGGAACAGGCGGGGTTTAGGCAGGGCAGAGGAACGGCAGACCAAATATTCACATTGAGACAAATAGCGAAAAAGAGATGGGAATATAATAAGAATACATATTGCGTATTTATAGATTTCAAACAGGCCTTCGACTCAGTCTGGAGAGAGGGGATGGTGCAGGTGCTGAGAAGGGAAGGATTCGAGAAGCAAATAGTAGAACTAATACAACGATTGTACTCGAACACATCTGCAGCAGTAAGAAAGGGAAATATAACCACCGACACATTTCCAACAAAACGAGGTGTGATCCAGGGCTGTCCGTTATCACCCCACCTATTTAATTTGTTTTTGGAAGCGGTAATGAGGGAGGCATTGCAGAATTACGAAGGATCCATCAAAATAGGAGGTGAAATCGGCACGGACTTGAGGTATGCAGACGACAGTGCTATTGGCGGAGACTAAAGAAGAGGCGGCTACAATGATAGAACGAGTGAAACATGCAACAAATACAATCTGAAAATAAATGGAGCAAAAACCAAAATAATGAAAATAGGAAAAATAGATGAAGTAGTGGATCTACGCCTTGCAAACAGCCAAACTGAACAAGTACATGAATTCGAATACCTTGGAGTCTACTTTACCAGTGACAACAACACTTATCGAGCAATGCAGGAGAGGATTAAACTGGGATATGCAGTAATGAATAAAATGGATAAAATCTGGAAAGACAACCACATCAGTATGAAACTAAAAATTAGATTATATGAATCCATAATACTGCCAACAGTACTGTTCGGAGCTGAAAGTTGGATAATGAGAGGGAAAGAGCGGAAAAAGTTAAATGCATTTGAGATGTACTGTTTGAGAAAGATTTGTGGGGTGAGATGGATGGACCGGGTGACCAATGAGGAGATCAGGAACCGGACCAACGTTAAGATCCCAGTGAATAGCAAAGTCGAAGATATTCAGAGAAGATGGTTTGGGCATGTGGAGAGAATGAGGGAGGAGAGGTTGCCCAGAAGAGACATGTACGCAAGAGAGGATGGAACTAGACCGCGGGGACGCCCAAGAAGAACATGGTTGGAGAGCTTTAAGAGCGGAAACGCAGGGAGAGAATGGAGAGAGCTGACAACGATGGCGACAGACGAACCTGGATGGAGTACAGAAGTCATCAGTGGGACCCAACCCGGCTCTAACCGGATGGGAAATAAGTCAAGTAAGTCATATCGGTCGTAATAGAGCGTTGCCTAACCCAGGACTCTTTCTCGTTTATAATAATATAACCTAACCTAACACAACTAAACCTAACCTAACCTAACCGGGATATAATATAACCTAACCTAACCTAGCATTATTCTGAGTTTTTCTACAACAAAAAATTATTCCCAGGATTCTTTCTCGTTTATAATATAACCTAACGATTTACAGCATTGTGAACTATACCGATGGGTGAAACGCGCCATGACGAGTCAGAAATAGTGCAACCTCTCTCGACAACTAGTAATCAGCCTATGATTCGTGAGAGTAGTGTCCTCAACTTATATCAGTTTAAAAATTGATCAGCCATAGGATTCATACGCTTAGAGCACTTATTTCTTATTTCCTTTTACGTTTAGCGCCACGTGATGGTAACCCCTTCTTCTTGGCATCTCTCTTCTTTCCGCCACCACGCATTTTTCTCTTTGCATCTTTGATGCAACCGGTGCCGTCGAACCGGTTGCTTTAAGTTTTTTAATTATTCTATTCACAGACGTTACATTACAAGTTATTCCTGGAAATTCCCTCAAAATTCTTGCCCAGTCCATCCTTTTTCTAAGAAACACTTTTCAGTCACCGCTTTTTCATCGTTAATTAGAACCATAATTTGAAGGGTAACTTTAAAAAACAGTATTTAAGATGGGCGTAGCCTATATCATATGACGTCGGAAGCATGGAAGTGGTCGGCCTAAAACAGTTTACACTCAAGACAATATAGCAATGATCGAAATGATGAGCCTATCTCAAGAGGATCGACCTGGGTCACACTGCTCTCAAAGGAAAATTGCAAGAAATTTAGGTATTGGTCGAACTTCCATACAAAGAATGCAGAGAACGGTAGGTCTTAAAGCATTTAAACGGATCCGTTTTTCAAGACGTGACAGCAATGTAAGAAAAATTCGTTGTAGAAAATTGCTTGATAGATTTTCGTCCAATGATGTTAAAAAAATAGTTTTACAGATGAAAAAGATTTCACCATCGAAATTGCTCGAAACTCCCGGAACGATGTTGTTTATGGTCGGCGTAAGAAAGACATTCCTCTATCGAGACTTTACCACCAGACAAGTCGACTTTCCATAAAAATCATGGTATTCGGTATTAGCGGGTGTATCGTGGAATGGAAAGACGAAAATTCATTTCATTTCAGAAAATAAAAAATTAATTCAGAAACCTATGTAAATCTCTTAGAGAAGAATCTTTTGCCTGATTGTCGGCGTCTGTATTATGGAAACGATTTCATACTCCAAGAAGATGGTGCTACAGCTCATACTAGCAAGTTCACACAGGATTATCTACAACAGAATGTAGTCAACTTCATTGGAAAAAACGACTGGCCCCCGCAATCACCTGATTGCAATAACATGGATTATTGCATATGGAAAACTCCAGCAGAGAAGATTTATGAAGGCCAAACAGAAAAGTTTACAGAAATGCAATTAAAGAAAAAAAAACTTGAATGTTGGGACAAAAATAACACTAACAGAACTCACAAAAAGTATCATGTCGTGGAAGAAAAGGTTAAGATTAGTTTGTAAGCAGGACCGCAGACGTATTGATCATATTTTTTGATAAGATGTAAATAATAAAATTTTTTTAGTTTATGATAGTCGTTTTTTTCACAATACCTCATTGTTCCCTCGGCTGTGGAAAAAGTATTTTATGTAGAGGTCTGAAATTTTTATGGTGGCTTACCAACAGGTTCAGGTAAAGGTTTTGTAAATTTTGCAAGTGTGGACTGCATATTTTTAAAGTTATTGATGTTCAAATCTCAAAGCTTTTTTTTGGGCCACCCGATATATATATATACAATAAAAAATAATAATAATAATATAAGAAATACACAAGTTGAACGAAGAATATATATATATACAGTCAAAAACTAATAGTATAAGAAATGCACAAGTTCAACGAAAAAAAAATATATATATATATACACAGTGGTGGAATTCAAAAATTTTAAGAACCGGTTCGCCCTCCCCTCCCCTCCCCTTCCCCCCTTCTCCTCTCCCTTCCGTTTCAGAAATGAAAACTAAAAAATGTTTTTATTGAAATTCTTTATTTAATTTCCTTTTAAATATTTCCAAATCGCCTCCAAATCGAACTCGAGAAATTTTAGGAACCGGTTCGCACGAACCGGTGCGAACCGGCTGAATGCCACCACTGTATATATATATATATATATATATATATATATATATATATATATATATATAATCAAAAAATAATTTATAAACATCAAAATACATACACTTTATGTTCTAATGCGTTTAACTAAAATACTAAACTCGCAAGTGATCGAGTCTACAGTTACATCATTGTTGCTTTGCACTTCACAATAAATACGATTTAACATTAATTCATCGCTCAAGTTATAGGGATGCCTATAGTCGATGTAAAGGGCGTTCAATTCGTTCAATACTATTTTTGTGCCCACTTTACATTCGGTTGGCAAGTTATCTTTAAACGAATTCATTCAAAAGCACGCGCAAAGAGGTCATCGTTAGCCACAACATCATTAATAAATACAAGTTTATAAACACCCCTTTCCAATCGAGGCTTTATTCTTACCAATCCGAGCTTTTCATTCGTGAACTCTTCTTCACAATGCTTAGCGGCAGTTGAAATAATCTTATAAATCGTAACGACAGCTGCTCATTATATAAAGAAAGAGTTCTTCAGGGTGAACGGTGTAGGTGAGCTCAGCCCTATTCCGCTCAAGTGTTTTGTACCAAAGTTCATGATATTTCGAAGAGTTTAAACCTTTTAAATAAGCATCCCGTTCCAGACCATTCTTGCCTTGTTCAGTCCTACACTCGATAAATCCGTCGAGCAGAGCTGTGTTTAGGTATTCAAGAACCGTATGAAAATAAATCATATCCGTAACACGTGCGTCTAATATAGGCTTCAGCTTGCGGAAACCAACGATTTCAAACATTCTGTCGAGGATGAACCGGTTTCTCGTAAGGACAAGAACGTTATTATCAGACGCATTCTTTCACACCAGCCGTATATCAATGCATGGCTGCTCGCTATTCATACACAACGTACAAACAATGACATATGAGGGGGTATCACTAATCTGTTCTCTTCTTGTACCTACATCTGCAGGTATTTTATAACGATCCTCACGCCACTTCTCAACTACCATGAAGACTCTATTCATCTCCTCAACACTTAAATAAATAACATTCCGTTTACCAGAGTTTGTTTGTCTACATGTCGTTTCCAGTACATGGTTAATGGTACCAGTTTTACGCCTGAACACGCGCAATGACTTCGTCACGGACACATCGTACACGGCATTGAGAATGCTGTTCAAAGGAAACTCCATCGTATTCTATTGTGAGGAGTGCACATCTAGTCGGTTCAAGCTCTGAGATGATTATGAGCCACAGGTGGGCACATCGGCTCGACGGGAAGTGGGGAGGAGTGAGCCACACCATAAGCTGATGAATCGTGTACGGTGTTGTTGCAACTTGAAAGAATCATGTGAATACCTGTTTCCTATTACACTGGGTAAGTATTTTGAGAATTTTTCCATCTGCGATACATGAAGTAATATCGGTTTTAATGTTTTATCACTCCCACTCCCCAAAATGCGCACCAGACATTTTCGTTCAGGGGGATTTTCACGAACTAAACACATTTTATTCACACTCCGGCGCACTCTTTGAGAAAAACATGTGCCCATATTTTTCGTTTTTGCTTATCAGGCGATACTCGTCTCTAAATTCTATTAAAAATCATGCAAACCTTTAGCCACAACCTCACTGCAAACCTCGTCATAATATATATTAATGTAGTGGTAAAAATACTTAAGATTTTCCATTATGACAAGATTTACATTCTCAGCCGCAGGGTACGAGTACTTAGTATGATGCAACATGACATAATACCGCTTGTCATACAGCTCATCAGCAAGCTTTTATAAAGTTTAGTCCTACAGCATAGTTCAATACATCGTTTGTACCACGAAATCCTGCAATGCTCTCGCCAGAATAGCCGTCGAGTAATTGAACCTCTTTTTCCTTAAGCTTCGCACGGTAGCCATCACTATTTTTCTTCGACGTGAGATTTCGTCAAATACACGTCTGAGATCCAGGGCTTGCAGCTGTCAACTGAGCACGCAGGGGTAGATATATGCCCAGGTAGTAGCAGGAGTCACGTGACTATTGGTCGATCATACAGGGGACGGAGCTTAGGACTTTTCCTGTACATACACACACACACACACACACACACGCACACACAAAGGATATAATGAAACGCTAATTGAAACACGATTTATTTAAAAAACATATCATCGAGTTATTCAAGGTGTGTATATATATATATACAAATATATATATATATATATATACAAATACATGTAATAAACAAAATGAACATATCGTTAACAAGTAAATATACACACACACACATACACATATATATATATAACAATCAAGGATTATGGTATCCAAAGGGTACGGTATCATAGGTACCAGGCACCTGGTAACGTTTCCTATAGGCGTTACGGCATACCTTCGTACCCCTAAGTTCCTTCACGCCCCCAGCTTCTGCGCCCGAAAATTGTGGGTCCCTACAGTCCGTTGGGGTGGTTGATCATCCTCATCTTCCAAGCACGCTAGATCCTTCAACGAGTCAAAGTTAGCGACCCGTCGGTTCGCCTGGTTAAGCGTGATACCCTGAGCTTTCTTGATATATTTCATATCCTCACTCACTCTCACCCGTACCCCATAAGTTTTTTGACCTGTTGAGGCAAAAGAGTCAGCATATGCGATTTCTCCATACTCATCCTTGATCTCATCAGTCAACTCTCCGAGGATTTCACCAATAGGCGGCATGTATTCACCCTCCCTCGCTCTGAATATCACACTATCTGTGTCGGCGTACAGAACCTTCCGCCCAAGAGAATGCAATAGACCCCAAAGTTTGATGCGTGCGTATGCCGTTGTGAAGCTGGTTACAGGTATGTTTCTAATACGCGATGTGTCTGTGGCCAATTCGGTAATGTTGTACTTTATTACCTACATTCACGATCTCCATGACCTCTTTATCGAGAGCGTTGGCATAATCCCACACCTCGTTATAACCTTGGGCTAGGTGAACGTTTGGGAACGGTCAAGTTGTATCCTTTCACGATCACGGTAACGCTGAATATAAGCCCATTTTTCATCTTCATTATCAACTCCTCGCGAATACAGTGATGCTTTTACCTTATCTTTCAAGAAAGTGTTTATATATGGTGTGAAATGTTGGGTAGCTTCTGAAACCTCCACACCTCATATATCTTCAACATTCTGTAGCCATGGCGAACGGCTAGGGACAACTCAGGGCTTGTATATACGCCTCTGATTACAAGTCCCATTGTTCTCCTCTGCGCACTTCACGCAGAGGGGAAACATAAGCTTGTGGTCTATAACGACAGGTAAGATCGGCATCCATAAATCGCGAGGGGGGAGCACGTCTAAGAAAGAAAGACCGAAATAGTTCTTGTTCAAATTTGCTGCGAACTCCTCGATGGTGGGCAGGGCTAGTCCTACCATTTTTTCAGGTGCACCTACGGGGTACGAATTATTCTTCATGAATTAGGGATATAAACAACAGAACTCGTAGTAATGGAGTTTCACGTCCCCTGTACGCGGAAAGTATAGTTTGATGGGTTTGGTATGCCCCCGAACAAGCTATCACCGCATTTGAGAGGCTCCAGCACCACTGAACGCTTGATCGTGTTTATCTCTTCACGGTAGTGTCACTCTGTTTCTAGCCGTGCATCATACCCATGCTCCCACAAGATCTTGTGAGTGAACTGGGTGCCTATAAGCTGATCGCCGGTGAGGGTCCATGCAAGAGTGTCGGCAGGAGAGCTGCAGTGGATATCTTCAATGATTCCGCCCTCAGGACGGAGGCATCCGTGCCACCAACAGCCGTTAAAAGAGTACACAGTCTTCTCACCAGTGGCACGATTTTCGCTTAGAACATCGACCCAAAAAACACGACCATTAACCTTAATGGATACTTCCGCCATGTTGCGGTCATGCTTTATGTATACATCTGTCTGCTGCTGTATGTGTTTGAGCCAGTAAATAGCCTTGTGCCCATACTGCGAGGGTTGTTTCTGTGAATGACGGCTAAGGTGTCTTTAGGCATGAAATTGTTCTTGAACACCGTAAAGCACAATGAGGCGATCGTGGTTGCGACTTCCGACGGATCGCATTTGAAACGGTGTATGTACATCCTTCTAAAGGCCTGAAAACATACTGTAAACACGCGCACATCATCCAAGCAATAACGCTCACATTCATCAGCTATATTGTAAGGATTAGATTCATTAAAATTGTTGTCGTAGCAGTCAAAATCTTCAAGTTCACTTCTACTCATACATTCATAGTTAAAGTAATATTTGGGTGGAGGTAGTCCTAAGTACAGTAATTTAAAGTTTCGCTACTGAGGAATGTGTAAGGGAAATATCCTTTTGAAATTCTGCAGCTACGCCCATCACCTTGGGTAGCTTGGTTAATTTACAAGGTGTGAATAATAAAGAGTCTTTAAACTGTACATTACCTCTTATTTGCATCTGTATAAGTTTGTTTCCCCTTTTCAAGGGATCACCTGTAAATATCTCTGATGACTTGTGCTCAAGCAGGTCCTTATAAAGGAACTATGTGTCAAATTTTGTCCCGTTATGGGGAAGAATATACAGTCATTTGTTTAACTTGTCCGCTAACTTCACAATATAGGACACAAAGAGTTTCACTGGACTGTCGTGTGCAATCTTTTTAAAAACGTTTGTCCGTTTACCACATTTGTGACACTCATCACACTCGACCATAATTCACTCATCGCAGATACTCTGGCTTACAAGTAGATGTGGGATAACCTCTTTGGTTTCAGCATCCGTATATGTTTCTTGGATCTTAGGGTCTTTGTTAGCATTAGCTTCTGTAGATTCTGTAGTACACAGTTATACAAGGTCTATTTTTAGGCTTAGCGTCTTTCATATAACATACACGCTTTACTCCGTCCGCCTTATTTTTTCATGACATGTTGAACAGTGCATTTCATCACATTTATTCTTGAAATTCCCCCAATTATCCATCATATGAAACACCACATTCACAGATTCTCATTTTCCTGTACGTGCCAATTGACTTATGCAGCTCAAAACAGTTATTATTGAAAAATGTGCGTCTGCATACATCACAGTCCCTCTTCTCAGCTTCAAGCACACGGCTTTCACATTTGGCACTTTTACACTGCACACATACCATGTGGCAATCCTTACAATGTTTCACTATATCACCCGCAAACTCGAGACATCCCTTACACAAATCATGATGCCTTCCATATTTTCGACTTTTATCATAACTTGCGTAAAGAGCCCTTATATTACGAAGGGGGATATACGTTGAACCTGACAATCCTAAAATAAGTAGGGGTCTTGTACGACCTCTCACACTGCTTTTAAAAACATACACAGTCCTACGACGATCATCCATTCCAAATACAACTATACGAACATTCATTTCCTGCTCTACCCTTCTCAGCTCTTGAGGACCCATATTACAATCAAACTAAAGCGTGCAATCTGGTTGAATATGGAGTGCAGAAAATTTGTTTCAGAGTATAGAGCATATTTTTCATTACAGTCCGTTCCTTCAGAATGGGCTATACGTAGTTTACCGTATATGTGCACACAGCTTGGGTTAAAAAAGTAAGGGCCTGAGCTTTGTATCACAAATTCTACAGGAGCACTCGGGGAACTAATTGTGTTTAACGGATTAATTGTAATAAAGTCACTGTGCCCAATAACAACTTGAGTTGGGAGCATGTCAAAGAGGGACAGCTCCGATTTACAACATTGTAAACTATACGGATGGATGAAGCGTGCCATAACGAGTCAGAAATAGTGCCACCTCTCTCCACAAGTAGTAAACAGTCTATGATTCATGAGAGCAATGTCCTTAGCTTATATCAGTCAAAAAATTGGTCAACCATAGGTTTCAGGCGATTTTAACACTTCTTTTTTATATCCTTTTCCGTTTAACGTCAGGTGCTGGTAATCCCTTCCTTCAGACAGGCCTCTTCTTCTTCTTCCCACCACTACCCATTTTTCTCTTTGCATCTTTGATGATTTCGTCCCGTGTACGCGTTAAGTGTTTTTTTAGAGTTTCTTTAGGTTTAGGTCTTCTGCCGTGTTAAGACCTGATTGTAGCGCTTTCCTCCCGAGATATCTGGCACCCCTCTTCAGCAAGGGGACAGCCTTATGTAGTATGGTTGAAAAAATGGACCCAATTCCACTCTCACGCTGGTATCTCACACTTCGATAGACTGTGAAAGCCTTTCTGTCCATTATAACTCAGTGCGTCGAAAGTGCAGCTTCACTGTTAAGCTCCCATCACCGAATAGGAAATTTTTTCCCTCAATCTTTCTTATATATATTGAGATCTTGGTTATTAGATTAGCTGTGACATTCACATAATGAGGCTTTTACCTCGAGGAGTTGCAGAAAGTGACATTTAATTTAGGAAAAAATGTGTTTAAAATTGAAAAAATTTTAGGAAGGAAAGGCTCAGGAAAGAAAAAAATGGACCAGGTGAAATGGCTAGGGTACCCAGGAAGCTTCAACACCTATATAAAAGCTGATGCAGTAATGAAGCTTAAATACCATGCAACATGGCGCTTAACCATTTCTACATCACACTCTCCTCTTCTTCTCTCTGTACACCCTAACAACACCCTGGCCAACTTTGTAACAGAACCCCATGGGCCCATTGAATTGGGTCGTGATTCGTATGAGGTGGGGATTTGCGAAATGCAGCTGGACACCCTCTTTTTAAATATTGATTATAAAGATCCCCTTTTTACGGTTCTGAGAGACCTTGATGAGTGTGAAAAAGCCGGGGGAACTCGGATGAAACTATCCGTATCGCCCGGATTGGGGATGCACGGTATTACAGTACAGTAGTAACACTGGGTCCGGACCGTTATGATGCAGCTAAGGATGCTGTGAGAGACTTAAACGTTAGTTTAAAAAACTCAAATCTTACGGCTGATTTAGTATACGAATTCATAAACAAAGAAACTCTGCACATACTCTAATCCTAAAATCAAAAGCTAACACAAATATTAAAGACAAAGGGCTGTTCAAAATTATAACCAAGGGGCGATATCGATTAGCCTTCCAAAGAGATACCTTTCCTGAGGTACAACATGACTTGTACTTCCTAATGTATCAGATGAAATTGGAGAAACTGTGTGCTAGTTATACACCCCAGACATGTGCTATATTTACAGCAATATAGTGGAGCACCAATTTGTTGGGGATACCCAGGCACGCCTGTTGCGCATTGCTCACATTCTCAACCATAGAGGGAAGAGCTTGAGTATTACATATGTCATTCCCCATTATGTAAATGTTGCAGCTAATCTAATAACCAATATCTCAATATATATAAGAACGATTGAGGGAAATAATTTCCCAATTGGTGATGGGAGCTTAACAGTGAAGCTGCACTTTCGACGCACTGAGTTATAATGGACAGAAAGGCTTTCACAGTGTATCAAGGTGTGAGACACCAGCGTGGGAGTGGAATTGGCTCAAATTTTTCAACCATACTACGTACGGCTGTCCCCTTGCTGAAGAGGGGTGCTAGATTTCTCGGGAGGAAAGCGCTACAATCAGGTCTTAACACGGCAGAAGACATAATGGTGGGGCTAAATCTAAAGAAGCTCTAAAAAAACACTTAAAGCGAACACGGGACGAAATCATCAAAGATGCAAAGAGAAAAATGCGTGGTGGTGGGAAGAAGAGGCCTGTCCGGAGTAAGGGATTACCAGCACGTGCCGTTAAACGGAAAAGGATATAAAAAAAAGAAGTGTTCTAAGCGCCTGAAACCTATGGTTGACCATTTTTTTAACTGATATAAGCTAAGGACATTGCTCTCATGAATCATAGATTGTTTACTACTTGTGGAGAGAGGTGGCACTATTTCTGACTCGTCATGGCACGCTTCACCCATCCATGTAGTTTTCAATGTTGTAAATCGGAGCTGTCCCTCTTTGACATGCTCCCAACTCAAGTTGCTATTGAGCACAGTGACTTTATTACAATTAATCCGTTAAACACAATTAGTTCCCAGTGTGCTCCAATAGAATTCGTTATACCAAGCTCAGGCCTACGTTTTTGACCCAAGCTGTGTGTACATGTACGGTAAACTACGTATAGCCCATTCTGTATAACCCATACTGTATAACCTGAAACAAACTTTCTACACTCCATACTCAACCAGTGTGATGTATATTTAAATCAGTTCAACATATCGGCAGAAAAGGGGTACTATCACCTACGGGCCTATCTGGAAAATGTGCTGAACCTTTGCAAAGAAGCGAAGGACACCTTTTTAACTGCCGAGGGCTATTAGCAGAGTAAAGGCGAAAGTAGTATAAAGCAGTGGTTCCCAACCGGTTTTGGCTTATGGCCCCCTTAGGAACCTTATTTTTTCCTGTGGCCCCCATAAGCATTATTTTCAGTAGGTAATATGCAGATTAACTCTATTTTACAAAAACAAATATATATAAAGGATATTAAAACAACTATTTGTATTCAGGTACAATATTATTTGTCACATAGGACTATAAACATAACAAAAACTAAACAGTGGCTAACAAAAATTTAATAACCTTTTAAAATAAATAATTTTTCCTACAAAAAAATAAAATCCTTTAGCAAAATCAAATAAATATATCATTAACTCCTTATTTATTCAATGCGATCCTTGTGACTCATGCAGTTTCGCAAGTTTTTCAATATCAGTGTCTATGGTTGTCAGAGACAAACGAAGATCACCTCTACTTACTATTTCTAAGCGGTTGCGAGCTTTTGATAGTAGGTGTGACACTTTACTAAAACCGGACTCAACCAGATAAGAAGTAGGAAAGGCAATGAAATACAATTTTACTTCGTCCCAAAGCAATGGGTATTTCATAGCAATTTCACTATTGTCCATAAGTTACTGAGCCCATGCTTAAATTTAGCCTGAGAGATTTGATTACTCTGTAACTCAATGAGGCTTTCTTGTAATCTGGTATCAACATCAGCTGCATTAATCCCAAATGGGTCTACCACCCAACCTGGAATGTCCATTTCTAGAAGATCTGTGAACCTAACTTCCATATCACTGTGCAATTTCTCCAAATGATCAATGTATACTAAAATATCATCATCTTTCAGCTCACTCTCAATAGTGCGGAGGGTTGGAAACTGTATCAACTCCTTTCGCCCGATATTTGTCCTGAACAGCTTAATTTTTCCCAGAAATGCACAAATAGCCTCTTTGCAAGTTAAAATATTTGTATTTTTACCTTGTAGCTGTTTGTTCAAGACATTTAGCTTTTCAAATATATCTGAAAGGTAGAATATGTCACATTTGGCTGCAATGATTTGTACTCCAAGCTGCTTACCATCCAGAAATAATGCAACACTATCCCAAAGTGCAACGAAGCGACGCAGACAATTACCCTTAGAAAGCCATCGCACCTCTGTATGCAAAAGTAGGCGCTCGAACCCTTCTTCATTGCTAGCACAGAGTTGTCGGAAAAGACGCCCTTGAAGTGGATTTGACTTGATAAGGTTGACTGCCTTAATTACACTATCAAGTGCATCTTTCAGACGTCCTCCTAAATTTTTTGCAATCAGATGTTGACGGTGGACAACACAGTGTATGCAAAAAACTTTAGGTACAGCCTCTTTTAAATGTGCAATAAATCCCCTATATCTACCTACCATAGCAGCGGCGCCATCAGTTGCACAAGCCATGATATTTCCAAGTGGAATATCATTTTCTTTGAAATAGGTCACTACTTCTTTGAAAATTGTTTCACCTTTAGTATCTGTCACAAGGCTCCGGGCAAAAAGCATTTCTTCTGTGAGTTGATCATTATCCAAAAACCTAACATACGCCATGAGAAGGGCTTCATTATCACGTAATAATGATTCATCAATTTGTAATGCAAAGATCTTTACTTGTAAATGTTTAACTAGTTTTTCCCTCTACATCCTTTGCCATTTCATCAATACGTCTTGATACTGTATTTTTGCTCAACGGAATGACCTCAGTGATTTTTTGGGGATTTTGTTGCATGACAGTTGAAATCACCACAGATACTGAAGGCAAAATCAATTCTTCACCAATAGTATGAGGTTTTCCCGATTTCGCTATTAGCTTGGAAATCTCATAAGATGCAATTAAACCTTTGTCTAATTTAGCCGCTGTTTTGCTAAATATATCTTTAATAGTGCTCCTTGCTTGGAAATCATCGCGCAGCTTTTTAAAGTAATCTAATGTTTTGTCTTTCTTGTCCTTGTGCTTATTCTCCAAATGTATTTTAAGCTTACTTGGTCGCATACTATCATTAGAAAGTGTAGCCATACATATCAGACACAATGGTTTTGTTATATCGTCTGGTGAATGTATAAAACCATAAGCTAAATACTCACTGGAGTATTGTCGACATTTTTTCTTCGTCGCAGTAGCCATGGGTAATATGTGCAGAAGAAATTTACTATATTAATAATATATATATACATTACTTTTTAGAGCCGAAGCGCGCCGCAACAGAAAGGCGCTTATCTCAGCGGCGAAAGAGGAAGAGTATTTCTGAGAAAAGACCCAGAAACAACCCTCCACTCCCTGTGCAGAGCACCGGGAAGGTGCACAACACCAACTCCTAGTACATCCTGGTACCCTGTACCGAAATACACAACAACCAGAAATGTACCCCCTTGAGGGGATATATATATATATTACTAAAATTAATGCAGATACAAAACGAATAAATACAATCATCAGAATCTAAGAGTAAATGCCATATTCTTTGTAAATAAACCCTAATTGAAACCGAAGTGAAAAAAAAATGCTTTGGTTTAGTAATGGCACACTTTACTGACAAACAAAAATTTGCAGTTATTTACTTATATTATGTATTAATTATAAAAAAATATAATCAAAAGAAATACTGTACTTATAGCAATCTATTATAAATTAAAAAAACTAGTAAAATTACTACAACTTCGCAATATTAGGGTAAACAAATAAGAGCTACTTACACACTACAGCGACGATCCACGTGGTAAAGAGACTGTAAGGATTTCAACCTGAAGTATTTTTATCAAGTCAACAGCGCTGCCAGGCGCATAACGATCAAGCGCACAATGGAGTGCGCCGCACAATAAGCTTGTAAGATGCAAAATATTTGTTTACAGATAAATTCAAATTCTATTATAAAATATCTAAAAAAAAGGAAAATATATGTATTAATATTTTTTTAAAATGTAATTCAACTACATAAATTAAAATTATCTATTGGCCTAACTATAATTTAGGCTTCAAGAGGTTGAGTCCTGTGGCCCCCTTCATGGAGTCTGTGGCCCCTCTAAATCTTAACATTTTCCTGTGGCCCCCTTCAAATATGCCATGGCCCCCGGTTGGGAAACACTGGTATAAAGGACAAATTTAAAAATTATAAAAAGAAGATATATAAGTGTTTTGAACGCCAGCATACAGACCTCACATTCCAGGAAAAGTTGCTTGTGAATGAGGTAGATATGAAAATAAAGCTCACCCGCACGAATCCTGAGATTTGTTTAAATCTGCGGGCTGAAGAAGAGGGTGCAAAGCCCGTTCTGATTCATATTATGGAAACATACTTCGCGTACGCCGTGTGAAATTAAGTTCGACTAAACAAATAGAAATTGAGAAAAATTTACTACATGCCACAGTAAAATACCCAATTAACAGAGTACAGATCAAACTAATACACGGTGGTCGCAGGGTTGGCTTCGAAACAGGTAGAAAACGTGGCCTTTGGAGTTCTACCTAAAAGGATATTATTTGGAATACAGCAACACGCTTCGTTGAATAGAAAATATAAAAAGTATGCCTTTAAATTCGAGAATTTGTGCCATAAAAATATAACTCTATATGTCAATGGCGTTGCGTTGGGCAGGGCTATGGATACGGATTATTCATCAGACGCTGTGTTCCCGCTTTGCGCGGGAGTATATAGTAATCTGGCCCTTATTGCAGATGCTTTTGATGAGCTCTGAATTGGGATAACACAGAAAGAATTCATCAATCAGTTTAACCTTTATCCGTTTGACATCACACCTGACTTACCTGCTCCTGTAAATACACACTTAAGTCCACAACAGAGTGAAAACATCTCATTCAGATTGGAATTCGCCTATCCGATAGACCTTGAGTCACAAGCCCAAATAGAAGTTGACAGATTTAGGGGCGTTGTCAATGACTTTTAAAATGGACGCGAATACACTTCAGAGAGTAATGAATAGTGAACGAATCACACGCTCCAAATTTATCGGTGTGTTTGCGAAGAATGAAACATTGAAATTGCCAACTACGAGATTACCGATGTTATTGGTGGTGAAGGGATTCATTGGATAACTATATACTTTAAAAATAGGGACCACCTGTAGTATTTTATTTCACTCGGGACTCATCCATGGAATGACGTTATTATTGTAAAATTTCACGAAGAGCTACACATTCCCGAAATTATCTTGAATCCCTATCGATTCCAGGGATATTTTAGTAACGTATGTGGTATGTATTGCCTTTCATTTCTCATGCACGTCACGTGGTAAGGAATTTATAAATTTTTTAAAATTATTCGACCCGTCACACTGAGCAGAATGATCAAATGGTATGCAGACAGATTAAAAAAGGTTCCCGTTGTGCGCACTCGATGTGTTATATGATGTTTTGCTCGTATATATAAAATGAATAATTGCATCAATGTTGTCTCCAATAATGTTAGTTTGTGTATTATGTAACTTATTTCAATTGTAACGGCAACTAATTCTGTAGTTAACTTAAGATGGATATAAGAAATTGTACTATTTTAAACATGATTTCTATCATTTAATAAATTGATGAAAATACATTGAGTGTTCTTCTTACCCGAAAGACATGTAAAAGAAAAAAGCTCCTACCCGAAACATAAGAAAAAGAAAAAAGCTTACATTATTTCGTTGATGATGTGACAGTCGCTGGGTTGAATGCGCGGTAAAACTTCTACCTCCGTATTCATGTCTACGACATGCGTTTCTTTAGTGCTATCACGAAAAGATTGTATAACACGAGTCAGCTCCTCATCGGACCTTTAAATAGAAAGGATAATTTTAAATTAATTTGATTAGTTCATAAATTTTTCTGAATCATTTTTAATAAAAACCCATTTGCTTTTCATAAAAAACACATAGAGAATGTATATATATATATATATATATGTTAACCCCTCCGGCTATGGCCCTGGGTTGGTTCGAAGTCGACGGGAGTTCTAGTTAGGTGGCAGCAACGGATGTGTGACTTGTAGTAGTTTTCTTCTATATTACTCTCCGAGTTCTTCTTTAGTGGCTCGGAGGACTCTGTTAGACTTACTAAAATTTTCTGAAGATTCCAGACTCTTCTTATAGCGTATCCGGAAAGTTTAATGACTAAGTTCTTCTGAAGAGAGCAAGGCTCGAAGGATAACATAAAAACGATCTTTTACTGTAATTTACTGCTAAAATGTACAGGTAGTGCTCAGCCTCTGAATTAGCTTCTGAATGACCATGGAAGATTTTTACTGGGGTTTATATACCCCAAAACTGCTAACATCATTATTATTAACTGATAAAAAGGCTGCATGATTTTTGCACAATATTCGAAAATAAAGTAAATTTTTTAGCTGTGGTAAGGCTTGAAAGAGTAAACAAAATATTTGAAGATGAAACCATATTTTTATCTTAAACCGCAACTTTTCAGATCTGACGTTATCATGATCTGCCAAGTTAACTAAAAGTGGAAATCGGACTATGCATCTTTACATTAAAATATGCATATGAGTAAAATTTTATGGTTTAAGATGTACAATTTAAATGCTTAGGCAAGACATGATCTCATCATAATCTCACGATAATTTTAAATTAATTTGATTAGTTCATACATTTTTCTGAATCATTTTTAATAAAAACCCATTTGCTTTTCATAAAAAACACATAGAGAATGTGTATATATATATATATATATATATATATATGTTAACCCCTCCGGCTATGGCCCTGGGTTGGTTCGAAGTCGACGGGAGTTCTAGTTAGGTGGCAGCAACGGATGTGTGACTTGTAGTAGTTTTCTTCTATATTACTCTCCGAGTTCTTCTTTAGTGGCTCGGAGGACTCTGTTAGACTTACTAAAATTTTCTGAAGATTCCAGACTCTTCTTATAGCGTATCCGGAAAGTTTAATGACTAAGTTCTTCTGAAGAGAGCAAGGCTCGAAGGATAACATAAAAACGATCTTTTACTGTAATTTACTGCTAAAATGTACAGGTAGTGCTCAGCCTCTGAATTAGCTTCTGAATGACCAAGGAAGATTTTTACTGGGGTTTATATACCCCAAAACTGCTAACATCATTATTATTAACTGATAAAAAGGCTGCATGATTTTTGCACAATATTCGAAAATAAAGTCAATTTTTTAGCTGTGGTAAGGCTTGAAAGAGTAAACAAAATATTTGAAGATGAAACCATATTTTTATCTTAAACCGCAACTTTTCAGATCTGACGTTATCATGATCTGCCAAGTTAACTAAAAGTGGAATCGGACTATGCATCTTTACATTAAAATATGCATATGAGTAAAATTTTAAGGTTTAAGATGTACAATTTAAATGCTTAGGCAAGACATGATCTCATCTTTTATAACGAAAGAGAATGTATACAGAATATGAACATTGTAAAGCTTAAGCAGGATTCCTTATTAAGCGAAATCTAAAAAAATGATTATGAGAATTTAAAAAAGAACAGGTCACCAATTATTTGGCAAAGTAGAAAGCAAATAAATTTTTTTATCCAAACTCGCGTTGAGCGAGTTTGGTCCTAATGTAAAAATGAATACACACACACACGTACATACATATGAATATAGGCATTATATAAAGTTAAATATATAAGAATATACAGGATTATATTAATACATGAACCATATAAACACATGAATTTTAAAATGGATACAAGAACTATATAAATGAATACAAGAATTACATGAAGAATATGATAGTATAGGAATATGGGAATTATTTATGGTTTATTTTTACAGGGCTCTCCCTGGTTAAGTGCAGTTCACGTGGTCTGGGTACGCACTCTTGTTCGTGCATAAATAGTTTCATGTCGTTTGGTGTCTCTTGTTTTTCTTTGTTCCCAGAACGATCTTTTCATCACAAATATACCCAGGATAATAGCACATACAATAATGATGCTAACGGCAGATGTTGAGAAAATTGTAACAGGTAATATTTGTAAAAGGTTGTTTTGTTTATCATCCCAAATTTTAAACCGACTCAATTGATCATTCCATTCAGGGGCATGTAGCTCGGGTCTGATGGTTACAGGTTTTATGGAGAGATTTAAGATCTCTATGACGGGTTTAAATTTAATTTGCGACGGAAGGGGGTATGAGTTATTAATGGTAACCTTGTGCAGTTGTATATTTGGAGGGTTTTTGAACGCAAGGAGCAACCAATTGGTAGCCGAATAACCATAGGGATTGTGATGGGGAAATAATTTGACGGACACTCGAGAGTAGCGGCAGTCCTGTTCGCGAGAGAAACCCAGATGTCTGGTCCAATTCGTAGTTGGACGGTTTTAGGGGAATGAAATTTTTTAAATGAACATACCGGGACATGCCGGTCACGAATTAAGTCGATAAAGCAAGACCTAGTAGTTGGAAGAATAACTGGTTTCAGTGGAGGGCAAACCAGTTGTTTATTTGGTTGCGGGAATCGGCAATGCCGGACGTCGCTATCTGACATCATAGAATAGGCTGACAGATCTTTGGTGAGGAAAAGGTAAGGTGGTACGGTGGGTAAATACAATCGATAGACATTAGAGTTGTTTTGGTAGGGTGTCGGGAAAGGGTGAAATTTATATACGTCGTAAGTGAAGACATCGAAAAATGGTATAATTATGAGGTATGTGTAGGGGCGTGGTCCATGTACAGTCCAGGTGTATTCTAGAAATTGGGGGTAATTAGTGTGGTTGAGTGGGAATATGGGTGATAATTTTAATTGTGTCCGGGCGGTGTGAATCAAGGACTGAAGTGTTTCCCATGGTATTGGGGTGGAAAGAGTGATTTTTCCATGGGCTAGCTGGGTTGCACGCAAAACCTTGGAATAAATCGTAGTTATTCGTTGTAAGTATTTATCGATTAGGGTTACTTGTAGGTTAATTATCTCTATTATTTCTAGGTATCTTTTGTGTTCTTTGTATTGAGCTAACATGGATTCAAGGTATGTGAATCTGTCCGAAAGGGAGTGGAGGAAGCGATTGTTTTCGTCTTGTGACCTAATAGTTTGTTCTAACATGTGTCCATTATACTGTCGATTTCGCGCGAAGAGATTCAATTTGAATTCGATTCTTTAAATATCTGATCCGAATAAACCTTTGAATAGTTTCCCTCCTATATCTATCAGTCCCCTTTTACTTCTTTGGTTAAAGTTTTCCGAGTTTCAGTTTGTATCCATGGTAAGGCTAATATTTCTGATAGGGCGTGTGCTGTAGTTTGAATATTTTCGAGGGTATTTTCTAACAGAACGCAACTAATCTGATCTTTTCCTTGGAAAAAATTCTGGACTTTACTTTCAAACGTTTTTAATTGGGTTTGTATCTGAGGAAGATTGATTTTAATTCTAGCAGGGGGTTGCAAATTTATATAAACGTCTGCGTGCCCTTTCAAAAATTTACCTTCTGCAAGTTTTTCTATAACAACTCCGGTAGAAATGTTAATGCTAGGGCGACAAGAGTAAATAATTTGGAAAATTATAAGGGGGACAATTTTATTCATTTCTACGCCTTAGGTTATACGGAGCTCGGGATGGCTGTGTGGATACTTGTGTTTGTAGGCGAAGGGGTCGGCCTCGTTTTGGTGGCAATGCGGGTCGACCGTTAAGCTCGGATTCTGAGCGGGTTCCTTTCTTATGTGAAGTTCTAGTTCACGTGGTTGATGCATTTGCGGGCGGTATGTAGGGTCCGTGCGTCGATCATCAATCGGTGAGGGTGGTTATAGAGGAGATGGTGGAGTTGGAGATGGTGGAGTTCCACTGAGTGATCCTCTCGAAGGGGTTTCTCCAGGGTCTGGGTCTGATGAGACGCTTGGCTCTGGGGCCTCCTCTTGTTCAGAGATTGCCTCGAGGACTGGTGGTATTACAAGGTACCAATCTTCGTCATTGGTAGCGGTTCCCGCGGTGACCACTTCAGTTTTTTGGTCCCTGCTCGATTTGTTAATACCTTGACCTTTTGAAGGATAGACAGCTCGAACGCCTGGCAGCTGTTTTTTGGGAAGGTGTCGTTCGGAAGCTATCTTCAAATTGCCAGCGTGAATGATCTTTAGTTTGGGATGATCCCGGAGGTCGAGGATTTCATAACGATTTTTTCCGAGGTTTTTCATAATCCTATATGGGCCATCCCATTTTGGATATAATTTGCGATGAGCACCTGGCGGTTTCACGCTCTTCAACTAACATCGCATACCGACGATTATAGTCCGTTGACGGGGATGACGCCTATGTTGCTCTTGCTCCATCTGTTGGTTTCGTTGGTCGAGGGCATAGCGGATTATGTCAAAAATCTTGAAAGATCGTTCAGCTAGTTGCTGATTTGCTTCTGCCATCTCGGAAAATGTTAGAACTGACGGGTCGATTTGGTCGGGCAAATAAAAAGGTAGACGCTTGTCGTAGTGATAGAGGACAAAATGAGGGGTGTCCCCGATGGACACATTATAGCCATTGTTGATGGCTGTTTGTACCATGGGAAGGGAATCATCCCATGTACGGGAGGACGCATCGACAACGTGGCGCAGGGCTTCTAAGATCTTTCGATTGTGCCTTTCCACTAAGCCGTTTGCCTGCGGATGGTATGCCACAATGTGTGTATTTTTAATTTTACACATGTTACAGAGTGACTCAAACAGTTTGGAAGTGAAACTAAGGGCGTTATCCGAGATTAGGATGGAAGGAGTGGTATGACTTTGGATGAAGCGTTCCACTAGGGCTCTTGCCACAGTTTCCTAGGTCTGGTCTGGAATGGTGGCTACTTCGCTGTAACACGAGAAGTGGTCCGTAAACACAATGATGTACTGATTTCCCTTTGATGTTTTGGGAAATAGTCCCAGTATATCCATTCCAGTTCTTTGCCAGGGCCTTTGGCATACTGGATATCGATGCATAGGAGCTGTGGATGGTACGTTGCCTTTGTGTTTTAAACATGATGAACATTCGGTGATGTATTCGTGTACCTTTCTGTTCATTTCGGGAAAATGGTACCGCTCCAAAAGACTCTTCATGGTGCGATCCGGCCCCATGTGGCCATACAAAGGTAAGTCGTGACAAAGCCCAATGGTTATATCGACGCGATCCTTTGGTATCTCCAAGAGGTCGTTTCCATCTTCGTTCCTGAAATGTACGAGCACATCTTTGAGGTTGTACTGTTCTTTTACCTTCGACGGTTCCTTTTGTTCCAGGCGCGCCCGAAGATTTTGGGTGTGTTGGTCCTGTTGTTGGGAGTATTGCAGACACTCGTAGTCGGACACAGGAAGAATTCCTATTTTATTCACTTGGGCTTCGGGCTTGAGTCTCGACAATCCGTCTGGAATAACTTGAAGTTTTCCCGGTTTGTATACGATGCCGCAAAGTCCTGAATCAACAGAGCCCATCTACTCAATCGTCCTTCAAGTAGCTTGTCCTTGAAGAGGTACGTGAGTGGCTTATGATCAGTCTTGATGGTTACATCGTAGCCATAGACGATATTTCGGAATTTTTTCAAAGCCCAATATACCGCTAGGGCCTCTCGGTCCGTAGTGGAATAATTCCGTTGAGGTGCAGAGAGAAGTTGACTGGCATAAGCAATGGGTAATTCCACACCGTCTACGTCCTGTAACAGGACGGCTCCTAGTCCATAGGAGGAAGCATCTGTGGCTATGATGAAGGGTCTTGTGTAATCAGGATATTGTAAAATGGGATGACAGGTTAGTTTATTAATTAAAGTTTCAAAGGCATGTTGGTGATCGGATTCCCAGTTAAATTTCGAATTTTTCTGGAACAAATTAGTAATGGGTTTAGCAATATTTGAAAATTGGGGGATAAAGTTCCGATAGAATCCGACAAAACCAATAAATGCACGGCGTCGTCGATGGTTTTGGGTACAGGGTACCTTTCCAGGGCTTCGAGTTTGGCTGGATCAGGTTTAATTCCTGTGGACGAGAGTAGGAATCCTAGGTATACCAGGGATTCTTGTAAAAAATTGCACTTTGCAAGCTTCAGTTTAAGGTGTGCTTTTCTCAAGCGTGATAGCACATTCTGAAGGCGTTGAAAGTGTTTTTTATGTCCGAACTGTAGACGATAATATCGTCAAGATAAACGAGAGCTTCGACACCTAATAGGTCGGAAAGGACTATATTCATCAACCTAGAGAAATTAGCAGGCCCATTTCGGACTCCGAAAGGTAAAACCTGGAATTCGTAATGGCCTCGGTTAGTGGAGAAAGCAGTCAATGCCCGAGATTCGGGACTGACCTCCATTTGCCAATAACCCGATGCTAAATCGAGGGATGAAAAAAAGTTCGCTTTCCCTACGTTCAGAATTGTTTCCTGCATGTTTGGAATCGGGAAACGGTCTGGGATGGTAATGTTGTTCAGGCGTCTAAAATCTATACAAGGGCGAGATGTTCCGTCCTTTTTGGAGACGAGAATCATAGGAGCGGACCAGGGACTAGCTGAAGGCTGAATGACATCCTGCTCCAACATGTCCTTGATGTGTTCCTCAATAGTGACTAATTGGGAATGTGGAACCCGATAGGGAGGAATGAAAATGGGTTTGGAATTGGGTTCCAACTTGATTTCAAAAGGGACCAAATTAGTTCGGCCCAGAGGATCTCCTTTTAGGGCAATCACATCTCTATTTCTTATCAGGAAATCGAGAAGTGATTCCATTAGTTTGGGATCCTGTAAAGCTGGTGACTCCTGAAGGGAGTGCTCCAGACATTTCTTATATTCTTCTTTTAATACTGAAGGATTTAACTCTAAGGAACTGGAAACACGATTTATCATACTGATGGGGAAATCTGAATCTACTTCTACTGTGGAAACAGTTCCTATTTTCTGATTTGAAGTTAATTCTATAGGACTTTTTCCTTTGTTTAAACAAACAACAGGGATAGCTGAATTCTGACTCTGACTAAGGACTTGGGCAATAAGAACATCTCTTTTGAAATTACTTTTCTCTGTAATCAGAGTACGCTCTGACTCTAATAATTTTCCTTGACTGTCGACTACTTTTGCTAGGAAACAAATCTTCTCATAAGGTGCTACTGTTATATGCTCGGTAGGGCATATGAAAAATTGTGAATCTGACTCTGGTTCGGCGACTAAAATTTGCCTTATTGGCTGAACTGAAGCTGGCTGACTGAAACTGGCTGACTGGAAACTGGCTGACTGGAAAACTGACTGGAAACTGACTGACTGGAAACTGACTGTGTTGATCCAACTGGATTCAACAACTGGAACTGATTACCCTGGGGTCTGATTTCTGGAGCGGTTGTCCCTCTGGATGCAACCGGCTGACTTGAACTGCTATCAAGTGGAGGGGGTTTCCTATTTCTTTCGGAAATCTGAACTGAACTAATTCTATTAGCATTAAGCTGTCTGTGATTCTCACGGAGATGGTGTGTCCTATTCCGACACTTTACTAACTTTCCGGCTGGGTAAATCTCCCATTGATTCCGGTTAAAAAAATCCATACCTAGTAGGATATCTGTCTGAAAGGTGGCGACTGTGTCCACTATACAACATTTCGCGGGGTATACCGCGTTTCCAACTTCTAAATATAACTCAATTTCTCCGTATGTAGGTGTGGGTGTGCCCGTAACTCATTTGTACTCTCTAACAATTCATCTACACATTGTTTCTTAATTAACGTCGGGTGTGCTCCTGTATCTAGGAGAACAGTTAAATCTTGGTTATCAGTGCTACAATTTATTATTAAATCTAGGAGGTCCGCACCTATTATCCTGATGGGGAGTTTGTGTGCGTATCTGGGTTCATTACTGTAATTTAGGAGGGAGGGGGTTGAACTGCCGCCTCCAATGTAGGGTCTAAAAAAGGGCTCGAATTGTCTTCTATGGGGGACCTGGGTCATATTCTACGGGATTACCATACGCTGGAGGGTGTTCTTGAAAACTGTACTCTGGGGAAAATGATTCCTCCACGGGTACTTCTACGTACCGAACTAGCTGACCTTGCTGGTTGTACTGGGGTTTGTACATGGGGTAAGAGTGTGGTGGACCCTGTGGTCGTAATCTATTGGGTTGGTGGTTCGACTGAGGCTGGGAATGGACTGGTTTCTGGGGATTGGATGACTTTTGGGATACGTTTTGGGAACGTGGGTGGTTTGGTTTCTGAAAGTGGGGTCTATACCCTGCAGGGGCTTTATCAGCACACTTTTGGCGATCGCCACGGCGATGACCATGTTCGTGACAGTGGGAGCAATAAGAGGGATAATTGCACTGACTTATCATGTGCCCAAAGCTATCGCAGTTAAAACACTGTGGAGGAGGGCGTGTATTCTGGGTTTGGGGGGCTTGTTTCTGGGTGGTGTTCCCTGCATTGGCCTCGATTTATAGGTTGTTGTTGTTGCTGTTGGTGTTGTGGCTGCTGCTGCTGAATGTAATGTACAGGGGTTTCTCTACTCTTTCGGTAGTTCTGTTTGCTAAATCGGGGTAATGTTCCCGTGTTTTGTTTATGGCTACACTTACAGGTTTGTCAACATTTAAAAACTCCTGAAACTTTTTTTAGGTGCTGGGTAGGTTTTGGTAAATAGTTGTTGCTACTATTAGATTTCTTTGTTTCGAAGTGAAAGTATGCCACATGCATTTTCTGCGGCAGGAGGGCTTCTCCTACAAGTTTATGTGTTCGTGTAATAAAATTGTTTAAATCTTCGTGTTCCTCTTTCTTCCATTTAGCTTGGAAGACTGCTTCTAACGTGGCTAAGGGTTGTGCAAGTGTTATTTCTTTAAAAAATTCTAATAAGTTTTGTTTAAAATCGTCCCATGTTGTAGCTTCGCTAATTGATGGGACGTAGGTGACTGTGTCATGAGCATTCCCTTCTTTAGGGTCGATAAATCTTTTTGCTTCCTAATTTTTATATCATCTCGGATGTTTTCGCGTAAGAAATGTTGCTCTAAAGATTCAATCCAAGGTCTTACGCGTGGTTCAACAAAGCGATTATCTATGGTCCCCTTAAAAATTAAAACAGTAGGGGAAGGTTTACTAGTCTGCCTAAGTTAATGTATGCTGGGGCGGGGGTTTGAGACTGAGACATATTGGCTTGTTCTGGATCTGAAGTTTGTGTGTTTGGGAGTATGTTTGAAGGGCGCGGGGTAGGTGGAAAAATGGGTGTAGGAAATTTTCGATGTCAGAAAGCGCACCGTCTGAATCGCTCATATGTGAAGGTACTTATTAATGTGTTCTAATTAGGTCTGCTTGACCGATCTTAATTTATGGAATGATCACTTAAGGGGTTTTCCTAACTACACTATCTAAAAAATAAAAATAAATGCACAATAATTTGCCCAACTAGGGGAGAATTTGAAAAGATTGTAAACAAAATAAAAAATGTAAACAAGATTTCACTCGAATGTACGTGAAGGTATGGTAATACTATGTTTGGTACATTACATAAAATTATACTATACTAACTAGAATAGTAAAAATGACTGTGAAAATAACTCTCTGAAAATAACTCTGTGACAATAACTGTGAATTTTAACTCTGTGACATTAACTCTGTGATATTTAATGCTGTGACAATAACTTTATGACAATTAACTTCTGTGACAATTACTCTTTCAATAAAAAAAATGTATCACTGGTGTCTGAAATGTTCACTGTGTTTTTTGTTAATTCTGGCTCAATACTAACTATAAACTGTTAATAATACTGACTTTTCAAATGTTTAGAGGTTATTTAAAAAAGAGTTTTGTACTTAAGAGTCCTACGGCGAAATCCTTAGAGACGTGTCGTGAAGACGTGTCTTGCTGGCCACTTGTTCTTGAATGAAAACTAGGCGTGGAGAACTTGGAGTCGTGACGCACCGGTTCAAGGGTGGATGTGGCGAACTAGAAGTCGTGACACGCCGGTCAACTGGGTGTTGGTTCTAGTTCCAGGGTCTGGAAGACTGGAAGAATCCTGGATGCAGAAGTTGTCAGTCGTGAAGATCCTAGTTAAAGGGTCGCCAGTTTTTTCTTTAACCTGGGGCAGGGTCGCCAATTTCTTATCCTGGGCAAAGAGTGGCCACTTGTTAAAATCCTCTTGTTAAAAGGGTCGCCAAATTGTTAAGATCCTTCTTCTATGTGCTTATGGTTGATTCGGTTAACCCCTCCCTCTATGGCCCTGGGTTGGTTCGAAGTCGACGGGGGTTCTGGTTAGGAGGCAGCAACGGATCTGTTACTTGCAGTAGTTTCTTCTATACTACTCTCCGAGTTCTTCTTTAGTGGCTCGGAGGATTCTGAGAGGCTTATTAAATTCTTTGAGGTTTCTCCTCGATTCTTCTTGTAACGTACCCGGAAAGTTTAATGACTAAGTTCTTCTGAAGAGAGCAAGGCTCAAAGGATAAGGTAAAGACGATCTTTTACTGTAATTTACTGCTAAAATGTACAGGTAGTGCTCAGCCTCTGAATTAGCTTCTGAATGACCATGGAAGATTTTTACTGCGGTTTATACACCCCAAAACTGCTAACATCATTATTATTAACTGTTAAAAAGGCTGCATTATTTTTGCACAATATTTGAAAATAAAGTAAATTTTTTAGCTGTGGTAAGGCTTGAACGAGTAAACAAAATATTTGAAGATGAAACCATATTTTTATCTTAAACCGCAACTTTTCAGATCTGATGTTATCATAATCTGCCAAATTAACTAAAAGTGGAAATCGGACTATGTATCTTTACACTAAAATATGCATATGAGTAAAATTTTAAGGTTTAAGATGTACAATTTAAATGCTTAGGCAAGACATGATCTCATCTTTTATAACGAAAGAGAATGTATACACAACATGAACATTGCAAAACTTAAGCAGGATTCCTTATTAAGCGAAATCTAAAAAAATGATTATGAGAATTTAAAAAAGAACAGGTCACCAATTATTTGGCAAAGCAGAAAGCAAATCAAAAATTTTATCCAAACTCGCGTTGGGCGATTTTGGTCCTTATGTAAAAATGAATACACACACGTACATACATATGAATATAGGCATTATATAAAGTTAAATATATAAGCATATACAGGCTTATATAAATACATGAACCATATAAACACGAATTTTAAAATGGATACGAGAACTATATAAATGAATACAAAAATTACATGAAGAATAACTCATTTCAAATGAATTTATTATGGAATTTTCTAAAATTATTTAAAACTTGCTAAGGAGTCTTCATTGTTATAAGTTAAAAAAATTCAACGATTTTTTATGAATAGAAATATCAAAACAGGACTTTACCATAATATTAATTATTAATTACTAATGCAAACTAATCTATAATTAAAAATTGAGGATACCTGCTATTTTGATGAAACATTTTACAATAAAATGTAATGAGATGAAAATAAATTACTACAGCCCCTCCATATATATTTATATATGATAAAATAATCATGAAGGAAACACAGAATGGTGCTCAAGAGCATTCGCCTAATGACATCCTCAGGAACACTAAAATAAATAACAAGTTCGCGACTAAATATAGGCCATAAAAAATAAAATAGAATTACAGGTACATAAATTTTTATACTCACATTTAAAGTATATTTCCTTGCGCCGGATCGTATGGAGCGTCATCGCAAATATCACCAACTGTTGCGTTGGAAATAATCCAACTGTAAAGTTGTTGTGACTGACTCATGATGCGTGTGTTTATTCACTGGCAAAATAACTGCTGTGCTGTGAGTTCCAGCTGAAATTACTTCATTTTATATGCATGATTCCCAATTGTAAACACCATCCCCAGAAGACTAATAGGAGGTTCGTAGGTTTGTTGATTGGTTGTCAATGTAATTAGGGGGGTGCTGTTAAATGTGTGCGCCAATCAGCTGTCGTTAGACCGATATAACGGAACCAGGCTTTGGGTAATGAAGTCCTGATTGGTCACCTTCACGAATAATGAAGGTGTGTCTATCAAATTTGGCTTATTCTCTCCGCAGATTTATTTTCAATGCTCACATCTCAAGGAGAATGAGTGAATTGCCCACTCGCAGGCTCTGTCACAGTGCCCTCAAGTATTTTGCATTATTTTATGAGATTTTTATTTTCCATTATTATATAAGATTTGAACTATTTCCACAACGCTAATATTCTTACACGATCTTTTTGTTCAGAGGATGAGTGTGGATACTTTATTTGTGCTTATTTGATTCCATTTATACTATTATAATAATCTATATTTCTAATTTATGCAATTTGTTTGTATTAATAAATAAAAACAAACGTCGGTCTCTTTGCACTCATACGCCTCATAGCTTCATCCTCATATTTCCCATTTTCGATATGGGTTAGGTTAGGTTAAGTTGCATTGCTTATGGAATCTGAACCATGGGTCGCTACATCATCTGGACACGGTCTCCGGTCCAACTACTATACTACCCAGAACTAAGTCGCTTAACATCGCTGATCCAACGGGGAGCTGTGTTAGAACGAGGCCACAAAGCATGCGAAATACATGTATTAAATATTGTACATTATGCGGTTAATTAGTGATTCTTTATGCTTTTTAGAAATTTAATTTCTAAGTGAAGTATAACAAATTGGAAGCATTCGTGAATTTAAAATAAATAAAGAGGTTTATATTGTCGGGCTATTTTCACACTTACTACTCACAGCTTGATCCTCAACTTTCCCATTTTGGACTTGGGTTAAGTTAGGTTAAGTTACATTGATTATGGAATCTGAACCATGGGTCGCTACATCATCATCAAGATGAGATATGTTAGGTTAGGTTAGGTTCCAGTTACAAGGAGAATCTATGGTCTGAAGCATAGGTTACATTAGGCTAGGTTAGGCTCCAGTTACAACGCGGGTCACTACATCATCACCAAGATGAGATAGGTTAGGTTAGATTAGGTTAGGTTCCAGTTACAAGGAGACACTATGTTCTGAACCAGAGGTTAGGTTAGGTTAGGTTCCAGTTACAAGGAGAATCGATGGACCAAATGAATTACTCTATGAATACTTATCTTTTATTTTTCAAGTGTCTTAAAAATAATTTGAAAGTCTTTTGAATTTTTTATTTTTTTATTAAAACTCGCAAGGTATTGAATGAATAAGTTCTTTTAAAATGGAACAGCTCCGTAGGAGACAGAGAGAGAAACAGGGTGAGAGGGGGCGGTAGAGAAAGAGAGAGAGAGGGATGAGGGTGGAGACAGAGAGAGAATTTTGTCACAGAAAGCATTTGATAAATTTTGATGTTTCCACTTTCTAACTGACCGAATTCCAGCGCTATGAAAGAGAGAGAGATGTTAGAGCAGCCTCCGGAAACTCACGTTTCTACTTTCTGATCCTGGAATTTGTTCAACGTGTGTGTGTGTGTGTGTGCGCGCGTTTGTACTAACCCTTCGAATTATATTGTTAGTCTATTTACATTCATGCGACTAACATTTTTCCCATTATTATATAAGAATTTTATTTTTCATGGTGTTTTAAATAATTATAATAAGTTTTTAATTACATTATAATTGTACACTTAGCAAAATCACAGAAAGGAGACTCGAAATATGTTATTTACTTTTATACATATATGTTAACCCCTCCGTCTATGGCCCTGGGGTGGTTCTGATCGACGGGGGTTCTAGTTAGGAGGCAAGCAACGGATATTTCTTCTATAACATTCTAATTCTTTTCGGTCGCCTCTTGTTAAACTCTTGGCTACAGACTCGCCAGACTGTTATGCCAATATCTTCTATGGTGCTTGGGTTGTCTCTTAATTTGAGCAAAGGGTCGCCAATTTTTAATTCTTCTCTTTCTATAATACTCTGATACTTTCTCTGATACTAAAATTATCGACTTTTCTTTTATAACTTATCGTCTTAACTGAGTTCCTGAAGAGAGCACGGCTCGAAGGGGAAAATAAAAAGTTTCTCTTACATTTAGTTTATTTCTCAAAATGTACAGGTAGTGCTCTGAATTTACAGGGGTAGAGGTTCGACCTCTTTCGACCATGGCTCAGGCCGGAATCTAAAAATATTAAGGAGGCAAGGGGCCTCTGCCCCCTCCTCGCAGCAAGGCTGCTAACAAAGGAGTCCTAATGAGGTGCTAATATGAAGTACTAATCTGAAGTGACTTGATGAAGAAGTGACTGGATGAAGAAGTGCCTTAATTTTACAAATACATGTATAATATTTACTTAAATGTTTGGGGGAAGACAGTCGAAGGTTAAGTTTCCCCCTTTTAAACACATGATCAGATGTTTGAAAGATTGCAAATAAAAATTTTAAAAAAATAAAAATAAAAACTAATTTGTATTTTTCGCCGAGTCTACATTTATAAAGGCGATGTCATTTCGTAATAGTACACATAAGTACAAATTAAGTACACGACTGAGTACGTATTAATTTTGGTTCATTACAATTACGATTACAATTATGGATTACTTCATATTCACTTATTGTTTAATTACACTTCCATTTTAAAGTACATTCTTACATTACCGTATATATTAAATCATTACATTTAATTAAGTTTCAATGAAGTACATTACGTCGTTTACCATTCTTACAGTGTTTTTATATATTTATATATGGTTATACTAGATGGTTATACTAGATGGTTATACTAGATGGTTATTATATATGGTTATTAGTACAACACAAGTACATGAGACATGACACACATGATATAACATATGTTATAATATGTTATAAATTTGAAATCAGAGCGAAAGGAGGTATTTTATCTTTGAGCGTTCGAATCTGCTAGTCAGCGGAATTCGATCACTTAACCTCAGCATTTTTTTCGAGTTCATCTCGGGAGGTCATATAATTAAAAATAAAAATGAAAAAAATAATACGAGAACGTATTTATGCGTTTTCGAACGAACGAGAAAAAATGAATATTTAATAAAATTGACATACGATAATGGTCAAGATAAGATATGGACGTATGGGGGCGGGGTATATGGTCGAATAATAGTTATATTTATACTACATAACATATAAATAATGACTTCTATAGAGTGTACAGTTTTTATTATGATGATAAAGAATTTTCATACATTGCATACTAGAGATATAATGAATGGAAATTAATGACGGGAAAATGTGACGTATGGATGAATATGGTTGAATAATAATATTTATACTACATAACACCACAACATTATTACTGAAGAATTTACCATACATTGAATACGGAAGATGTCCAAATACTAAGAACGTGATTCAGTGTACAAAGTATGGGAAACGTAAAGAGAACAAAGTTATTTTGTGACGTCATAGTGTATAAGTCATTATTAGAAAAGATGAATTAGAGAAATACAGTAATGAATAAAGAAGTATAAATCGAAATTCTATCCAAAACTCGCTTAGGCGATTTTTGGTTTCTTATGTAAAAATGAACATTCAAACATGAAACTATAAGAACATAAGTACTGCATGAAGACAATGAATCCATAAAATGATGGTGTAGGAATTGTTCATTGTTCACTTTTAACAGTATTTCCCCCCTAAAATGGTATTAATACAATAATAATACAATTAATACAATACAATTGAGAAAATAACATCTAACGAATTCAAATTAGATGATGACGAAATGTTTTTTTCTTTACATTACAAATTTTTATACAGAACAAGTGTTATTATATAATATAAAAGAATTCAAAGATTAATACTTTAATTTAGATAAACAATTAAGCTAGACAAAGAATGATATTGTTAAATTTTTTACAAAAATTTTTTTTTCTGTGGGAAAAATTATGTACATAATGAATAGAGTAGATAAAAGGGAAAAATGTAAATCGTACAATCTATAAGCTAATTTTTATTGACTATTGTAGGTAAAAATAGAATTACGTAATGGATGATGTATAGACCTGTGGTCTAGTGTGTATTTGGGTGTATTAGGTGCAAAGTGTGTATTTTACAATTTCGAGGGACAGATTAGCTGATAGGATTGTTCAAGTAACTGAATATTCAATGATTTTAGCATAAGGTTTGTATGTATATAGTATATATAGTGTGCATACATGCATTTTTATTGACTGTTGTAGGTACAAATCGAATTACGTAGTGGATGATGTATAGACCTGTGGTCAAATGTGTAGGGATTTGGAAGGTTTTTGAATTAACAAAGTTTAAAAATAATGTATAATAATTTAAGATGGGTTTAGGGTTATAAAATCTTTTAAGTTTGTCAGTTATTGTTATTATTATTATCATTATTTTTATTATTATAAAATCCTTTAAGCTCAAGGTCAATTATTATAAAATTCTAAATTACAGGTAGTATTAATGATGGTGTATGCATATGAGTTTTATGAGTTTTAATGCAAAAGTGACTGGAGGGACGGAACGTAAATGAATTCGAATGTGTCAAAAGTAATAAAATTCAATTAGGATTTAGATTTTACATAATTAATCAGTTACACGTATAAGGTAATTAAAAAACGAACTTAGAAGAACTTACAATTAATGAAAAAGTAAATCTAGCGGTATTAAAAATTAAATTTTGAAGATGGAATTAAATTCGACTAGTAACATTTCTAGCTATATATGAACTATATAACCATTAACATTAACCAGGTTTAAAAGGTTTAATAATTTTTGCATGTTAAGTAGAAAAATCATACTCTTTCGTTAAATGTTGATAGAATTTGAATTATTTGATATTTTAGTCTGAAATTGACAATTACATCTTTTTGTGAGCACTTTGCTCTTTAAAAAAAAAGATTGCTTGTCACACTACTTAGAACAAAAATTAAAAAAGTTCAACAAACGGAGGGACGGCATGTTCCTCATATACATTACAATAATTACCAAAATCGTTACAACCTTTGTAAAAACGGTTTTGTTAAAAATAATGAATTACAGAACTATATATTTATATACGCAAAACTGGCATGAAAAGAAAAGACAAATCGGTCAATTTCCTTCTCACAAACAAAAAAAAGGTTAAACTAAAGACGCAACCCGGTCAATTCAGGTTGAATTTAATTCTCTTTTACAACACAAAAAAAGGTTGAATTAAATTCTTAGATTACATTTTCTTAAATTAAATTCTCTTAACTTACAAAGAAAAAGTTGAATTCAATTGACTGCATTGAAATGACTTGGGACTTAAACTCTGACTTGGAACTTAAACTCTGACTTGGAACTTAAACTCTGACTTGGAATAAAACTCTCTGGCTTCAAGTAAAACTCTGACTTGAACTCTGTCAAGTATTCTGAACCTAACTTGAACTCTATCAAGTATTCTGAAACTGTCTGACTTGAACGCTTGTCAAGTATTTCTATAAATCTCTGGGGCGGTTGTCCATCTTGGCGCAACCTTCTGACTTGACCTCTTATCAAGTAGTATCTTGAAACTGTAACTTGAAATTAACTGAAAATGGAAAATGACTGCACTTGATCTCTATCAAGTGGAGACGATTAACCTCTGTTTTGGTTGACCCTCTTGGTGCAACCAACTTACTTGAAATGCAATCAAGTATCTCTATAACTTAAACTGTCTAACTTGAACGCTTGTCAAGTATCTTGAAACTTAAACTCTCTAACTTGAAATTAACTGAAAATGGAAAATGACTGCACTTCATCTCTATCAAGTGGAGACGATTAACCTCTGTTTTGGTTGACCCTCTTGGTGCAACCTTCTGACTTCAAAAACTGACTTCAAAAAAATGACTTCAAAAATGACTTCAAAATTACTTCAAGTATCTCTCTAAATCTATAAACTCTCTCTCTTTCTTAATTTGCAAGTCAATTCAATTCAATAATTTGAAAAAGTTTGCAAACAAAAATATAAAATGTAAACAACATTTCACTCTAATGTACGGGAAGGTACATAAAATAAAATAATTCTATACTGAATATAACAGTGAAAATAACTCTCTTGAAATTAACTCTCTTGAAATTAACTCTCTTGAAATTAACTCTTGAAATTAACTCTCTTGAAATTAACTCTCTTTAAAATTAACTCTCTTTGAAATTAACTCTCTTTGAAATTAACTCTCTTTGAAATTAACTCTCTTTGAAATTAACTCTGTGAAAATTAACTTCTGTGAAAATTACTGTTTCACTAAAAACAAATGTATCACTGGTGTCAGGAATGTTCACTGTGTTTTGTGTTAATTCTGGCTCCATACTAAATATTAACTGTTAATAATGCTGACTTTTCAAGTGTTTATAAATTTCTTAAAAACAAACAAACTCTGTAATTAACAAAATTTCCTTGAGACGTGTCCTGAAGACGTCTTGCTGGCTACTTCTTCTTGGATGAAAACTAGGCGTGGAGAACTTGGAGTCGTGACACACCGGTTCAAGGGTGGATGTTACGAACTAGAAGTCGTGACACGCCGGTCAAATGGTTTTATCCTGATGCAGGGTAATTTCTATCTTGGCCAAAGAGTGGCCTCTTGTTAAAATCTTCTTGTTAAAATAATCTTCTTCTTAAAATAATCTTCTTCTTAAAATAATAATCTTCTTAAAATAATAATCTTCTTAAAATAATCTTCTTAAAATAATAATCTTAAAATCTTCTTTTTATCCTGGTGCAGGGTCGCCAGTTTGTTAACCCCTCCGTCTATGGCCCTGGGGTGGTTCGGATCGACGGGGGTTCTAGTTAGGAGGCAAGCAAAGGATATTTCTTCTATAACATTCTAATTCTTTTCGGTCGCCTCTTGTTAAACTCTTGGCTACAGACTCGCCAGACTGTTATGCCAATATCTTCTATGGTGCTTGGGTTGTCTCTTAATTTGGGCAAATGGTCGCCAATTTTTAATTCTTCTCTTTCTATAATACTCTGATACTTTATCTGATACTAAAATTATCGACTTTTCTTTTATAACTTATCGTCTTAACTGACTGAGTTCCTGAAGAGAGCACGGCTGGAAGGGGAAAATAAAAAGTTTCTCTTACATTTAGTTTATTTCTCAAAATGTACAGGTAGTGCTCTGAATTTACAGGGGTAGAGGTTCAACCTCTTTCGACCATGGCTCAGGCCGGAATCTAAAAATATTAAGGAGGCAAGGGGCCTCTGCCCCCTCCTCGCAGCAAGGCTGCTAACAAAGGAGTCCTAATGAGGTGCTAATATGAAGTACTAATCTGAAGTGACTTGATGAAGAAGTGACTGGATGAAGAAGTGCCTTAATTTTACAAATACATGTATAATATTTACTTAAATGTTTGGGGGAAGACAGTCGAAGGTTAAGTTTCCCCCTTTTAAACACATGATCAGATGTTTGAAAGATTGCAAATAAAAATTTAAAAAAAATAAAAATAAAAACTAATTTGTATTTTTCGCCGAGTCTACATTTATAAAGGCGATGTCATTTCGTAATAGTACACATAAGTACAAATTAAGTACACGACTGATTACGTATTAATTTTGGTTCATTACAATTACGATTACAATTATGGATTACTTCATATTCACTTATTGTTTAATTACACTTCCATTTTAAAGTACATTCTTACATTACCGTATATATTAAATCATTACATTTAATTACAGTTTCAATGAAGTACATTACGTCGTTTACCATTCTTACAGTGTTTTTATATATTTATATATGGTTATACTAGATGGTTATACTAGATGGTTATTATATATGGTTTTTATATATGGTTATTAGTACAACACAAGTACATGAGACATGACACACATGATATAACATATGTTATAATATGTTATAAATTTGAAATCAGAGCGAAAGGAGGTATTTTATCTTTGAGCGTTCGAATCTGCTAGTCAGCGGAATTCGATCACTTAACCTCAGAATTTTTTTCGAGTTCATCTCGGGAGGTCATATAATTAAAAATAAAAATGAAAAAAATAATACGAGAACGTATTTATGCGTTTTCGAACGAACGAGAAAAAATGAATATTTAATAAAATTGACATACGATAATGGTCAAGATAAGATATGGACGTATGGGGGCGGGGTATATGGTCGAATAATAGTTATATTTATACTACATAACATATAAATAATGACTTCTATAGAGTGTACAGTTTTTATTATGATGATAAAGAATTTTCATACATTGCATACTAGAGATATAATGAAGGGAAATTAATGACGGGAAAATGTGACGTATGGATGAATATGGTTGAATAATAACATTTATACTACATAACACCACAACATTATTACTAAAGAATTTACCATACATTGAATACGGAAGATGTCCAAATACTAAGAACGTGATTCAGTGTACAAAGTATGGGAAACGTAAAGAGAAGAAAGTTATTTTGTGACGTCATAGTGTATAAGTCATTATTAGAAAAGATGAATTAGAGAAATACAGTAATGAATAAAGAAGTATAAATCGAAATTCTATCCAAAACTCGCTTAGGCGATTTTTGGTTTCTTATGTAAAAATGAACATTCAAACATAAAACTATAAGAACATAAGTACTGCATGAAGACAATGAATCCATATAATGATGGTGTAGGAATTGTTCATTGTTCACTTTTTACATATATATATATATATATATATATATATATATATATATATATATGTATATATATATATTCTGTTCTTTCTGTAATAGAGCTACAATCTTCAATCTCTTATAATTTTCGCCTCATTCTCTCTATATATCTCTCTCCGTCTCTCTCGTGCACACATACCCACCACACACTTCCGCATGAGAAATCCTCTGTGGTATGGATGAAGGGAGCGAGAATGGGGCACAAAGTAAATGAAGTGTTTAGAAAGATATTCAGTGTATAAATTATTGGTGACTAGACTTATGACAATCAGTTTGACTTTAGAGTGAAAAACTGTACTGACATGTGTACTTATATGCTAAAGGAAGCCGTCCCAAAGTACACGATGTCAAGTAGCAATGTATATTCCTGTTTTTCAACAACCTTAGACCTACAGTTTAACATGGAATCCGAAACATGGTATGGAATCCATCACTAAAATTTTTCATTTTATTCGTGTTGCAAAATAGCACGGGTTTCTTTTGAACAAATTTAGTTGGTATTTTAATATATATATATATATATTATATCGTTTAAAGTGTGTATTATTATTTTTGCTTGTATATTTATTTTCTGTCATTTGTTTTTTCATTCAATCTGTTATTGGATTTATCTAGTATTTTTTTTTCTCAGATGGTATGGATTACACGACGCGTTTTAATAAATAAATAATTAAAATAAATGGTGCTCTCTGACAACCCCCTATATATAAATAAATTCAATAACCGGTAACCGTTCTATATATAAATAAATAAATTCAATAACTGGCACGCCCCTCTTAGCATTGAGAGCATCTTTCTCTTACCTTTAATAAATAAATAATTAAAATAGTACTCTCTGGCAAACCCTCCATATATAAATAAATGGCGCTACCTGGCAACTCCCCACCTTCTATCTAACAGATGTTGATACCCTGGGCTCGCATTATGCGTCTGTCTGGTGCTAGGCGAAGGATGATCTCTCTCTCTCTCCTTCTTAGGTTGTCTTATTTTCTTAGGTTAGGATACCCCATTTAGGAGGTGAGGCCATCCCAGCTTCTCCCCCAAAGCTCCCCTTCATGCAACTTGGGGGTTTCCCCCTACCCCTTGTTGCATAACCCCCTTCCCCTTCATGCAACTTGGGGGCTACCCCCACCCCCTTGTTGCATAACCTCGTCCCTTTGCAGCAAACCCCCCTTTTGCAACATTACCCCTTTACAACATCACTCCCCTCATCATTTGCATCACTGACCAGCATTTGCAACATTTCAATTGCAATTGCACTCCCAATTTTGCCCCCAAACTACTGATGTGGGATAATTTCAGGAATGTTTTCATAAATTTAAACAAGCGTGGTGTACCTAGAAGAGTTGGACGAGGTGAACTGAACGCGCAACTTACTGTAAATGGTTGAGTAGAAATGTAGAAAAAGCAATCGCAGATAGAAATGTAGCCTATAAGAGGTATGAAAGGAACCGTGCGAAACAGCACTTTCAGACTTGTGTCAGTTTACGAAATGTTAAGCGTTTAATTGCAGTAGGTCGTGAATGTGAAGAAAATCCTAAGAAACTTTACGATTAGGTTAGAAATAGAAATCCCTTGAGGGACAATATCAACCCACTGGTGGACTCGGGTGGTAATTTAAAAAATAACTATGAGGAGATAGTGATAATTTTAAATAATTTTTTACATAATTTTTTGCAGTTGAGGATACTTCTTTTATTCCAGAGACAAGTAATATGCTCAGTGACATAAATGGGACCTTTTCATTGCTTACTAACATAACTGTTTAGCACTTAGCAAATCGCCAGGTCCAGACCATTTTTCCCAAAACACCTAAAAAAGTTAAAGAAGGAAATACTTGATCCTTTAGTTCAAATATTTAATAAATCTTTATCGCATGGGGTTGTTCCTTCGGATTTTAAAATGGCTAATGTCACTCCAACTTTTTAAAATGGGGATAAACAACAGGCAGGGAAACTATAGGTCTATTAGTCTAAATTCTATAATTGGAAAGCTTTTAGAAACAGTTGTGGGAGATAGTATAGTCGAGCATCTTGAAAACAATAATCTTATAAAACAAAGTCAACATGGGTTTCACAGAAAAAAATCTTGTTTAACAAATTTATTGGAATTTTTTGTTGAAGTTCTATTAGAGCGGTAGATATATTTAGATATCCAAAATGATTTTGACAAAGTTCCGCAAAAATGATTGTTAGAAAAACTTAAAGCTCACGGAATAAGGGATTAAGTTTTCTTAATTAGATTGATAATTGGTAAACTGGTAGAAAACAGAGGGTGGTAATTAATGGGGAAGAGTCAGGGTCGGTCAATGTAACTAGCGGTGTTCCGCAAGGGTTCATTTTAGGATAGTCCTTTTCATAATATATGTTAATAATGATCTTGACGTCAATTCAGTGAGTAAAATTTCTAAATTTGTCAACGATACTAAAATTGCGAGGAAAGCAATTAGTTTATTAGATAGAGAGAATCTACAGTGCTATCTTAATAAATTAGTAGAGTGGTCAAATAGGTGGTAAATGAAATTTAATGTAGATAGTAAATGTAACGTCATCATATAGGTCACCACAATAGTAAATTTAACTACACTATGCGAAATAATGTGTTAAATGGAGTTGATGAGGTAAAAAGATTTAGGTATTTTCCTGTTATCCTGGACCCCAGACTTTTTGCTAGATTCGTATGCCACTTGCCAGGTTGCCAAATTTCATTGCCAATTTTTTTTTAAATGTTAAGTAACTAACCAAACCTAACCTAATCTAACCTAACCAGGGGTTGGGTTAGGTTAGGTTAGTTATTTAACATTTAAAAAAAATTTGGCAATGAAATTTGGCAAACTGGCAAGTGGCGTCCGAATCTGGCAAAAAGTCTGGGGTCTGGGATAACAGGAAAGTACCAAGATTTAGGTGTCATTTTTACTAAAGACTTAAAGTTCCCAAACAATGTTTAGTTGCAAGCAGTAAAGCTTATTGAGTATTGGGTTTTATTTCTCTTAACTTCGAATATAAATCTAATTTTGAATATAAATCTAAAGATATTATTTTGACATTATAAAAGGTCACTTGTTATACCCTTGATTTAGAATATACTGTACAGTTTTGGTCGCCCAATATGAAGAAGGATATAGAATTGGTAGAAAGGGTTCAGCGCCGCGCAACAAAGCTTAAGTAATATGGGAGCATCGGATATGAGTGCAATACAATTGAATGCAACATTGGAGAACAGTAGGTGGCATAGCCAAGAAAAGGGTGTAAGGGGGTAGAGAGTACCAAATGTCAAAAATACACGACTAAAACCTAACCTACCCTAATCTAAACTAGGAAAAGGGGACAGGGGTGCCAAAACTAAAAATTGCAGAATAGAACCTAACATAACCTAGCCTGGTGTAATAGACAACAACGCCCCGCCTCACTTGGAAAATAAATAAATAAAAATAACTTATTCTTTCTCCTTCCAACCTAACCTATATATTAGGTCATCCCATAAGTAATGCGGCATTTTTAAATTTTTTTTTTTTCCATTTTTATCATTATTTTACGGATAGAAATCAAACAACTCTTTGAAGTTATTTATATTTAAATAAATATTTATTTAAATATAAATAACTTCAAAGAGTTGTTTGATTTCTATCCGTAAAATAATGATAAAAATGGAAAAAAAAAATTAAAAAATGCCGCATTACTTATGGGATAACCTAATATATATATATATTCCTCTTTGACCTTTGAAAAACCTTTGAAAAACGAGAACAGTGCTTTATCTGATGATCTAACAGCTCACTACGAATCATCTTTCAGTATCCCAAACACTGACAAATTGATATGCGATAGAAAGGCGTTCTTTGAAGAAGAACTACAAGTGGAAAGTATAACGGACTTCGACTTTACGACAGATTATATTACACAAGCTATAGGGAAACTAAAAACACACTCAGCGGCAGGACCGGATAAATGGAATGCCACACTGATCAAAAACTGCAAGAATGCAATCGCTGAGCCCATATATTGGATATGGAGACGATCACTAGACACGTGAGAAATACAGGGCATCCTGAAGAGCGCGAACATTGTCCCAATATATAAAGGAGGAGATCGATCCGAAGCCAAAAAATTTAGGCCAGTGTCGCTTACATCTCATCTCACTAACATATTTGAAAGAATAGTTAGATAGAAAATTTATGACTTTTTGGAATCTCAGAAAAAATTCAATGAAAACCAACATGTGTTTCGATCGGGCAGATCATGCCTATCACAACTAATGGAACACTACAACATTATTGATGCACTTGAAATTAATGAAAACTATGATGTAATATACAGAGACTTTGCCAAAGCATTCGACAAGTGTGACCATGGAATCATAATACATAAACTGAAATATATGGGAATAAAAGGAAAAGTAGGGAAATGAATATTAGGGTGTCCCACTTATGACCTTTTTTTTCAGATCCATTGAACATACATTTTTTCCTGTTAGAAATGAAATGGTTCACTTTTACTAAATATATCCAAAAAAGATTCAATTTAGCAATTTTGGGGTCCCCGACCCACCAACGAAAATGGGCCCCCTGAAAATGCTAGAAATACCCTTTTTTATATTGTAATCAACCTAAATGAACAAGATTTTTGTCAAATATCAACATATTTGATATCAAAAGAAAGATAATTCGAAACTTTATTCAGTAAGGTACAAGAAACAGTAGTAGAGAGTTACCGAACCCCTTCGAGCATCATCCCAATGCAGCTTCGTAGTATGACCGCAAAATGTATGAGTGCAATGCAATTGTAAATGTTACAAGAGTGCCACCCCACCCCCCTGGTGCCAACCCCCACCCCCTTTGTTGCAAGCCCCACCCTTTGTTGCAAGCCCTCCACCCTCCACCCCTTGTTGCAAGGCACCCCATAGTGCCAATCCCCCTTTGTTGCAAGGCACCCCCAAAATGGGGGAGTGGGGAATGTTGCAACTTGGAGGCGGATTTATCCCCCAAGAGAAAGAGAGAGGAGAAGGAGAGAGAGAGAGAGAAAGGAGAGGTGTTCACCCGACAGCTGTCAGGCGCATGTGAGGACTTCAGCCGAGCGGCCGCTGTTTTATAGGCCCCACTATTCAGCCAGTTGGCATTATCAGCCAGTGCCTCCGGGCATCAGGTGGCTTAATCAGCCAGTGCCTCCGGGCATCAGTTGACACTGTAGGCCGGGTTGAATTTCTGTGGGCAGATCGGGCACTATGTGGGGCTTATGAATTGGGGTCCTGACCAACATACTCCAAAAGAAAGTTTATGCTCCCCCCCCCCGTACCACTAGCATACTCCCTCCTATTTTTGGCTCCCCCCCAAAAATGAAAATAGTCTCATAAATGAAAATGAAGACCATTTAGAGCAGTGGTGCACAAACTTTTTTGATGTGAGGGCCAAGCGAAGAAAATAACTAAATGTATTAGCCTACTTACTTTCCATCTAAGTCATAAATTGGGTCACTTTTATATTCTAACTTTTTCATTGAATTGAAAAGACCCGTGGGGCCACTGAAAAGACCCGTGGGGGACACATTTGGCCCGCGGGCCAGGGTTTGTGCATCAATGATTTAGAGCATCTTCTCATAGAGATGACCCACCCTAAAATTGCATAATATACCTCGTGTGCAATTTTCAGGCAATTACCTCAAAAAATTGGATTTCTCAAAATTTTCACCACGCGTATTTTCTCAAAATATTTGCTATATCAGTAATCAATTTACTGAGCTGTGTGTTGAATTTCAAATTCAATACCAATAAATTTCATGTTTTAATTATCATATATTTACAGGAATTATAAGAATTTATGCTCTTTAGATTTACTTATGATCCATGCATGATTCTATAAAAGCTGGATTTTTAATTTTTTAAAAAGGTTGAAAAAATGTCAACCAGAAACAAATCTTCGAATGCAGCTTTTGGTTTTGCCATTGAATTCCGCCGATCAATGATTCCTACAAAGGCAGACGTTGTCAGACACTATTTCTTCATTCAAAAGAGAGAAAAAATCAAGTCAAGGGAATCAGCAACTGCGAACGATTGCTACAATATAATTACCAAAGATCTTCAAGATATTTGGGCCATATTCTCTTTCCCTGTCATACAAGAAAGATCTATTTCTTCTGCAGTGGAAAGATTAATCAGATCAGCTCTTTCCTTGAACAAGGTTCCTCTACGTCAAAGGAATGAAAATTTTGCTAAAAAACTTGCTTCATATGATGAAATGTTTGACATTTGTACTTGCAAATGTTATGATAAAGGAATACAAAGGCCGTTTTGTCGATGCGAGGTAAAAATCCCAATGGTAGAGTGGGAGTCATTTGTAGGCCAAAAGCAAAGAATAAATCAATTAGGGCCATTTGATCGTGAAGCTGCGCTGTCCAGAGACGATCCCTCTCAAGAGCAAGAGAAGACCAAGAGAGGCAACAAAGGTCACAAGTGGAAATGGCAGAGGCTATGGAAGTTGGACCATCTTCTTCAGTAGATGACTTTAGCGAAGATATAGAAGACAGTGACAATGAGCTAGAATTCGTGCCCGATGTGGAATTGATTGAAAATGATCAAAATAGGTATTCATACAATGAATTACCATTGGTGGCACACCGTTACCGTGTGAGTTCGAGAGCTACAACAGCTATTGTTAATGCTGCATTGAAAGATATGGGAATAATCGATCAATCTAACATGCTTGATAGGAAGAAAATCGAAAGAGAGAGAATTCGTGTGGGCAAGAAAAATATTGTTAGATCTAGATGTGAAAATGTGAATATTGAATGTATAGGGTTTGATGGAAGAAAGGATGATACGTTAACCAAGCATGGAAAAGAGAAAGAAGAACATTATGTGCTGATCAAAGACCCTGGAGGTATCTATGTAGAGTGTAGACCATCTCTGCCCTGACGCAGGAAATGTTCGGCGTATAGCTGATGAAATTATAACGTTCTTAATTGATTCAGCGAGCATCGACACTCTCAATTCTCTGCTATGCGACGATACTGCTGTCAATACTGGTAGAATTACTGGTACCATAAAATTCATTGAAATTTTTTTGCATAAATCAGTTCAATGGCTCGTGTGTCTTTTACACATGAATGAACTCCCCTTCAGACATATTTGAAACCATTGACGGGAAAACATCAGGGCCAAGTACCTTTAAAGGTTCAATTGGAGCCAAATTGAAATGTGATTTAACCATTTTAGAGTTAGTGGCATTTTCACCAGTTCAGGGCAACGTCCAAGATATACCACCAAATGTCGTGAAAGAGTTGAGCAGTGATCAAAAGTATCTCTATGATATGTGCCTAGCAGTGCAATCTGGATGGGTATCTGAAAGTCTAGCCCGCAGGTCTCCAGGTGCCATTCATCATGCTCGCTGGATTACCCGAGCAAACCGGATTCTTCGTTTATATGTATCGACTTTGCATCCCGAACAAAATCTGAAAGAACTGGTAACCATTGTCATGAAATCATATGCACCTGGATGGTTTCATATCAAATCAAATCCTAAAGCTACAGACGGAGCACGGAATTTTTTTCATTTGATTGTCTTGATGCGAGGATTGGAAGAAAAACATCGCATTATTATGGAACCGGTGTTCCGTAATAATGCCTATTTTGCCAATCCCGAAGCTATCCTACTGTCTAATAGACAGAGTTTATTTCCACGACAGTTTCGACGCCCACTGGCATCCTCCTCGGGAGAACGGTATCTAACCTAGGTGCGAATTTCTCTGGATTGTTTCCTAATCGGCTTTTTTCATTCGTTTTTCGGTTTATAAGTTCTGTATAATAAACAATAATGTAATAACCAATGTAATAATAAATTTATAATTTCTGTAATAAATAATTATGCAATATTAAATGTAATAAAATTAATAATAAATTCAATAATTATGTAAGAAAAATATAATAGAATCTGTATGTTTAGAACAGGAAGATAGTTTTAAATTTGCGCGAATGTACTTAATGAAAATGCCCTTCCGGTGTCGGGAGAATGGGATCTAACCTAGGTGCGAATTTCTTAACGGTCGGTCCCCTGGACTGTTTTTCCCTCTTGTTTTGGTTCATTCGTGTTCCTGTATCCACCCGAGGAGGATGCCAGTGGGCGTCGAAACTGTCGTGGAAATAAACTCTGTCTATTAGAGTGGGTTTTTATTTTCATATTTTGACGTTCACGTAGAAAAAAGTGAAGTTTTTTGCATTTATTATGGATCCCACGATCAGACGCCATCTATTCGCCTTCTTCTTAGTTACCTTTCCCCAACTTATATCTTCCTATCGTCTATATGAAAAAACACTAGTGGCTGTGAAGACCAAGAAGCTGCAACTCAAGTTCCTGCAAGAGTGTTTAGTGGAGCAAGTGTGCCCGAAGTCCTTGATACCGTTTACCTTCAGGAAGGACCATACACCGTTTCCGAATTTTGCCAGGGAAATTTTGAAGGAACGTATTCCGTGTGTTAAAAGAGAAATTGACCATACGTATTTCAAACTAAGAAATTGTCTACGCGTCCTTAAATCGCATGTGTCGTGTGAACTACTTGTGGCGCTGTTTGAAACTGCAGATTATAAATGCGACGTGGAGACTAGACGCACTGAACAACGACTTAACAGAAAGCTATCCTATTTATGTGATGAAAGTGCTTGGTCAAAGTGTGCGGTGGAAGGTTCCGTTTTAAAGTTATCGACATAAGTCTTATCCAAATCCGAAAAGGAAGTTCTTAATTTAGGGCTGTCGTTTGCCCTTAAACCCGATAAAAACATTGTTTTAGATTTTGTGTCTTCCGTAGTTAATTCCAGGGTGGATATTCCGTGTTTAAATGGTTTGATTCTGAGCAAGTTTCTGGAACATTTCAACTCATTGGACTCTATTCCCAAAAGATTCCGGTTAGCTTCAGACAAGCTCAGGAAGAATGAAGCAATATTTGTCACTAAAGCGGACAAAAGTAACACTGTGGTTATTTTGGACAAGTGTGATTATAAACAAAAAATGGAAGCGTTACTTAGTGATGAATTCACCTACGCCAAAGTGAGATCGTCCCACCTAACGCGTCTTTCTGCCGAATTCAACAAAACCATCAGGAACTTATTAAAAGATGTCCCGGCGATTGATCCTAAAAGATTTCTACAGATTAACCCCAAACTCCCCCAAATTTACGGCCTACCCAAAACCCATAAGATTAATATACCACTCCGTCCCATTATTTCACACAGGGGTTCCTTTAGTTACAGGTTATCTAAATTTCTTGCAGATAAATTATCCCCATTAGTTGGTAAATTTTCAGGCTCGCACATCACTAATTCCTGTGACTTTATTAACAAAGTTCTGTCCTTAGATTTAAAAGGGGGAAGAATGATCAGTTTTGACGTTGAGTCCTTGTTTACGAAAGTTCCCATTGATGATGTACTTAGTTTTTTAGATAGAAAATTGCCAACATGTAACGTAGAACTAGGCATGCCCACATCTGTATTTTTAGAACTGATAAAACTCTGTCACCAATAATGCCTTCTCCTTCGGTGAAGAATTTTATTTGCAACGTTTTGGTATGGGAATGGGGTCTCCTTTATCCCCAATACTGAGTACATTATACATGGAATACTATGAGTCGAAATTGTTGCAAACAATATGTCCCAGGAATCTAATTTGGTTTCGTTATGTAGATGATATTTTCTCATTTTGGCCTGACGACTGGAACAACTTTGACACTTTCTTTCAGTCATTAAATAATCTTGTTCCCTCTATTAAATTTAAATATGAATGGGAGAACGACAAACAATTACCTTTTCTAGATGTTTTGGTCATTAACGAAAGCGGAAAGCCCAATTTCACGGTTTATAGAAAACCTACTCATTGTAATTCGTACATTCATTATTTTTCATATCATGATGAAGGGGTTAAAAGCTCAATTATTTCTTCCATGTTTCTAAGAGCACTCAGGATTTGTAGCCCACATTTGCTGGACCCGGAAAATTCAAAGGTTTGGAACATTTTTAAGGATTTAAAATATCCCGAGTGGTTTATCAGAAAGGCGTATTTTAAAGCCAGAAAATCTTTTTATGCCCCTCGGGAACCTTCAGTTAACCAAAAACAATATGTGAGTTTGCCTTACATTGCCGTCTTAGAAAGAGTAAAACCGTTGACGAAAGATTTTAAGTTTGCTTTGGCGTTCAAATATTCGTCTACCGTGAAAAGTAAATTGGTTAGGAATAACATGGCATAAGAGGAACAAGCCTGTGTCTAGAGCATTCCCTGTAAAAGTTGTGATTTAGTATACGTAGGAGAAACTGGAAGAAATATTGAAACCCGTATTAAAGAACACAAATATGCCTTCAGAAGTTGTAATACTAATAATGCCATTTTTTATCACGCCAGCTAAAATAATCACGCTATAGATTGGGAATCAAGTAAGGTACTTTATAAATGTAATAATTATGTCAAAAGAAAAATAATAGAATCTGTGTGTATAGAAAAAGTAGATAATTTTAATTTGTGCGAAGGTACTTATAAGTTAGACCCTTTAATGAGATTCTTGGTCAAAAATCCCTTACGGAGTCGTGGGAACGTGTTCGAACCTAAGTGTGAATTTCTTAAATGTCTCTGGATTGGAGTGTTTCCTTACTCGCCTTTAGTAAATGTAATAATGGAAGTAATAAATGTGGAAATAAATATAAATGCAACAGATGTAATAATAAAGGTAATATTATAAATTTAATAATTAGGGTAAAGGTAATAATAATAAATGTTAAAAAAATGTAAATGTAATAATAAATGCAGTAATTATGTCAAAATATTAGAATCTGTATGTATAGAACAAGAAGATAGTTTTAATTTGTGGGAATGTACTTTAAGCGGACCCTGTAATAAAATGCCCTTCCAGTGTCGGGAGAACGGTATCTAATCTAGGGGCGAATTTCTCTGGATTGTTTCCTAATCGGCTTTTTTCTTTCGTTTTTCGGTTTATAAGTTCTGTATAATAAACAATAATGTAATAACCAATGTAATAATAAATTTATAATTTCTGTAATAAATAATTATGCAATATTAAATGTAATAAAATTAATAATAATTCAATAATTATGTAAGAAAAATATAATAGAATCTGTATGTTTAGAACAGGAAGATAGTTTTAAATTTGCGCGAATGTACTTAATGAAAATGCCCTTCCGGTGTCGGGAGAATGGGATCTAACCTAGGTGCGAATTTCTTAACGGTCGGTCCCTGGACTGTTTTTCCCTCTTGTTTTGGTTCATTCCTGTTTCTGTATCCACCCGAGGAGGATGCCAGTGGGCGTCGAAACTGTCGTGGAAATAAACTCTCTCTATTAGAGTGGGTTTTTATTTTCATATTTTGACCTTCACGTACAAAAAAGTGAAGTTTTTTGCATTTATCCTAGCTGTCAATGCTTATTGATAGCAGACAACATGTCAGAGAAGATGCTCTTCAGAAGATACTTCTCAGTCGGACACGTTTCAGTGGCACACGAAATTTTGAGCTTCCTAAATCTCTAAATTTCGATTCCAAAGACTACTATGAGATGATTGACTGGAGAAAGAAAGCTATCAATCCTCCACCTTTGATAAGGAATTTCAGCAATGAAGAGCTACTGCATACAAGAACAGAACCCTTGAAAATTGCTGCCTTTTCATGCCACAATCAAAGCGTGAAAAGTGCAGTGAACTTAGTGACAAAAGCATCACAACAAAGGATTGGCTATGGCAATCGGCACAAATTTATCCCCAATCAACTGGAATCAAGAAAAAGACTGCCACAGTTTGAATGGAAAAGCCAATGGGGCCAAGGCACATCCACAAGTAATTAGTGAATTGTGAAGGTAATTTTTAAATTAAATTTTGTTTTTACTTCAAAGCTGTTTTGTGTAATAAATGGTACAATAGACTAATTGTCTTCTTTTCAGACAAATATACTAGGCCTATATGAGGTTTATGAATTGGTCTCCTAGGCAATCAGTACTCCAAACTAAAGTTTATGTCACCCCTTTCTATATACTGATAACACTTTTTGGGGATGAGGCAATTTTTCAAGGATTTGAAATTTCTTGGATAATTGCCTGAAAATTGCACGAGGTATATTATGCAATTTTAAGGGGGGGGGGGGTCATCTCTATTAAAAAAATGCTCTAAATGATCTCCATTTTGATTTATGATACTATTTTTAATTTGGGGGCGGAGCCAAAAATAAGAGGGAGTATGCTGGTGGTACGGAGGGGAGCATAAACTTTCTTTTGGAGTATGTTGGTCAGGATATCATTTCATAAACCCCACATAGTGCCCATCTAAAAAAAATCATTTTGACTAGATTTCGACCCGGCCTACTGTGTACATCTTTATGTGCGTCACGCGTTGGCACAGTGTACACACTGTTTATGTGCGTTAAATGGAGCCGGGTTCGAACCCCGTGCGTCCTTCTGCGGTTGCGGGGTGCCCTAATGAACCGTTTAACCCTTTACTGCACAAAAGGATAAATTTCTAACCTTTCAAATATACACATTCATAACTTAACCTTACAAAATATTTGGGCAGTAAAGGGTTAAAAGTAGGTCTAAGGTGGCGGGTAAAACGCCAAACAATTCGTACGGAAAAAAGAAAAAAGAGTAGGTCTAAGGTGGGTGTAAAGCACCGAACAATTCGTATGGAAAAATGAAAAAGAAAAAAGTAGGTCTAAGGTGGGGTAAAGCACCGAACAATCTAAAAATCGTGATTGATATCCAGGGTGCCCTAATGATCCGTGTTAAACTCTAAGTTGGGGCGTAAAACGCCGAACAATTTGTACGGAAAAAAAGAAGAAAAAAGTTCATTTAAAAATCGTGATTGACATCCAGGGTACCCTAATGATACGAGTTAAACTCTAAGGTGGGGCGTAAAACGCCGAACAATTCGTACGGAAAAAAGAAAAACGGGAAAAAAATGCCAGACCCCGTTATAGCAACACTCGATCATTTCGTTTATCTCTCTTTCTCTCTCTCTCTCTCTCTCTCTCGCTCTCTCTCTATCTCTCTCTCCCTCCAACCCTCTCAAACCCCTGATGGACAAAGCTAATATCATCTTTCCACAACAAAATTTGAATAAGCGCTAGAAATCATGGTAGGCCCAAGTGGTGGACTAGGGAAATAGGCGAGTTCATAATCGAGCGTAGCAGAGCGTATAAACTTAAGCGCAATGGCACGGCATCAAACTTTAATAGATATATCGAGCTTAGACGTCAGGTTAAAAGATCAGTTAGGAATGCTCAGCGTAATTTAGAGATACTTATAGCTGCGGATAGTAAATATAATCCAAAAAAGTTTTTCGAATACGTCAATAATCGTAAGCCGATAAAAGATAACATAGGCCCTCTAGTGAATGTTAAAGGCGCTTTGGCTTCTTACGCTCAGGCGATGGCGAGTATTTTCAATAATTTTTTTGCGGTATTTTTTACCGTAGAAGACGTAAATAATGTTCCTGACGTGGACGATATCGTTCCATTTAGTAGCGAGACTATTTTGGATGAAATGGCTGTTTACGAGGGTGAGATTGCGCATTATATCGATAGGCTAAAAGATAGCAAGGCTCCAGGCCCAGACGCTTTTTATCCCAGATATTTGAAAGATTTGAAAGACGTTATTGTAGGCCCCTTAACGAAGATTTTTAATCAGTCACTCGAAACGGGGATTATTCCTGAAGACTTCAAATTAGCTAACGTCACGCCCATTTTTAAAAAAGGCGACCGCACAGTAGCTAGCAATTATAGGCCCATTAGCTTAACGTCAGTTGTCAGTAAACTTTTGGAATCCGTAGTTAGGGATCGTATCATCGATCACTTAGAAAGTAGAGATTTGATTAATAGTAGTCAGCATGGGTTTCGACGCCATAGATCTTGTTTAACTAATTTGTTAGAATTTTATAACGAAATAGTGCGCGAATACGATAGGCATAGAGCGGCTGACGTTATTTATTTAGATTTTAAAAAGGCGTTCGATACAGTTCCACATAGAAGATTAATTGCGAAGGTTAAAGCGCACGGTATACGCGGTCAGGTAGCTAACTGGTTAGAGGAATGGCTTCGTGCTAGGAGACAGAGGGTCGTTGTTAATGGTAGTGAATAGGGGTGGTTGGATATAGGTAGCGGTGTCCCACAGGGTTCAGTCTTAGGCCCATTGCTATTCGTAATTTATATTAATGATTTAGATGTAGGATTGACTAGTAACGTGTCAAAATTCGCGATCGATACTAAAATAGGCGGTAAGGTTGTTAACGAGGACGATAGAAATAGGCTCCAAGACGATGTAAATAGGATTATGGAGTGGACAGATAAGTAGCAGATGCAATTTAACGTAGACAAATGTAAAGTTTTGCATATAGGTTCTCGTAACAATAATTACACGTACACGATGGATGATAGAGAGTTAACGAGCGTTGACGAGGAAGTAGATTTAGGCGTACGCGTATCTAAGGATTTAAAAGTTAGGAACCAGTGCCTGGAGTCTTGCGCAAAAGTAAATAGGATGTTAGGCTTCATAGCGCGTAATTTTGAATTTAAATCGAAGGATATTATATTGCCCCTTTACAAGTCCCTAGTCAATTCTCATTTAGAATATGCCGTTCAATTTTGGTGTCCGTATTTGCGCGAGGATATTGATAGGTTAGAAAGGGTTCAGCGTCGTGCCACGAAACTAATTCCGTCATTGCGCAACAAGCCTTATGAAGATAGGATTAAAGTGTTAGACTTGCATTCACTCGAAACTAGGAGATTAAGGGGGGGGGAGCTTATTGAAGTTTTCAAAATCGTTAATAACATCGATAACGTAAATTTTGTCAAACTGTTCACTTTCGATAATAGGAATACTCGTAATAACGGATTTAAGTTGCGTGGCAGACGTTTTATTACTAATATCGCTAAAAACGTCTTTACGTTTAAAGTAATTGATAAGTGGAATCCTTTTCCCGCGTCAGTCGTTAACTCTACCAGCGTTAATATGTTTAAGAACCGTTTAGATAGGCATTTTAAAAATATTAACGTTGTTTAAAATTAAAAAAAAATTAGTAACAGGAGCTCTAGGGGTGGTAGTCGAGGATGAGTCTGTTGACGATTAATGCCAGCTTGTGACATGCCAGCGTGTGATGCCAGCAATTAAAAAAAAAAATTAGACTTACACGAACGTAGATATAGCTCGTAAAATTAAAATAAACTAACCCACATTTTGTTTAAGTTTACCTACTTTTTTTTTCTTATCCTCTCCTTACTTGCATGTCTGTAACTTTTTACTTGCATGTCTGTAGTTTGCTTGGTATGACTGTGAGTTAAGACTGTGTTTGCATGGTTTGTAAGCGTTCTTATTTTACTTCTTTTCATCTTACACCCCTTTCCTATTCTTTCCGACTATTTTTCTGACTTGTCGGCAGTGGCCAGCGGATGATGATGGTGAGTCTTTTTTCTCTTTTTCAGAATGAATGCTAACCCATGATTTATAGGTGTTGCTACTTATTTAACCCCTTATTTTCTTCTCTTAACCCCCTACTCTTTCCTTTCTCTCGGGCTAACCTTAGAGTGGATCTTAGGGTCTTTGTTAGCCTTAGCTTCTGTACATCTGTAGAAAAGACTTATTGCGACACTCGATCAGTTCGTTTATCTCTCTCTCTCTCTTTCTCTCTCTCTCTTCTCTCTCTCTCTCTCTCTCTCTCTCTCCCCCTCCCTCCAATCCTCTCAAACCCCCTGATGAACAAAGCTAATATCATCTTTCCACAACAAAATCTGAATACATGTGATATAAGACCCCGTTATTGCGATACTCGATCATAATGTTTATCTGTTTATTTCTCTCTCCCTGCCTAGTCTGAACCTTCCCCGTTTATCTGACACGACTGGATAGCCCACACGTTAACTTAGATACCCTAACCAACCATTTGGTGTAATTAAATAATAATAACGTTTTATATATACACAGCCAAAGGATTTGAATAAAACACCAAACACACCACTCTTTATTTAGACAAATTATTTAATTCAATTTCACAAAATATATTGAAAATAAATATTACATTCATATATACGCTACCTAATCACACAAAACATCACACGTTGTCCTGAAAAAAAAAAAAACATCAACAATCCGATAATGAGTCCGAACTTGAACCAGAATAATTAGGGTCTTCAACAGATATTTTTTATTTTAATTCTTACAAAGCATGACACTGAGTTGCCCTGAAAAAAATAAACAACAACAATTAGCACACCTATAAAATATATATATATATATATATATAAAAGCAAAAATCAAATTTGAAGAGGAATTACTTCCTAACTTCGATCAAAGCTTTTTATACTTCATAAACTAATGTCTTAACATAAGAACGTTTGACTTTAAATTAACTTAAAATTATAAAACGGACTAAAACTACAAAACGAAGCATGTAATTCCATTATTTACACCCCGCCAAAAAAATAAGCTTTATTATTGTATTTACACACGCTCCGTTATAATTTATAAATACGTGACAGCGAAAATACCCACTTTGAGATGAAATTTGATGGAAGCCATCTTGAAAAAGCGGCTACAAATAATGATAAGGAACGAGAAGCGAAATTGCTTGCAAAGGGGTAACACAATCCATCTTGCTATTTAAATAATCGAACAGGTCGTACAAAGCATGACACGGAGTTATCCTGAAAAAATAAACAACAAAAATTAGCACACCTAATATATATATATATATATATATACATATATGATACACACAGACCGTGCATGGAACAAGGAATTCTTCTGGGATAATTAAATCCACTATAGTCCGAATAAGTAATGGTAAATGACAAATACCATAGTTTTTCTTTTTCATGATGCAAGCCCGACGTGGGCAAAGGGTCTCTGGCAAAGAGGTCCCATAAATATAGCTTCCCTCACCAGCTATCTGCGAAGCAGACAGGATCCAGCTTTGGGACATGGATCTAGGGTTTAAAGCAGCCTAGCCCCACTACATTCAGAACTTCAATATAAGTAAAAGACTCGTTGCATTCACGTCTGATTGAATAAATCAAAGAAAAAGGGGTAACTATTATATTTTTAGCCAAAACCAAAACTTAAACCTCAACTGGCAGAATTGAGCGTCCACTTTTCAAGGCACATAACATGTCCGTTTCATGATGGGAATGAACTCAGAATGGTTCCCTGAGTTTTTTATGATACACACAGACCGTGGTTTTGGCTAAAAATATAATAGTTACCCCTTTTCCTTCGATTTATTCAATCCGACGTGAATGCAACGAGTCTTTTACTTATATTGAGGTTCTGAATGTAGTGAGGCTAGGCTGCTTTAAACCCTAGATCCATGTCCCAAAGCTGGATCCTGTCTGCTTTTCAGATAGCTGGTGAGGGAAGCTATATTTATGGGACCTCTTTTCGAGAGACCCGTTGCCCACGTCGGGCTTGCATCATGAAAAAGAAAAACTATGGTATTTGTCATTTACCATTACTTATTCGGACTATAGTGGATTTAATTATCCCAGAAGATTCCTTGTTCCATGCACGGTCTGTGTGTATCATAAAACCTCAGGGAACCATTCTGAGTTCATTCCCATATATATATATATATATATATATATATATATATATATATATATATAAAGTAAAAATCAAATTTGAAGAGGAATTACGTCCTAACTTTGGAGAAAACGGGACCAGTATCCGCTAAACAAGTCTTACTGACACAGCGCTCACCCAAATAATGCAGCCAATTGTTCTAACTCTTTTATTATTATTATTACCATCATCGGAAATCGAGCCCCAGACCTCAAACCCTTCACTTCGTTTACAGGAAGAAGGTATCCAACCACTGAACATTTTCTTTGCATTCGCATATTTAAATTAAAGATCTGCATCCCTCACAGGTAAATCATTTATAATTTTTTTCAGAGTAACACTTCTTGAGGATTATATATATATATATATATGCAATCAAGGATAATATTAGTTTATAAGAAATACACAAGCTGACCCAAATAAAAAGGGGTAATGCGAGGGGGCAGTAACGTAGCACTATTTTAAATTTAAAACTACACACAAATCACCTTCTCAGTTCCATGGCCGACCGTTAACTGAAAGGGTATTTCTACCCAAACAGACGTTTTCACAATGCGACTAATTCTGCGTATTGCTAAATTCGTAGAAGCTTGGAACCTATTCATCAATAAAGAATTATGATTTGCTGCGATATATATATAATATATATATATATATATATACACACAGTTATATATTATATAATATATATATATATATATATGCGCCTCGTGGTGTAGTGGTTAGCGTCGCTGACTACGAATCGGCCCCGGGTTCGAGACCCGACGGCAAGCCGGCGCGCAGTAAAACCAGCTGTTCACCCTTCCACACAATAAAGAAAAGTGCTTGGTAGATAAATGGGTACCCTAGGGGCCTAGTGGTTAAGACGCTGGGTGCTGATGGGGCGTGGTTCGGATTCCACGTTAAAACTGTAGGTCTAAGGTGGAGTGAAAAGCTTGACCTTCGTCAGAATGAACAATTCGGGCGGAAGCTAACCGAAGGTTATATATATATATATATATATATATACAGTACTGGCCAAATTATTAGGAATTTTTTAAAAATTTCATTTTTTGGTATAAAATGTTAAATTAAACCAATTTTAAACGTTGAAAAGTTATTTATTTCTACACAAGAATACATGGTCATTATTTAGCAATAGTTTAGTACTTAGTTTGACCCCCTTAGCTGCCTTAAGGGCTGCGACACGCTTCGGCATGCCATGAATCAATTTTTTGCATAATTCCTTAATACGTGTAGAGTGAAACCAGACTTGAATAAGTCGCTCTATGAGTTGGTGTTTTGTTGTTATCGGCGTTTCATGGATTACGTCCTTTAAAATACACCATAAACTTTCGATTGGGTTCATGTCTGGAGAATTTCCAGCCCATGGGAGCAACCGAACACTATTTTCATGACACCATTTTTTAACCGACTTTGCCGTGTGGCATGGAGCTGAGTCTTGTTGAAAAATCCAACGTCTATTACCATACCATTCCCTTATTTGAGGCAGTAGACGTCTTCTTAGTACTTCTATATACTTGACTTGGTTCATATTCCCCTCAACAATGCTCAAACGACTAGTTCCATGCACAGAAATTGCTCCCCAAACCATGATCTTTTGTGGAAATTTCACCGTTTTCATCAGACACTCAGGCAAAAATTCTTCTCCAGGCCTCCTTCTTACACTTTGAACACGATCGTCAAGCACGGCAATCGTTGACTCATCGGAGAACACCACCTGCAATCAAAGAAAGCCCTGTGAAAGAGTCAGTGCATAGCGTATGAAGTACAGCTAAAACGAAGTACAGTATGACTTGCTGCTTTACAGATATTTTACTGCAGTTTTATCACGTACTGTAAATACACTTCTATGCATACTGTATTTACTGTATTAACATTCTATTTAATGTTAAATATTATTCTTACCTGTTCCCAATCCTCACTAGTCCAGTTAATGTGTTCCTTTGCCCATGCAAAACGTGCCTTCTTCATAGCCTCAGTGAGCCTGGGCTTCTTCCTTGGGCGGTAGGCTTTGAAGCCGGCAGTTAGAAGCCTCCTGTTGACTGTTCTACGACTAATATTGATGCCATCAGCCGCTAGACTACTGGAAATGTTTTTGCAAGTAGCTCTTCTATTTCTAAGAGACAAAATTGCAATCTGTCTATCAGTTCTTGGAGTCGTTACCCTTTTTCTGCCGCATCTTCCAACCCTTTTGGGGCCTACATTTTCTCCAAATACCATTTTTTTCTTAATACGAAGTACTGACTGTGGTGAAACATGGAGTTTGGCAGCGATTTCCTTTTGTTTAAATGTAGAAGAAGTTAATAAAACCTGTATTTGCCCAATTTTCCGTGGACTCAAGTCATTCTTTCGCCCCATTTTCAAATTCACTTAAAAACTGTAACAAATAATTGCCGAAATTGGGTAAATACACTATTTAAATTAAACGGTAGTTACAATGACACGTAAAAGAAAGAGAAACACACCCGCATCGCACGACAACCAAACGACAACTGACGAACAAACACGCTTCGTTCGACTAAAGAATTATGCAAAAAATTGATTCATGGCATGCCGAAGCGTGTCGCAGCCATTATGGCAGCTAAGGTGGGTCAAACTAAGTACTAAACTATTGCTAAATAATGACCATGTATTCTTGTGTAGAAATAAATAACTTTTCAACGTTTAAAATTGGTTTAATTTAACATTTTATACCAAAAAATGAAATTTAAAAAAAATTCCTAATAATTTGGCCAGTACTGTATATAAGATCTACTAAGTTATATATTTTGGGGGTAAAACACAAAAATTAACTCGTTGGAAATGAAGGGTCATTTTCCCGAAACGGCTCAACTCTTGAGATATGGTAGAAATGAAGAAATTAGAATGCATATTAGGACAGATGAGCCGGGTGCAAATGACTGTGTGCGGCGGAGAGCGAGAGAGAGTATTACGCACCTCCACTAGGCGGCCATGTGTGGTGGAGAGCGCAAGAGAGCAGCTCACTTCTACAACAAACCTGCCTAGAGGCGGGGCCACCCGCTTGAACCCGGTGTGAAGAGGGGAACAACAGAAGACAGCAATAGGATGTTTAACACCGAGAAATTTCAACTCTTGAAATATGGTAGAAATGAAGAGATTAGACCGCATTTTAGACCAGATGAGCCGGGTGTACATGACTATGTACGGTGGAGAGCGTGAGATAGCAACTCGCCCCTCCACCAAGAGGTCATGTGTGGCGGAGAGCGCAAGAGAGCAACTCAATCCTACGCCAATCAAACCCGGCCTAGAGACTGGGCCACCTGCTTGATCCCGGTGTGAAGAGAAGACACCAGAAGACAGCAATAGCGTATTTAACGCCGAGAAATTTCAACTCTTGAAATATGGTAGAAATGAAGAAATTATACTGCATATTAGACCAGATGAGCCGGGTGCACATGACTATGTGCGGCGGAGAGCGCGAGATAGCAACTCTCTCCTCCACCAAGAGGTCATGTGTGGCGGAGAGCGCAAGAGAAAAACTCAATGCTACGTCAATCAAACCCCGGCCTAGAGGCCAGGGCACTTGCTTGGCCCCGGTTTGAAGAGGGGGACAACAGAAGACAGGATGTTTAACACCGAGTAATTTCAAATCTTGAGATATGGTAGAAATGAAGAAATTAGACTGCGTATTAGACCAGATGAGCCGGGCGTACATGACTGTGCGGTGGAGAGCGCGAGAGAGCAACTCGCTCCTCCACCAAGCGGTCATTCTGTGGCGGAGAGCGCAAGAGAGCAACTCACTCCTACGCCAATCAAACCAGGCCTAGAGGCTGGGCCACCTGCTTGATCCCGGTGTGAAGAGAAGACAACAGAAGACAGCAATATGGTATTTAACACCGAGAAATTTCAACTCTTGAAATATGGTAGAAATGAAGAAATTAGACTACATATTAGGCCAGATGAGCCGGGTGTACATGACTATGTGCGGCGGAGAGCGCGAGAGAGCATTTCCCTCCTCCACCAGGCGGCCATGTGTGGCGGAGAGCGCAAGAAATCAGCTCACTTCTACACCAAACCAGCCTAGAGGCGGGACCACCCGCTTGAACCCGGTGTGAAGAGGGGGACAACAGAAAACAGCAATAGGATGTTTACACCGAGAAATTTCAACTCTTGAGATGTGGTAGATATGAAGAAATTAGAATGCATATTAGACCAGATGAGCCGGGTGTACATGATTATGTGCGGTGGAGAGCGCGAGATAGCAACTCACTCCTCCAACAAGCGGTCATGTGTGGCAGAGAGCGCAAGAGAGCAACTCACTCCTACACCAAACTGAACAATTCGTACAGAAAAAAGAAGAAAAGTTTCAATAGAGGGACAGCAGAAGACAGCAATAGGGTGTTTAACACCGAGAAGCTTCAACTCTTGAGCACCCCCTTTGGTGCCAACCCCCACCCAGTCTGTTGAAACCCCCCACCCAACTTTGTTGCAAGCCCCCACCCCCTTGGTGCCAACACCCCACGCCATTGTTGCATGGCACCCCATAGTGCCAATCCCCCTTTCTTGCAAGGCACCCCCAAAATGGGGAAGGGGGGAATGTTGCAACTTGGAGGCGGAGTTATCCCCCAAGAGAAAGAGAGAGGAGAAGGAGAGAGAGAGAGAGAGAGAGAAAGGAGAGGTGTTCACCCGAAAGCTGTCAGGCGCATATGCAGCGGAGTTGTTTTATAGGCCCCCCCTATTCAGCCAGTTGGCATTATCAGCCAGTGCCTCCGGGCATCAGGTGGCTTAATCAGCCAGTGCCTCCAGGCATCAGTTGACACTGTGTACATCTTTATGTATGTGCGTCACGCGTTGGCACAGTGTACACACTGTTTATGTGTGTTAAATGGAGCTGGGTTCGAACCACGTGCGTCCTTCTGCGTTTGCAGGGTGCCCTAATGAACCGTTTAAAAGTAGGTCTAAGGTGAGGCGTAAAACGCCAAACAATTCGTACGAAAAGAAAAAAAAAAGTAGGTCTAAGGGGGGGGGGGTAAAGCACCGAACAATTTGTACGGAAAAAAAGGAAAAGTAGGTCTATGTTGGGGGTAAAGCACAGAACAATTCGTACGAAAAAAAATTAAAAAGTAGGTCTAAGGTGGGTGTAAAGCAACGAACAATTCGTACGGAAAAAAGTAGGAAAAGTTCATTTAAAAATCGTGATTGATATCCAGGGTACCCTAATGATCCGAGTTAAACTCGGAGGTGGGGCGTAAAATGCTGAACAATTCGTACGGAAAAAGAAAAAATCATCTAAAAATCGTGATTGTTATCCAGGGTACCCTAATGATCAGAGTTAAACTCTAAGGTGGGGCGTAAAACGCCGAACAATTCGTACGGAAAAAGAAAAAACCGGGACTCGAGACCTGCACGGGTGCCAGCCAGAGAACAATTCGTACGGGTTTTAAAACTTCGATCAACTCGGACGTGGAAAAAAATGCCAGACCCCGTTATAGCAACACTCGATCAATTCGTTTATCTCTCTCTCTCTCTCTCTCTCTCTCTCCAACCCTCTCAAACCCCCTAATGGGCAAAACTAATATCATCTATCCACAACAAAATTTGAATACATGTGATAAAAGACCCCGTTATTGCGATACTTGATCATAATGCTTAGCTGTTTATTTCTCTCTCTCTGCCTAATCTGAACCTTCCCCGTTTACCTGACACGACTGGATAGCCCACACGTTAACTTAGATACCCTAACCAACCATTTGGTGTAATTAAATAAAAATAACGTTTTATATATACAGCCAAAGGATTTGAATAAAACACCAAACGCATCATTCTTTATTTAGACAAATTATTTAATTCAATTTCACAAAAATTTGTGAAATTTGAAGAGGAATTACTTCCTAACTTTGGAGAAAACGGGACCAGTATCCGCTAAACAAGTCTTATTGATATTGACAGCGCTCACCCAAATGATGCGGCCAATTGTTCTAACTTTTTTATTATTATTATTACCATCATCGGGAATCGAACCCCAGACCTCAAAGCCTTCCCTTCGCTTACAGGAAGAAGGTATCCAACCACTGAACATTTTCTTTGCATTCGCATATTTAGATTAAAGATCTGCATCCCTCACAGGTAAATCATTTATAATTTTTTTCAGAGTAGCACTAGCACTTCTTGAGGATTATATATATATATATATATATATGCAATCAAGGATAATATTAATAAAAGAAAACACAAGCTAACCCAAATAAAACGGGGTAATGCAATTGGCAGTAACGTAGCACTATTTTAAATTTACAACTACATACAAATCACGTTCTTAGTTCCATGACCGACCGTTGACTGAAAGGGTATTTCTACCCAAACAGACTTTTTCACACTGCGACATATTCTGCGTATTGCTAAATTCTTAGAAGCTTGGAACCTATCCATCAATAAAGAATTATGATTTGCTGCGATATATATATATATATATATATATATATATATATATATACTGTATATATCAGGTCATCCCATAAATATTGTCGTTTTTAACGATAGATTAAGTTAAACTAGTCCTACTCGGTTTAAGCATAAATTTTCCGAAGGTTATATCTAAGAGGAGATCTATCGTGTTTCGCTACATACTTTACAGACCTTGACCAGTGAAGACGTGTGTTTTGCTTTATGTGAACCCCTCATAAACATGGCGGTATCAGAAGAGCATATCAGGCATATAATGCTTTACGAGTTCAAAAGAGGGAATAGTGCTACTGAAGCAACGCGAAACATTCAGGACGTTTATGGCACCAATATTCTCCCTGTGAGGAAATGTCAAAGATGGTTTCAAAAGTTTAGGAATGGTGACTGCTGTTTGACAGATGCAGCACGCTCTGGACGCCCTGCTGAGTTTGATGATGACCTGCTGTTAGCCGCACTTGAAGAAGACTGTTCAACAACTGTCGAAGAATTGGCCCAGAAACTCAATTCATCCCCGTCCACCATCCATCGACATTTGCAACAACTCGGGAAAGTGCCTAATTTAGGAAAATGGGTGCCACATGAATTGTCGGTCGACAATCTGAGGGTGCGGGTAAACATTAGCACAGCTCTTTATTCCCGTCAACTCCAAGATTCGTTTTTGCACCGTTTAATGACTGGTGATGAAAAGTGGATACTGTACCAGAATGTTAAGCGCCGTCGACAGTGGGCTTGTGCCGGAGAACCAGCGACACCACACCCAAAACCAAATCTTCACCTTCGGAAGGTGTTGCTTAGTGTTTGGTGGGATAAAGGTGGTGTAATACACTTTGAAACCTTACCACACAAGCAAACAATCACCGCTCAAGTCTACTGTCAACAACTGGATCGATTGAACACTGCACTAAAAGAAAAGAGACCTTCTTTGGTTAATTGGAAAGGAATCGTGTTCCACCCCTACAACGCACGTCCTCATACCGCTCGGATCACTTCTGCAAAAATTGAGGAGCTTGGGTGGGAAAAACTTCCACATCCTCCATATTCTCCAGACCTTGCGCCTTCAGATTATCATCGATTATCATCTCTTCAGGAGTCTGCAAAACTATCTTGACGAGAAACAGTATATTTCTTTAGATGACCTGCACAGTGCACACGTCTTTGTAGGTTTTTTGCCTCAAAACCGCCTGAATTTTATAAACATGGCATTGAAAAGCTTGTAAGACGTTGGCAGAGTGTCATTGATTCCGATGGAAAATATATACAGTACTAGATTAAAAAGTTTCAGTTGAGTTTTTTTTTGTCCTTCAAATTCCGATCTAAAAAATATTACTTATGGGATGACCTGATATAAAACGTTATTATTATTTAATTACACCAAATGGTTGGTTATGATATCTAAGTTAACGTGTGGGCTACCAGTCGTGTCAGATAAAAGGGGAAGGTTCAGATTAGGCAGGGAGAGAGAAATAAACAGATAAGCATTATGATCGAGTATCGCAATAACGGAGTCTTTTATCACATGTATTCAAATTTTGTTGTGGAAAGATGATATCAGCTTTGTCCATCACGGGGTGTGAGGGAGAGAGAGATAGAGAGAGATAAACGAAATGATCGAATGTTGCTATAACGGGGTCTGGCATTTTTTTCCACATCCGAGTTGATCGAAGTTTTAACACCCCGTACGAATTGTTCTCTGGCTGGCACCCGTGCCGGTCTCGAGTCCCGTTTTTTCTTTTTTCCGTACGAATTGTTCGGCGTTTTACGCCTCACCTTAGACCTACTTTTAAACGGTTCAGTAGGGCACCCTGCAACCGCACAAGGACGCACGGGGTTCGAACCTGGCTCCATTCAACGCACATAAACAGTGTGTACATTGTGCCAACGCGTGACGCACATAAAGATGTACACAGTGTCAACTGATGCCTGGAGGCAGTGGCTGATTAAGCCACCTGATGCCCGGAGGCACTGGCTGATAATGCCAACTGGCTGAATAGGGAGGCCTATAAAACAACTGCCGCTCGGCTGAAGTCCTTATATGCGCCTGACAGCTGTCGCGTGAACACCTCTCCTTTCTCTCTCTCTCTCCTTCTCCTTTCTCTTTCTCTTGGGGGATAACTCCGCCTCCAAGTTGCAACATTCCCCACTCCCCCATTTTGGGGGTGCCTTGCAACAAAGGGGGGTTGGCACTATGGGGTCCTTGCAACAAGGGGTTGGGGGTTGGCACCAATTGGGTGGGGGGCTTGCAACAAAGGGGCGTTGGGGCTTGCAACAAAGGGGGTGGGGGTGGCACTATTGCAACATCATGCAACATTTGCAATTGCATTGCACTCATACATTTTGCGTTCATACTACTCAGCTCGGTTAACATTAGGTTAAAATTATATAAATTAAAATACTTTAAGCTTTTGACAATGTTAAGAAAGCCTCATCGTTTTTTTTTAATTTAGTTCTCAAAAATAACAAAAAAGATCTTTACCAATAACATAAGAAAATAAAGGTTAAAACAAAAGAAAGTAATCTTAGGAACCTTTTGCACTTAAAGCAATGAACAAACTTTTATTCGCTTGAAACAAAGCTTAAAATAAAAAACAAAAACAAATAATCTTAGTTACATTTTAACCTCAGAGCAGTGACCATATTTTTCTTCGTCATGTTTGGGATTGCATGTCTATTTTGTTCAACGACCTGCAAAAGTTGTTGAAACTCACTTTCATCCTTACAATGCCCATGAAAATCTTGCATGAGCTTGACGCCACGCTCTGCTGTGTCATTTACTACTTTGGCAGACGAAATAAGGCCCCTCATTCTTTTAAAATCGTCATCTTCTTCCCATAATGATATGGGTTTTTCAATCCATTCCCTGGATGAGTTGAGAAGTCTGAATAGGTACCAAGATCTTGGACCTATGAGGCGATGAAGTTTGACACCCTGCTTCAGAATAGGGAAGATAGGCTGACCTTGTGTGAATTCTTGAGGACCATCATATTTTATTAATTCTTTGGCCATCTTAACCTTTTCTTCATTATTAACAGAGCCAAACAAAGCCATGGGGACGAGCTCTTCAATCAAGTACCAATAATGACCTCGAAAAATGGCTAGGGAAGATTCTGTAACCTCACTGTCTATTTTTTTTGTATTTTATCAATTCATTATAGAATTTAAGATCATTTACAGGAGGGTCGGATGATTTAGTACAGGACAACCAATATTTTCCATAAAAAAGGGATGTAAACTGACAAAATCTTTCAAGTTTTTGAATAGTGACATCATCGTAGCCAGCTTGGTGAGAGAAGGCATACATTTTGTTGGTGTAAAGGATTGAAGCCATCCATCTTGCATGATGGAAGGCTTCTGGCTTAATCCAATGAATTCCTTTGGAAGGCACTTCATTCAGAATGAGGAGAATTGTCTCTGCCAATTCTCTATAGTCATCACGAGGAAGGGAACTCTTTTGGTTAAGAATATCATTCATGAAACTGATGCTAGATTCTCTCATATCTCTTGAATACCTATCTTTTATTTCGAGGTGTCTGTGAGGCAGTTTTGTGTCAACATTTTTCTAAACACTTTCTCTAAAGTTCTTGAAGGCTTCATTTTCAGGTGAATTAGTTTTGCCAAATATTCTGATGTAGAGAGTAGGCAAAATCCTCTCAGAAATATAATGACGGCATGCCATCCACAATAATTTTTCCAAGAAGTTCTTCCACCTTTTAGCATGCACCTTTTTTCCATCCGATGTTTGGGGCAGTTGTATCAAATACTAGCCCATACACATTGTCTTTTAGCTTCCATTCTGAGATGGTTTCAAACACGCTTGTTGCTTGAGCTGATCCGGTACTGTCTTTGATTTTTGCTACGGAGAGTAACTTCTCAAAATCATTTCTTCCAGTAACTAGTATTGCCAATCTTTCCTCCTTTCTACCTGATAAATTACAGATCATTTTGCTATCCTAATAAATCAAAACATACTGGGGAGGAACGAAGTCACCTTGGATGTCCTGCCTTAACCCATAACATATTGAAATTGAATCTTTTTCAGATATATTTAGTGTAAGTGGACCATTTCTAATAGGAAAAAAGCTATGTTCAATAAATCTGAAAAAAGCCATAGTGGGACACAATAGGTTGATTACAATACAAAAAATGGGTATTTCTAGCATTTTCAGGGGAGCCCATTTTCGGGGGTGTTTTCGGGGGTGGGTCGGGGACCCCAAAATTGTTAAACTGAATCTTTTTTTGATATATTTAGTAAAAGTAAACCACTTCAAACAGGAAAAAAGGTATGTTCAATGGATCCGAAAAAAACGTTCTTAGGTGGGACACCCTAATGGATATATAATTTCCTTCGTGAGCGGTGGCACGTCATTACAGTACAAGGAGTATCTTCATCAGAAGCAGAGTTCCTCATCTCAGTACCACTACTCTTCATAATCATGCTAACTGACATAGATGAGGACGTTACCAAAGACAGCACATTAACATCCTTTGCCGATGACACAAAGATCAGTAGAAAAATAAGAAACTCAGAAGATATAGGATTTCTAGAAACACACATGAACAGAATCTACAAGTAGACGGGAGACAACAATATGAAGTTTAACACTGAGAAATTTCAGCTGTTACGGTACAAAAAAAAGAGAGGACCTAAAATCCATGGAATATTATACCCAAAATGGACAGGAAATTCAGAGAAATTCTAAAGCAAAAGATTTAGGGGTTGTAATGACTGATGATGCGAAATTTGAAACACAAAATAAGATAGCAGTAAACAGAACAAAGAGAATAACGGAGCAGATATTGAGAACCTTTAAACGAAGGGATAGGAATGTAATGATTCCTCTTCTGAAAACATTGATCATACCCAAATTGGAATACTGCTCGGTCCTAACATCCCCATATAAAAAAGAAGACTTTAGACAACTGGAAGGGATTCAGAGAAGCTTCACAGCCAAGAACAATGGGTGCAAAGAACTAAATTTCTGGGGAAGGTTATGCGAACTAAACCTATATTCACTGGAAAGGAGAAGAGAGAGATACACCATTATTTATACTTGAAAAATAATGGAGAAACTAGTCCTTAATCTTACTCTAAACCTTGTAACTCCCCAAACAACGGTGGAACGTAGAAAAGGAAGACTGTGTCGTGTTCCCAAATTAAAGGCGAGACAGGAAACATCCTTAACCCTGAAGGAAAATAGTTTTGCTGTGAGAGGACCAAAACTGTTTAATCAACTGCCCAAAGACCTAAGGAACAGGAATGGTGTTGCAGTGGACATCTTCGAAAGAAGATTAGACGCCTGGCTCAGAACAATCCCCGATGAGCTGGGCGTACCTGACTATGTGAGTTGGAGAGTACAAGAAACCGACTCACTACTTCACCAGGCCAACTCGAGAGGAGGGGCGACAAGCTTGACCTTCGTGAAATGAGGAATCATCGCGCGGAACCTTTGAAAGGTTGAAAGGTAACCTCATAGCAGTTCCGTGCGTTGGTCTCTCTTCACACGATGGTCAAGCTGGTGGCTCCGGCTCTAGGCCTGCTTGATGGAGGAGCGAGTTGCTGTCTTGGTATCTCCACCACACATAGCCAGGTACACCTGGCTCATCTGGTACCGTCCTGAGCCAGGCATCTAGTCTTCTTTTAAAGACTTCAACTTTGACCCCTATGACGTTCCTGAGGTCTTGTCATGCCTTTAATTTGGGAACACTACACATTCTGCCTTTCCTACTTTCCAGCATTTTTTGGGTAGTAATTGAGTTTAGTTTGAGGTTTGGTACCGGTTTTTCGATAATTTTCCATATGTAGATTATGGTGTACCTCTCTCTTCTTCTTTCCAGGGAGTATAGATTTAGTTTACGTAGTCTTTCGAAGTAGTTGAGTTCTTTGCAGCCATCGATCTTTGCTGTGAAATGTGTCCGAGTTTCTTCTAGTTTATTAGTTTCTTCCTTTTTATATGGAGACGTCAAGACTGAGCAGTATTCAAGTTTTGGTATGATCAGTGTTTTCAACAGAGGGATCATTAATGTCTTGTCCCCTCTTTAGAACGTTCTTAGTATCTGTCCCGCAACTCTTTTTGCTTTGTTTATCGCTATATGATTTTGTGTTTCGAATTTCGCATCATCGGTCATTATAACCCCCAAATCGATTGCTTTCGTGCTTCTCTGAATTTCCTGTCTATCTACAGTACAGCATAATGTACAGTCTGTTTAAGTTCCTCATTTCTACCATATCTCAAGAGCTGAAATTTCTCGGTGTTAAATGTCATGTTGTTGTCTTCTGACCATTTGTATGTTTTGTTCGAATTCCTCTGCAAGGCCTCCATCTCTTTTGCATCGCTGATTTTTCTGCTGATCTTTGTATCGTCTGCAAAGGATGTTACTATACTGTTGCTGTTTACTATGTTGTATATATCTGTTAGCATGATAATGAACAGGAGTGGAGCCAATACTGTTTGTTATGGTACTGAGCTGCGTACTTCCGATTCTGATGATAATATACCTTGAATTTTTACGACCTGTAGACATTCTTTGAGGAAACTGTAGATCCATTTTCCCACTTTGCCTGTTATTCCCATATATTTCATTTTATGTGCTATTATACCATGATCACATTTGTCGAACGCTATATCCATGTATATGACATCGTAGTTTTCATTGCCTCCCAGTGCATCTAGGATATTATTATAGTGCTCTATAAGTTGTGATAGGCATGACCTTCCTGATCGGAATCCGTGCTGATTTTCGTTGAATCTCTCCAGTTTCTCCAAGAAGTCAGAGATTTTCTCTCAAACTATTCTTTCAAATACTTTGGGGAGATGGGACGTCAATGACACTGGTCTATAATTCTTTGCTCGAGATCTTTGTCCTCCTTTATATATAGGGACAATGTTTGCTCTTTTGAAGATGCTCGGTATTTCCCCCGTGTCTGGGAATCTTCTCCATATCAAACTATTTCATTTTTACAATTTTTAATCAATAATGCGTTGAATTTGTCTGGATCTGCAGCTGAATGTGATTTCATTTGTCCTATAGCTCGCGCTATATCTTCTGGGGTAAAATCAAAATTTATAATACAGTCTCCTTGTAGTTTCTCTTCAAAGAATGCATCTCTGTCAGGTACCGCTTTGTCACTTTTTGGGGTACTGAAGACTGAGTCATACTGCGCTCTCAATGTTTCATATATCTTATAGATCGTCAGTTAGTTCATTATTTTCTTTCCTTAAGGGCCCGATAGTAGCGCTTGTTTTTGTTTTCCTTCTCGCATAGCTATAGAAGTATTTTGAATTTTCTTTTACTACTTCTACAGCCTTTTCCTCTTCCCTTCTGTATGACCTTTAATCAGGGTTTGTATTTCCCTATTCATACTCTCCAGTTTTTCTTGTCTTACTTCCCTGGTACTGTTGTCTCTGCAGTTAGCTAATTTCCCCGCTACTCTCTTTTGCTGAATATTGTTCGCTTTTACCTCTCTAGCCAGTTCCTCTTTCCTTTTGGCTGTGCCTTCATAGCATATTTTTCTAAAATTCTCAGCATCTTTCCTTCAGGGTTGTTAGCATTTTTTTAGTTGTTTTATTCTGAAACTGTTTTCCACTCTATTTGCGTCATGTGTGATCTGAATGCTTCCCAATTTATAGTCTTGGAGTTTAAGTTAAAAGTCCAAAATTTCTTTTATCTTCAGTATGAGTATTGCAGTATGAGTATTGTCTTTTAATAGTGTTACCATATTTGTTGATATCTCGATTATGTTGTAGTCTGAGATAATAGTTGGGGTTATTTTTAAACCATCAATCAAGTTCGTGTTATTCGTGAATACCAGATCTAGGCAGTTATTTTTGCTGGTGTTTTCTCTTATCTTTTGTGTCAACATAAACTTGTTTGTGAGAGCCATCAACATTTTTGCTTGCTCCTGGTCTTCTGTTCTGGCCCCCTTGTCCTGGTGTATATATACTTGTATATTTCTACCCACCTTTTTGTATTTTATAAATGGGAAATTAAAATCTCCGCAGAGTATTATATATGGGGGTGGAGAGTTTAAGGACTTTATTATGTTTCTGATATCATTATTGGCATCCGAGAATTTTTCAGTTAGAGTGTTTGGAGGTCTATATAGTAGATCACTATGAGCACCACGTTTAGTTTTTCTATTTTTACTGCTGAGACTAAGAGTTCCACGAAGCTGTTTCATTTACTTATTACCGTCTCTCTCACGGGCATAACTAGCATAGCGACCTTTACGTCTCGCTGTTCAATCAGCTCGCGCAGTTTCCCTGGCAATCTTTAACCCTTTCATACCTGATTTTCGTTTACTTTTCATGCCACAAAAAAACACTTGTGTTATATCTCCGGAATGACTAAAATCTCATAAAATTTGATGGTCTCATTTGCGCCCATACGGCATGAAAGGGTTAAGATGTGTTTTTTTGAGGCATGCGATGTCCGCTCTTGTTTCATCCGTAAATCTTTTCAGGTACGAAACTTTTAGTGAGTTGTTTGGTTTTATTCCTTTAATTAATATTAGCCAAGTCAATGTTTATTAGGGTGTATCATGCTCATTCAGGCGCGACTTTCAAGATTAGCAATATGTATTCTTATGTAAAATTAAATTTTAGGAGGGGTTTGTTTTCTTGAACTTTTGCTAACAATCACGTTTAAGTGTTCAAATTTCCACTTTTTCGTTTTCTGGTTATGTACAGAACAGCTGTGCAAGACATACACTGTAGTACAAATGTAACAGACCGGTTTCTTACCAAACAAAACCAGTGTAACAGCTGTTATAGGCTACTAGAGATTCACTGTGATAATTTTCTATGTTCTATTTCAAAGCTGAGTGATCTGGTGGGTCAGGCAAGCAGTTGTTTCCCACAGAAGTTCCAACCTGGAGAGCTGTGTTTCAGAGAGGAATCCTCCTCCACGAAGAGAAGCTGCTTTTGGATGATATGAAGAGAGCTCAGTACCCTCTGCAAGATTTGGCTTAGGACTTGGCATCACTGGTGCTGGCACAGTGGCGCAAAAGCAATGCCAAGTTCACTCCTCCTGTGATCATTCAAGAGAGATCCATTGCCAGGAAGATTCTTGTCAGGTGGAATGAAATGATTGACCTAGTGAATGGCAGAGTGAAGGCTGCAAAGAGAGAGAAGAGAATATCTGAACTTGATACATTGTTTGACATAACAACCTGCAGACATGATATCACTCTCTGTGGAACTGAAGCATCTGGCTGCTCTGGCTGTGCTGCTAGAGTTCATGTAAACTGTGACTGTCCTCTGCCTCAGAAGATTCCAAAGCTAGAGCTAGAGTGGCTCCATTACCAGAGGATCAAAACCTCAGAAGTTTCTGGATTCCGGATGGCATCTGTTGATGTGAAGGAAGCAGTGAAGCAGGTGAAGGCTGCTAAGTGCTAAGGGGAAGGAGGAAGAACAGAAGGCAGCTGAGAAGAGAAACAGAAAAGAGGAAGAAGAAAAGGAGCTACTGCTTAGAGCTGGTGATGGTGATGAAGATGAGGTGCCTTCCTTGCAAGAGTCTCCAGGCAGAGCAGCTCCTACTGCTGACACAGATTTTTCCAGTACTGCACCAGGCACAAGCTCCAGTGTCAACACTGGCAAAGTCTCCACCTCTGCCAGGAGGAACTACATGGATATCTTAAGCACTGCTGCGGCTGCAGTCAGGTTCAAGGTGGCAAACACTCCTGCAGCAGCCATTGCAACTGGTTTCTTGCAAGATCTCATCAAAGCTGGCCATCTATCTGCTGATAAGGCATATCTAGCTGTTGACAGGATGAAGATGTGGAGGGGCAAGGAGTCTGTAATAGGTGCCTCGGTGGAGGCCCTGGAGAAAAGGACAGAGGGAGAGGAGATCAAAGGAATTTTCTTTGATGGAAAACAAGATAAGAAGACAAAGATCATGAGGTACAATGAAGAAACTGGCCGCGTCCATCCTGATATTACAACTGAAGAGCACTATAGTGTTACCTGGGAACCTGAGGGGAAGTATCTCTTCCATTGTACACCAGAAGAACCTGAAGGAAATGAGAAACCTGCATCGAAGATAGCTCAGGTTCTGTTTGAGTGGATTAGTGCTCATGGTGCTAAAGATACTATTGTTGTTTTTGGTGGTGACTCCACCAACACAAACACAGGACCTGATGGAGGAGCCATTACTCACTTGGAGAGACTGCTAGGTTCCAAGTGTCACTGGCTGATATGCCAGTTGCATATTAATGAACTCAGCCTCAAGCACATGATCATCAAGCTTGATGATCCCTACACGTACAAATCTGGGTAGAGTGGCCCAATAGGAAAACTTTTGGAGAAGATCAATGACATACTCTGTCAACTTTAGCTTCAAGGCTCTGCCAGGAGAAGATATAATTGAACCGCCAGAAGACATTGTACCGTGACCCGACAATTCAGCGCCGACAATTCAGCGCAAGACAATTCAGCGCAAAGACAATTCAGCGCAAGACAATTCAGCGCAAGACAATTCAGCGCGAAAATACCAACAAAGAAGAAGAAAGAACAAATCCAGAGGGAAGAGAGGCTTGCAACTGTTAGGTTAGGTTAGGTTAGGTTAGGTTAGGTTTCTAGTTTTTGAAATAAAATCTTAATTTTAACAATTCTAACAAATTTTGTTTTTTTAAATAAAATTTTAATAATTATACTCCTTTGAATTTTATCTCCGATTTGTCACTCCTTTGTTATGTCACTCCTTCGTTACGGTATTTATGTCACTCCTTTGTTATGTCACTCCTTTGAAATGTCACTCCTTCGATACAGACCCAATTTAGCATATATATAAATATACAAATTTTTCTCTTTTTTATTTATTGCGATTTATTTTTATTATTTTTAACAAAACTTTTAACTGTACTGACTTGCGCTGAATTGTCGGCGCTGAAATGTCTTGCGCTGAATTGTCTTTGCGCTGAACTGTCGGCGCTGAATGGTCGGCGCTGAATTGTCCTGCGCTGAATTGTCGGTGCTCCACATTGTACAGAACCTTAGCACTGACCAGAAGAACTGCTACCTACTGATCAAAACTCTCAAGACAGGAGATATGAGCAAGGAAGTTGCTGGTCTGAAGTGTGGCCCACTGAATCAGTCACGCTGGCTGACTACAGGTGAGGCTCTGTTGATGCTGTGGATGAGGCAGCATGGTCTGAAAGGGGCGGTGTTGAAGAAGCTGGAGGTGCTACTTCAAGATGTATTTTGAGATCAAGGTGAAGCACCACATGAGGTATGGACCTCACCATATTGTGACCGCTCTGGGACTGCTGAGAAGCCAAATTTCTGAAGTCAGGAACATAATCACTCATGTGATAGTTCGTGGAGCATATCATGCTCACAGTGAGAACCTCATTGCCTCTCTCCTGTGCAGTGAAGATGAGGAGGAGAGGGCATGGGGGGTTGAGATGATCAAGAAGACCAAAGGTAAGTCTGAGTATGGAGACATGAGTCTGAGAACTCATAGAAACCCTAAACTGAATTTTGATGCCACTTCTCCAATTACTCTGATTAATTGGGATAAGGAGACACTGTATGAGCCACTCTTCACTTGTAAGATGTGAAGAGGAGAAGTTGAGGAGCTTCTCAGGTCTCCACTTGAAGTTGAGAACTTCTCAGTTCACACTCAAAGCTGTGAAAGAGCAGTCCAGGAAGTTTCAGCTACAGCTCATGCAGCGTATGGGCAAGAGAGAAGAGATAGTTTTGCTCGTGCTAGGACCGATCACAGAGAATTGTTGCCAGTTTTCAAGTCAAAGCAAGACATTATGAACATGTTTTAGATCTCTACAAGACCTGCTAGACAAATCAAGATGCTTTCAGAAGAAAAAATCTCAAAACATTCAGTTGACCAGCATATTATTACAAGCTGGGGGTGGAGAAGGGACTTATACAAATATTAAAGAAGAATTGCAATTGCAAAAAAAAAGATTGAACGTCACAGCAGCTTGCGAAAAGGTGGTGGCAGCTGCCATCAAACTCAGTGATGCCGAAAAGAAAATAAATAAAAATTTGGCTGATCTTAAATGGGTCCAAGCCTGCCCCTAGAAATGCTCAAGGGTGTATGTGAACAATATGGAACATATGGAGGTCATTTGAGGCTACCAAGTCTTTGTAATTGGCCAAAAATCCCATTTTTCGACAAAAAAGTGCTATTTTGAACACACAAATTCGATTTTTAGCAAATGTTGCAGAAGACGAACCCCTCTTAGAATTCAATTTTACATAGGAATACATACTGCCAATCTTGAAATTCCAAGTTTTTCAATATTCGACCTCAGCATGATACACCCTAATGTTTATGTTCTTAGTTTTGCGTTGCCCCTTGTGCATTTCAAGTTCGTTATCCTTCGGTATTGCCTGTTTAGTAGCCCTATGGTAGTACGAGAGAGATCCGTTTCCGCCTACCTGTTCTAGTAGCTTTTGCCAAGAAACGGTTCAGCTCGGGGGTTCCCAGTTGTGTCGACTGCTTGTGGTGTACGAGACTTAGCAGCCGTATTGTGTCCGCGATGTTGAAAAAATTTGGTTCGAGATTTGTGTACATAGGTTTCTTCACGTTTTTCTGTTTTCCCTTTGAACCTTGCCCTTTGTCCGTTGAGTCTGTTAGGAGATGATGGTAGCATTTTTTCCCGTATTTGCAGGCAGGTTCCATATTTTGCGTAAGTCTTGCAAATGGCCGAGTGGTAGAATTTGCAGCCGTCTCCGAATTTACAGTAATCATTATTGTAGTAGAAATTGCACAGAGGCGGGTGTTCTTACATACATTGTCCTCCCTTATATCTGCAATTACCTTTTACATAATATTTGCATATAATTCCTTCCCCAATTTCACTCGGGGTCTTTGTTTATGGTGGTTTTATCAGCTCCTTATTGGGAGACAACTTCAGTTTGTTTTTGTGATTGCCTGCTTGTTTTTTACTATTTGTGCTTATGTCCTTCGTTTGAACCTTTTGCGTTAGGTTTGTGCCTCTCTTGCCTTCATACTATCGGTTGCATTTATATTCTCCCCCTCGTTGTGTGTCGGTACTTTTTTACTTCTACTTCCCTTTTCTTTGCTTCTGTTTTTCTCTGTTCATTACACTGGTATGCATATGAAATTTGTTTGCCTGCTGTGAGGGTTTTTTCAACTCACATTATATAATTCGACCATGCTGAATTCGAAAATGACATTGGTTTTCCTCAATCAGGTCAGGTTTTTTCTCTATTGGCCATTTATTATAAGTCCAATTTTATCCCCAAATTTATTGATTTTTTTAGCTTAAACACAGTAGATACGAGTAATATTATAAGAACACTCGTGAAAAATGAAAACATTGTGTGAATAAATACTTTTATTCATACAATGAATATGGAAAAAAGTTTATTGAGGAAGGAATGAAGTTTTTTTGGCTTTCCGTCTGTGTTTTTCTTCGGGCACGTCTCGCTTCAAACACCAGCAATAGTCCGCCAGCATATTGATATCCCAGTTTCCCTGGTACCTCTCTTCCATTATTTTGATATCTTGGTGAAATCGTTCACCCTGTTCCTCACTATAATCCCCGCAATTTTCAGGAAAATAGTCCAAGTGGGACCACAAAAAGTGCATTTTTATGGACATGCGCGACCCATGAGCTTTGAAAGCTTCCATCAAGTTTTCGACAACGGACTCGTATTCTGGACTTCTACGCTTGCCAAGAAAATCAGTGACAACTGATTTGAATGCCTGCCAGGCATTCTTCTCAGTTGGAGTCATTGCGTTTTCGAACTGAGTATCCTTGATCAAAGTTCGAATTTGAGGACCATCAAAAACCCCAGCATTTAGTTTAGCATCAGATATATGAGGAAATTTACTCTCGAGATATCGGAATGCTGAACCCTCCTTATTCATTGATTGATGAAATTTTCATCAAGCCCAGCTTAATATGAAGTGGTGGGAGCAAAATTTTTGTTGGTGGTACAAGGGGCACTGAAACGACATTATGCGACCCAGGTTCAAAATTCTCTCTGGATGCCCATTCACGCTGTGCATAGTGCTTCTCATCCGCTCGGCTATCCCATTTGCAGAGGAAACATGGGTATTTCGTGTATCCCCCTTGCATTCCCAATACAAATGCCACAATCTGAAAAAAAATGAAAATATTTAAAGAATTTAGAGAATTTGTTCTATCAGATAAAAAAATCTATGCATTGGACTGTATCACTTCTGTGGGGAAGGTGTGTTCTTATACGCTCTCAAATAACCCTTGGAAAAACAACATAGTCAATAGCAATAGTTTACTTATGATATTAGTATTACCTTTAAATCTCCACAGATCATCCAGTTATGTTGGTCGTATACGAGAGCATCCAGTAAAATTTTCATGTTATCGTAGCTCTCAGTAAGTTGGACGGAATGTGCTACAGGGACTGATGCAACCCTATTCCCAATGTTGAGAAGTACTGCTTTCAAACTTCGTTTAGACGAGTCTATAAATAGCCTCCATTCTGATGCGTTATATGGCAGGCCCAAGGATTCGATTAGCCCCTCAACATTGCAGCAGTACACTAAGGAAGAGGTATTTTCGTGCACTGCAAAAAACTTGCGGAATTCTTCCTCTCGTTTCCTATACCAGGAGAATGTTGTTCCCGGAGCCAGCAAGTTGTCCTCTCGAAGTCGTGAGCCCAAGATCTCGGCAGCTAATTTGGAAAGTCCTAAATCCCTGGTAAGATCATTAAGTTTGGCCTGGTTGAGATGCCTCGGCTCAGTTGAAGCGGTATTTTGAGGTATATACGACTGGGACTGGTCATTGGCATTGGTCATTGATTCATCATCAGAATCATCGAAGTCCAGGGTTTCAGGTGGGTCGGGTATTGGAATTCCAGGACCATGGGGTACAGGTCTCACAGCAGAAGGAATGTCAGGGTATACAGTACAACAATGTGTTTATTCTTCTTGTTAACTCCTGAAAATAGAAACACAGAAACATGGATATAAAACTTGCATATGAAATAGAAGAAGCATTCAGACAGTGGCGGCTCGTGAGGGAAGGCTGCGGTCTGTAAGATATGAAATAGGTCGATGGAATCTGTATATTTTCTTTCTTTTTCATTCATATTGTCCCTTCGGGGACAATATGAATGAAAAAGAAAGAAAATATACAATCATTGTATATGTAAATGTAACTTGTATAACAATATGTATGTGTAAATGTATTTTCTATAACAATATGTATATGTAAATGTATGATTACCATTATGGTGAATATTATGCTATATATGGTGAATATTACATTATGGTGAATATTATGTCACGTTTCATACGAGGATTTCAAAATATTTAAGAAAAATAAATTTATAAGCCCACCTTGGAGGTTTGTCATGCAGAAATAGCAATCTGTCACGTGATCCTTTCCTTCTCTCCAAATCATGGGAATTCCAAAAGGCAAAGATTTCGCTCTGCCTTTGCTCCATCTTCTCAAATTTTCAATGCACGTCTTGCAGCACATATGAGGGGCGAAATTTTTGTCTTGGTCCCCTAGCTTAATTCCAAAGTATGCTCTATACATTGTCTTCACAAATTTAGTGATTTGGGACTGGTTATTTGGCATGGTAACCGTCCCACATATGTAGCAGAATCTATTGGGATCATTTTTACACGCTCTATTCATTATGAAATATTTTATCTATATGCCTGAAAAGTAAAAAAAGATATTATACAAGTGAAACAAGTGATGATAGATGTTGCTGTTCCAATTCCGCTTTGACAAAATCACGAAAATTTCTATTTTACTTATGAGGCCATAGCCGGATAACCTGAGCTGATTGAGGAAAACGGATTGCAGATTCGAAATCAGCAGGAAAAACTGTATAAGAATCACTTACAAAGCCCTTGACAGCAAAATTGATGCATACCAGTGTTATTCATAATTTCTTAGTTTGCTTTCTCCTCATAGTTTCTTTCTGCTTTAAACACTGTAAAAGAATTTATTTCGGTCATGCAGCTTTCGCAGAAGTACTTCACCCAATTCAGTTGCTTTGGGCCTGTTGAGAGAGATTTCTTCATCTTTCCATTTCAAGCAGTTGAAACCGAAAAGGAGTTGGCAGAGATCACATCCAATTCCCTTTGCCTCATCTGTTACATTGTTACAGAAACCGCAGACTTGTAAAAATTTATTTACCATTTCCATGTTACTAATAGAAGGTAAAAGTTGATGTACGAAATCTGATTCAATGGGAGTAGGATAGCCGCAAAAGGGTAGAGTGCAGGAATGTTGCAATTTATTACGTAATGTTGCAATGTTGGAAAGGGGGTGTGGGTGTTATGCAACATGTTGCAAAGGGGGTGGGGTGTTGCAAAAAAATTCCCTGCAAAGGGGGTGGGGGATGCTGCAGGTGCGAAACTTGGAGGCGGCGTTATCCCCCAAGAGAAAGGAGAGAAAGGAGAGAAAGGAGGAGAGGTGTTCACCTGGCAGGAGCCAAGTGCATATTAAGACTTCAGCCGAGTAGGCGTTGTCTTATAGGCTCCTAATCAGCCAGTTGGCTTAGAAGGAGCCAAGGGGGGAGGGTACACCTGAAGGGGTAGAGAGAGAGAGAGAGAGAGAGTATCGGCCTTTGTTGCCGATTGCAAGGGCTTGGAGGCGGAGTTCTCCCCCAAGCTATTTTCGTATACCTAACCTAAGAGGCCTCTAAGGGGTTTTCCCAAAGTGCCAGAAAGAGAAAGGACCAGAGGTCCTTGCTCGGCTGGGAGCCGAGCTTGAATGACTCGGTCATCAGCTTCTCGCTCTTGCATAGACCTCTAATCCGGCTGAGTTGCCAGATAGCGCCATGTATTCAATAGAAGGCTGAGTTGCCAGTTTGTGCTATATATTTAACTAATTAATTCTAATCGAAGACTGAGTTGCCAGATAGCAATATTTATTAAATTAAACCATATATTAATCAAAATACCACAATATATTTATATGATGGTAGTTAATCGCTGTTGTCACGAATAACAGTGGGAAAGAAAACTTACGAAGATAGGTGAAACATACGACAATTCAAAACAGACGATCGTCCATTCCCCCAAACCTCTCACCCCATCTGTGTTTGTATATATATATATATATATATAGAAAGACTCATAATAACGTGTCTATTTAATTTTGTCATTCCTTATATATATATATATATATATATATATATATATATAAATGGATTTTCACCTTAAAGTGAATTAAAACATTAACTTTATTACTTAATTCCTATTTTTATTATAAATATCACAATTGAATAACAGTGGGAAAGGAAAAGAAACCTTGCGAAGATAGATGAAAATAAACCAAAACACACGGTCGTCCATTCACCCCAAACTCCTCACCCCATCTGTGTTTGTATATATAAACGAATGAACAACTCGTGCACACACACACACACACACGCACACGCACACGCACACACGCCTCTGTACATATCATGTGAATGAAAATCAGAAAAAAATGCCAAACGTATATTTTGTCATTCCTTATATATATATATATATACAGGGTGGGCCGTAAGTTTCCATACATAGGAAAAATTAAACGTTTGTTTTTATGTTTCAGATACCCTAAGAATATGCGTTTGACGTAAGATCTTGTTTACTGATGAAGCAAATTTTTACGTCAATGGAGAGGTTAATCGGCAAAACACGTTATTGGAGTAATGCTAACCCTAACTGGCTGAGTCCGACGAATGCAAGGTGCCGGTAAAGTGATGGTGTGGGCCGGGATATGGGGTGACAGAATTATTGGACCAATTTTTGACAGTTGAAATCTTAATGCCGAAAGGTATCTTAACATGTTGCAAGAAGAGATTTTCCCATCCCTGCTAAACGAGGAAGGTAACTTCCCAGTTTACTTCCAGCAAGATGGAGCTCCACCTCATTATGGTCTTCACGTGCGTCGGTATTTGGATCAGCAGTTTCCGGATGCTTGGATTGGTCGGCGTGGTCCTGTGGAGTGGCCTCCCAGATCCCCAGATCTCACCCCCTTGATTTCTATCTTTGGGGGCACTTGAAGGCCATGGTGTATCAGGAAAAGATACGAGACATAAATCATCTAAAGGAACGTATCACCAACGCCATTACAAGCATAACGTCAACTGTGCTAATGCGTGTTCATCAACAGTGGGGAACACGTATTGAAATGTGTTTTCAAAACAATGGCAACCATGTAGAGCATATTATATAAATAAAAATGGTTGTCCATAACAAAATGTTTATTTTTCCTATGTATGGAAACTTACGGCCCACCCTGTATAATATATATATATAAATGGATTTTCACCTTAAAGTGAATTAAAACATTAACTTTATTACTTAATTCCTATTTTTATTATAAATATCACAATTGAATAACAGTGGGAAAAACGAAAGGAAAGAAACCTTGCGAAGATAGATGAAAATAAACCAAAACACACGGTCGTCCCCCCTCCTCCCTCATTCCCCCCAAATTCCTCACCCGATCTGTGTTTGTATATATATATATATATATATATATATAGAAAGAATCATAATAACCGTGTCTATTTAATTTTGTCATTCCTTATATATATATATATATATATATATATATAAATGGATTTTCACCTTAAAGTGAATTAAAACATTAAAAAATCACTAAACAATTAAAAGAAACCTTACGAAGATAGGTGATTGTATATATAATAAACGAATGAACAAATCGTGCACACACAAACACACACACGAGGAATCGTTTCCCGACTCGAATCACACCTGTTTGCCCAGAGGCCTTTTTGAAATGACCACAATTTGACCTTTCTTCCAGTCAACTCGGGGTAAACCTCGCTTCACTCCAATTCTTATTTTTGCTGTTGTATTTTTATTTACGCGTAATTTGTATGGTGTCATATTCTTAGATAACATCTCTGTTATTGAAAGATATACACACAATTATATTAAATAATAATCAGCGAAAGAAATAAGGTGGGCAAACCTGAAAGTACTAATAATTATATATAATATATATAATATAGGGTCCGCAAAAAAAAAGGCGCATGACGAAAATTGCTCTCACGGCCGCATTTTTTGCCGGACCCTTAAATGTTATATATCTAGCTAAACATAAAAGAGCCCAGAGTTGTATAAAATACATTTCATCAAAATCGGTCATAAAATAAAGATTTTATGGCCACAAACGTGCAATGACTAAAAAAATGAATTTCTGCGTAAAAATTTAATGTTTTTCTCATTTTAAATTATTTTTTTCAGATGCCTAAATAATTTTAATCAATAAAAATGATAATATGCCCTTTTCTAAAGAAGATAAAATATTAATAAAACATTATAGACTTGATAAAAATTATGGCGCAATAAAATTATCACAAGAGTTTCCGAATAAACCATGGTCGAAAGGAGGTTTGGACAAGCTGTTAAGAAAAATCGGCGAAACTGAAAGTACTGAAAGGAAACAAGGAAGCGGGAGGCCAAGATCAGTTCGAACCGAAGAAAACATCAGAGATATGGAACTAAGAATTTGTAGTCAAGAAGGCAGACCAGGAACTCACGTGACACCGTCAAGAATTGCTAATGAGTTGAGCATATCCGAAAGTAGCGTCAGAAACATTATTAAAAACGACCTTGAACTAAAACCTTATAAACGGATACACGGGCAGAAATTAACTGAAATTAACGAACAGAAAAGAGTTGTTTGTTCTGAACGCATGTTAAGAAATATCACTCCCGAAAAAGTAGACCTCGGCTTTTTTACTGACGAAAAGAAGTTTACGGTAGAACCACCGCGAAATTCCAAAAATGACAGAGTGTATTCAAGAGTTAATCGTAAAAATGAAATACCAGATAATAGACTTTATGCTACCCGTAATCATTTTTCTGCCAGCGTAATGGTATGGGTCGGTGTGTCTAAACTAGGCAAGACATCTGTTTTTTTCGTAGAGCCAAACATCAAAGTAGACGCCCGCTATTACACTGAAACTTTGTTGGAACAAATGCTGCCCGAAATGAGACGATTGGCGAATAATGGTTACTTCTTATTCCAACAGGATGGCGCTCGGGCGCATACCGCTAAGTCAACTATTGAATTTTTAGAAAATAATGTTCCTGAATTGCTTTACCCAAAAGATTGGCCCCCTAATAGTCCAGATTTGAATCCCGAAGACTACGGAATATGGGAAATGTTGGCTGAGAAAGTGTACAAGCATAAGATCCGAAATGTCGAACATTTGAAAGAAGTTATCGTACAAAAATGGGAAGAAATTACCCAAGATCAAGTAGATAAAGCTATAGATCAATTTAGGCCCCGATTACGAAGGGTTGTAGAGGTTTCTGGCAAACATATCGAACAATTTTTTTAGTCTTATAATTTCGTTTTCTTTGGAAATTGTAAAATTATATGACATGTTGTAGTAAAACTTTTATATTTTTTTAAATTTTTGATGTATTGACATGAAATTTGGTACTAACTTAGTTTATTTGTTGCTTATTTGCCTAAAATAAATTATTTGTCATTATGTGTAAAAATAAATGTACAGTAAACATTTCTGGCAAACATATCGAACAATTTTTTTAGTCTTATAATTTCGTTTTCTTTGGAAATTGTAAAATTATATGACATGTTGTAGTAAAACTTTTATATTTTATTTAATTTTTGACGTATTGACATGAAATTTGGTACTAACTTAGTTTATTTGTTGCTTATTTGCCTAAAATAAGTTATTTGTCATTATGTGTAAAAATAAATGTACAGTAAACATTTTCGTCATGCTCCTTATTTTTTTTGCGGACCCTGTATATATATATATAGAGAGAGAGAGAGAGAAAGAAAGAGAGAGAGAGTTTTGTTCATTCTTTTAAAGTAAATAAAGGAATGGATATATATATATAGGGTGGTACAAATTACAGTAGCATTAATAATTAACTCTTTCTCGCCGAATTGGAAAGCTTTTCACACGACCTTAGACCTACAGTTTAACGTGGATTCAGAAATACATCTCGTCAGGGAATGATTGCTCACTATTTCATCGAGATAATTAAAGCTCATATACATGACCTGCATTGTCTATAAGATCTGTGGCGCATGGAGCCTTCAGAAGATGTGAACATCTGTTCTGTGGATCAGTTCAAGAAATACATCTCGTCAGGGAATCGTTGCTCACTCTTCCACATTTCAACATAACAGGATCATTTGATTATTGAACCGGATTTAAAATAACAGGATCATTTGATCCGTGGGTAGTATGACCGCAAAACATGCACGATTTTTCTCTTTAGTAATAATAACAACTAGCTCTTCCCCGAATTGTAACAACGGATAAGGTTTTCACTCCGCCTTAGACCCACAGTTTAACGTGGAAACCGAATGCTCTTTTCTTTTTAAAAAATATAATTAAAGGAATGGATATATTTATAATTTCTTTATTATAAAATCCTCTCGATTACATTAGGGACTAATGATCCGGGAATAGTGGGGGAAAAATATTGACATGGTAAAGAGAGCAAGGGGTAATACGAGCATTAAATCTATTGGAGAAAATATAAAGATGCCATTACTCGTCCGGACCCGTTATAGCGGTGTTACGATTGGTACACAAACTTATCATAGCTCCACCCAGCTACACTGGCAACCAATTACTACGAACATCTGGCCTTAATCTTTTGGGGCGGAGCTTGGCGATTGTGCATATAAAAGGAAATATTTTTCAGTTTGGAGTAACAGTAGCTATTTTCGCGTCAGTGAATAATCATTCCCTCTGCCAGGGCATTCCCTCCACCATGGACTACGAACTGTACGTTTTTCCGGATTTGTATGAAGAAGGTGACACTGCAGCATTGACTGCAATTAATCTTTTTAACGCGATTGACCGTGATGAATTATTTCCAACGCAAACCGTTGAAGATATTTGCAGTGACGCTCCTTACAATCCGACGCAAGGGACTACCATAGAAATGTAAGTGTCTATAATTTATTCACAAGAAACATGATTTTATATATATGGAGGGTTGTAGTATCTCGTCAAATACTTCATTTAGATACTCACCATTATGCTAAAACCGAAATTTTTTATGGCAATCGTTTTAACCCTTTCGCTCACGAATTATGACATAGGCTAAAAAGAAAATTTGCCTTTATGTATGGTTATATAAGAATCAATATGGTTTATTTTTCAGCTACACAATTGTCTACCCAGTGAGTGAAAGGGTTAAATGTTATTCGGATTTACCTCTTAAATGAGTTTCGAACCAAAGATATCTTCACATAATGGGGTCTGTCTGTATACTCTGTATATGTTTTTATTAAAAAAGAATCAATATGAACATTATTCCTTTAAGGTCCGATGAGGATTTGACACGTGTTATACAATCTTTTGAAGATTCTCCTGTCATGAATACGGAGGATATACTGATCAGTCAGCATAATGAATGTCACACCGAAATAATGTAAGTGTTTTTGGATCTTTTTGGGGTAAGAAGACAATATATTTTCATAAATTTATTAAATGAAAGAAATCAGTACAATAACCATCTTAAACTACAGAATATACCGTTACAAATATACACACACGAACAAAAACATTATACTATACAACGAGTACGTACAATTGGAAAACGGATTTTTATCTGTCTGCATACCATTTCATCGTTTCGGCGAGTGTGACACGGGTCAAATAAATTTAAAAAATTTATAAATTTTTTATCACATGACATATGCATGAGAAATGAGACGCAGTACATTCCGCAAGCATTACTAAAATATCCTTGTATACGAAACGGGTTCCATACAACTTCGGGAATATGTAACTGAGCGAGAAATTTTACAATAATAGGGTCACTCCAGGGTTGAGTACCGAGTGAATCAAAATAGTACAGGCGCTGTCTATTTTTAAAATAGACAGCGATCCAATGAATCCCTTCATTACCGATGACATCTGTGTTCACAATAAGACTACCGCATTCTCGCGTACTTGGCAAACTCAATGTTTCATTCTTCGCAAACACGCCGATAAATTTGGAACGTGTGACTCGTTCACTATTCATTACTTTCTGAAGTGTATTAGCATCCATTTTAAAAGTCAGTGATAACGCTCCTAAATCTATCTACTTCTATTAGGGCTTGCGATTCGAGATATACTAGTACACTAATAGGCGCGTCTATAGGCTTGCTGAATTCCAGCCTCACTGAGATGTTTCCGCTCTGCTGTGGGCTTAAATGCGTATTTACGCTAGCAGATAAGTCAAGTGTAATATCAAACGGATAAAGGTTAAATTGATCAATGAATTCTTCCTGCGTTACCCCATTACCAAGCTCATCACAATCACTTGCAATATGGGTCAGATTACTATAGGCTCTGGCACAAAGAGGTAACACAGCGTCTGATGAATAGGCCGTACCCATTGTTCCACCGAAAGCAGTGCCATTAACGTATAGAGTTATATTTTTAAGTCCGAAATTCTCGAATTTAAAGGCACTCTTTTTATATTTTCCATTCACCGAAGCATGGTCCTGCATTCCGATTAATACCCTTTTAGGAAGATTTCTCAGGGCAATGTTTTCTATCTGCTTCGATGCCAACCCTGCAGGAACCGTATATAGTTTGATTTGTACTCTGTTAATAGGATATTTCACTATAGCGTTTAGTAAATTTTTCTCAATTTCTAGTTGTTTTGGTGAACTTAATTTCACTCGCCGTACGCGGAGGTATTTGTCCATAATGTGAACCACAACGGGCTTTGCACCCTCTTCTTGATCAGCATCCAGATTTAAGCAGATCTCAGGACTCGTGCGGGTGAGCTTTATTTTCATATCCACCCCGTTGACAAGCAACTTCTCCTGGAAAGTGAAATCGGTGTGCAGCCATCCAAAACACTCGTATATTTTCTTTTTAGAATTTTTAAATTTGTCCTTTATACTACTTCCATCTTTAGTTTGATAATATCCCTCGGCACTTGAAAAGGTAGCCTTCGCTTCTTTCGAAAAGTTGAGGACATTTTCCAGATAGGCTCGTAGATGATAGTACCCCGTGCCTGCCGATATGTTGGTCTGATTTAAATATACGTCACACTGGTTGAATATGGAGTGCAGAAAGTTTGTTTCAGGGTATACAGCATATTTGTCATCGCAGACCGTTCCATCAGAATGAGCTATACGTAAGAGCCTGAGCTGGGTATCACGAATTCTATAGGTGCACTCGGGGAACTAATTGTGTTTAAAGGGTTAATTGTAATAAAATCACTGTGCTCAATAGAAACTTGAGTTGGAGGCAGCTCTAGAAGGGACAGCTCCGATTTACAGCATTGTGAACTACATGGGTGGATCAAGCGTGCCATGGCGCGTTAGAAATAGTGCCTCCTCTCTCGACAAGTAGTAAACAAACTATGATTCATGAGATCAATGTCCTTAGCTTATATCAGTCAAAAAGTGGTCAACCATAGGTTTCATTCGCTTACAGCACTTCTTTTTTGATATCCTTTTACGTTTAATAACACGTGACCCCTTCTTCCGGGCAGAGCTCTTCTTCTTCCCGCCACCACGCATTTTTCTCTTTGCATCTTTGATGATTTCGTCCCGTGTACGCTTTAAATGTTTTTTTAGAGCTTCTTTAGGTTTAGCCCCGACCAATATGTCTTCTGCAGTGTTAAGACCTGATTGTAGCGCTTTCCTTCCGAGGTATCTGGCTCCCCTCTTCAGCAAAGGAACAGCCGTACGTAGTATGGATGAAAAAATGGATCCAAGTCCACTACCGCGCTGGTATCTCACCCCTCGATAGACGGTGAAAGGCTTTCTATCCATTATAACTCAGTGCGTCGAAAGTGTAGCTTCACTGTTAAGCTCCCGTTACCGAATGGGAAGTTTTCACCCTCAATCGTTCTTATACAGGGTGTTTGAAAACTTTCTGTACAAATTGTAATGGGGGATAGGCAACACCAAGACAAACCCTTTTCGTCTATAAGTGTATGTCCGCTGACGTCACCATTCGGCGCGAGAGGGCGCCGCTGCAATTGGCTAAAAGGTGAAGTGGGCTAGACTCGCGCTTGCCGCGGGCATTCTTAAATCGGACGTAGTACGCGTAACATGTTATTTAAAGAAGGCATGTTTATTTAAAGAAGGTGCTGAAAGTTGCGACCGGTAGCATCAATGCATGCCCGACAGTATCGAAGCATTGACCGACGTACACGTCGAAAGATTCCCGGCATTTCGGGAACAGTTCCAGCGGCGACAGCGATTCTTGCTACGAGGTCTTCTTCTGAGTAAATGGGAGTCTCGTACACGAGGTTCTTCATGTGTCCCCACAGGAAGAAATCGAGGCATGTTTCGGGCGATCTCGGTGGCCAGGCCCGGCCTATCCATCGGTCCCCAAAAGTGGCGTTCAGATAATCCCGCACATCGTTGCTGGAGTGTGCTGGGGCCCCGTCGTGTTGAAACCACATTCGTCTACGAATAGCCACGGGAACATCTTCCGGCATTTCCGGCAACGTTTTTTCAAGAAATACCCGATAAACCCGCCCGTCGAGTCGGGCAGGCAGCAGGTACGGCCCAATCAACTTGCCATGGACGATACCCGCCCAAACATTGACGGCGAACCGTTCTTGATGAGCATGCACCCGTGTAGCATGTGGATTTGCGTGCGCCCACACGTGAGAATTGTGCATGTTAAACACACCCTCACGTGTGAAACAGGCCTCATCTGAGAACAGCACATAAGCCGGAAAATTAGGCTGCACCGCTGTCTGCTGCAGAAACCAGCGTGCGAATTCCACACGAAGAGGGTAATCCCGAGGTTGTAATGCCTGGACTCTCTGACGATGAAACGGATGTAACTGCTGCTCGTGCAACACTCGCCAGACCAGGTCGTGGTTCACACCGAGGATACGTGCAACACCTCACCTGCTTGCGCTTGGATTGTCCTCAAATCGCCGTAGGATTTCTTCTTCCATGTCAGGAGTGCGCACGTTTCTCTCTCGACCAGTGTCATGCATGTTTGCATGGAATGTTCCAGTTTCTCGCAGTCGCCGATGCAAATGCGCAAACGTTTGGTGGTTTGGCACACGTCTGTTTGGGAAGCGCTGTCGGTACAACCTCACAGCAGCTCTTCCGTTTCCATTGGCAGCCCCATACACCGTATGCATGTCAGCCATCTCAGCAGTCGTGAAGTGCTCCATGTTACGCGTACTACGTCCGATTTAAGAATGCCCGCGGCAAGCGCGAGCCTAGCCCACTTCACCTTTTAGCCAATTGCAGCGGCGCCCTCTCGCGCCGAATGGTGACGTCAGCGGACATACACTTATAGACGAAAAGGGTTTGTCTTGGTGTTGCCTATCCCCCATTACAATTTGTACAGAAAGTTTTCAAACACCCTGTATATATTTAGATATTGGTTATTAAATTAGTTGCGACATTCACATAATGGGGTCTGTCATATGTAATACTCAAACTCCTTCCTCTATGGTTGGGGATGTGAGCAATGCGCAGCAGGCGTGCCTGGGTATCCCCAACAAACTGGTGCTCCACTATATTACTCTAAATATAGCACATGTCTGGGGACCTTTCAGCCAATTTCTCCATCTTCAATTGATACATTAATCTGGACAAGTCAAGCTGTGTCTCGTGAAATGTGTCTCTTTGGAAGGCTGCGCTATATCGGCAATTGGTTAGAATTTTGAACATTCTATGGTCTTTAATACGTCTGTTAGTCTTTGATTTTAGGATTAGTGTATGTGCAGGGTTTCCTTTGTTTACGATTTCGTATACTAAATCATTCGTAAGGTTTGAGTTTCTTAAACTTACGTTTAAGCCTCTCACAACATCCTCGACCGAACCATATTGACCCGGTCCTAGTCTTACTTCTCTACTGTAATACCGTGCAACCTTAGTCCGAGCGATACGTATAGTTTCATCCATAGCTACCCCAGCTTTTTCACACTCGTCAATGTCTCTAAGAATCGTAAAAACGGTTTCTTTATGTTCAATATTTAAAAAGATGGTGTCCAGCTGAATTTCGCATATCCCCACCTCATACGAATCACGACCCAATTCAATGTGCCCGTGGAGTTCTGTTACAAAGTTGGCTAGTGTGTTGTTAGGGTGTACAGACAGGGACGAGGAGGACGGGAGTGTGACGTAGAAATGGTTAAGAGCCATGTTGCATACTATTTAAGCTTCATTATTGCATCAGCTTTTATATAGGTGTTGAAGCTTTCTGGGTACCCTAGCCATTTCACCAGGTACATTTTTCTCTTTCCTGAACCTTTGCTTCCTAAAATTTTCTCAATTTTAAACACATTTTTCCTAAATTAAACGCAACTTTCTGCAATTCCTCGCGGTAAAAGCCTCCTGAGATTTCTTCCCCATTCAAATCTTCAATGTAATACATCATTATCTCACCTTTAGGTCTCATAGCCCTAACTTTAAAAATCTCGCGTGTCCATCCTTGCTCAAAACCCTTTGCGAATTTATTCCCCGAACGCGACAGCTTTACATAATCATTGTTTTTGAAGCTCGCCGAGTGTGGTGGTGGTGTTGCTGATCCATCTCTTCTCGGGAGCGTACCTCTTTCTAAAACTTCGTTAGGTGTTGTCCCAATCGTACGATGGTGTGAGCGGTTGTAGGATGATGCCAATGATTCCAGAATGTCTAGAAATCTGTATGTGTTTTTATGTGTAAAATAACGGTGCATGCGTTCCTTTATGGTGCGCTGAACTCTTTCAGCTAAAGAAGCCTTATGTATAGAATTGGTTGTGTAATAGCTGATATTAAACTCTGTCAACATGTTCTGAAAAGCACGGCCTATAAATTCCTTCCCCATATCCGTACAAAAATAGCCAAGAACCCTGTTTTCTTTTAACATTAGCGTTTTGGTGGCTTTAGCAACTGTTTCAGGTGATTTATTTTTCAGAGGAACTAGCCACAGATATCGAGAGAATACGTCTATTACACAGGTCAACAAAAAAAATTTTTTTTTTCGTTGCCAAGGAAATTCGTACGAATTTAGGGTATTTTGGGGTTGCTGAATTCCAAAATGAAAGTAGTTTTTCCGATTTGGCTCTAGTTCTTGAGATAATGAATACCCTCAATTAATAGGAAACGTAACCATAACGCGTGCATATGGGAAACTACCGGAACATTTTAGATGGTGAGACCGAATAAAATGCCATTATGTATTTCATGTGTTTACTTTTGTATGATTTGAGACAATTTCAATGCGATTTGTAAGTAGGCTCCGCCTGAACATTAAATTTTTTGCATTTTTACGTGTTTCAATGGGGTACCAATTATCTCATAAATTAGAGCCAATCTAGCAAAACCGATGTCATATTCGGAATCAGCACCACAAAGTTACCCCAAAATCACTCTAATATGATTGGCAATAAAATGAGTGTTGACCAGTGTTATGAATAGAATGTAGCGGTAACCATCGTTATACACAGAATATCTTTGCATGTCTGTTAAATCTGCTTGCCAAATAGAATCAATCGAGGAAGCCGTTGTCTTGGCTGTTTTAAACCTTTTTCTCACAGGCTTATGAAGCGTATAAGCGTTCTGCTCCCTCAAAATCTTTCAGCATCTTTTTTTCCTACTCCGTAAACACTTCTGTACAGTCTATCTACGCCGCCGTAGGAGGCTGGGTTAGAAATGTCATAATAGCGTTTAGTTAATAGGTTAGCCATTTGCGTATTTTAGAGGCACGTGGGTAGGGTTGACCGTTGTTTAACCTCTTCTTTCTCCTCTTCAAAGGTGTTACCGCCGGGGGTGACGGCGTCTTCAATTGTGTCACATGCGTTGCATGTTCCAAGTCTTTTAACCTGTTCAGATTTCCTATCAACGTTTTTGGGACATTGCTTTAATATGCTTCCATCCTGATGGTGATGGCCTATCCCACTTTCTCACCAGATCATGGACAATGTCTACGATATTCGATCCCTGTACCTTTGATCCTTCCACAATGATCTCGCCTGTATCGGTCCATTGTATGGCTGGATCCTCATTCAATAGATTATAAAGACTTAAGCCTTTACTCCTCAATGTATGTGGGAGGGTGCTTTTTAATACATGCTCGATATGTTGTGTGGCTAATCCCTTAATTTTTGGTTGGTCAGCTGTATCGTCGGGCACAGATCCTATGTCGCCATGTCCATCGTCCCCCGTACTGTGCCTAATAACCACAGGAATCTCTGTAGGGTTCTTATAATTTTCGTACTCGTGAAGAAATTTCTGCGGAGCTTCTTGGTATAAGATTCTTTTCTCATCAGGTGTTTTTTCACTGTTTAATAGGGCTAGCAATTCGCTTTCCATTCTTTTAAGTCTGCTTTTACGGGGATCGAGAACCGTGTCTGGATTCCTTTGCAGTGAAGCGTACACCTCGTGGGGAATCACTACCACTTTCTTTATTATATTAATCTAGTCAGTGAAGGACCCAAAACTGAAAATAAGATGGGGAGAAATGACCCTCCTGTTTGTCAATAATTCGTTTTTTTCTTCGCTACAGTTTGACTTTTACGAGCGAGTGCACGTATTATGTTCTTGTAACGGCGTAGGCGAGCCTTCTGAAGGGGTTTCATTGATACATTGCAATTTATAACGTTAAGACAGATTTAACAGATGCATTTTAAAAAGTCGGCGTCGATATTATTAATAAACATCTGCTGCATTGCCCGGGGCAGTCGATGATAGATTTTTATTAATTCAAGGTATTTCTTTAGTCTCTTTGTCATTCTGGAATATACACCGTTTCAGGCTCGTTTGGAAATATATTCGTTCGTAGAAGCACCCTAAACGTGTTTCGCGGATGAAGGTTGCAAAGCAAATATCCGTAACGCGTGCTTGTAGCTTCTTTATAAACTTCCAAAAACTCCTTACGCCGATTCGGGAACATTTGATTGGCTAATACCCCAATTTGTGATACATCTCTACGTTGTGCGAATAAGACTAGATATTGCGTATTTAACGACAAATCGCGCATGTATCTATTTTTGAAAAATAGATTCTGATTGAGGAAGAACACGCTTATGTTAAGATGGTGGGAGAATACTGTAAATGTCTCGGCAAACGTTTTATCCATCTCCAACATGAGATCGTCAATTACAGTGACTGTATGTTCATTTCCCTTTAACGAATTAACGTCATATACGCCTTTGTGGAACAAAATATCAGAACCGTGAATGACAATGAGGTACAGCACCCCATCATTGACATTACGGATGACCTCGACGACAGTGTAGTTGTGATCTCCTCCCCTGCCAACGAACCCTCACCAGCGATACCGCTAGCACGTCCAAAGCGGAGGTATGATGAAGAGAACCCCACGTCAGGTATAAAGCGACCGAAATACGCGCCTGTTGCACCAGTAATAGATCCCCAACCCTCAACTTCTTACGCAACAACCCCCCAGCAGCACCTCCCGCTATTATATCCCCTTATTCATCCGCCACAGTTGCCCCCCATTCTGTTAAGTCTACAATAATAGATCCCCAACCCTCAACCTCCTACGCAACAGGCCCCCCAGCAGCACCTTCCGCTAATATATCCCCTAATTCATCCGCCACAGTTGCCCCCAGTTCTGTTGAGGATGATATAACGTTTGAGTTGGTGCGCTCCGCAGCCCCCACCCCAGCCTTGACTAGAAATCTTTATAGAGTCAGGGTCGACCATAGAGCCATGTATAGCAATGGAATTGAGCGCGGGCTACGCCGGGTTGTACAGCGTATTGTAGAGTTTGCTCTTCAGAACCGCGACGAGCGTGAAGTCAGGACGAGTCTGTCCTTCGGATTCGGGTCAGATGACGGTGATGTAGATGATTATTGGGTAGTAGTGCCATTTAGACGTTTGGCGGCTGAAGATGTAGAATATATATTAGGACGTATAATGCAAGCTGCCCAAAGTAGTATAGCCTTCAATATGGACAACTTCACGGTAAATATTGATCGTGTATTCCGTGTTGCGGGTCATAGTGCCATACCGTATACTCTTAACCTCAATTCTCAAGCTTTATAGACGGCATATAAACGTGATCGTGGTTGCGGCTTTATAGCAGTAGTCTTGGCTAACATGTTTACTGTACAAAATACACGGCTCAAAAAATTTGGCTGCCTACGGTCGTGGAACGTGCCCGTAAACTAGCTGTAGACTGTGAACTTGAATTTGACTGTAATATGGGCCTGAAGAGCTGAGAATGGTAGAACAGGAAATGAATGTCCGTATAGTTGTATTTGGGTTGGATGATCGTCGTAGGACTGTGTATGTTTTTAAAAGCTGTGTGAGAGATCGTACAAGACCCCTACTTATTTTAGGATTGTCGGGGACAACGTATCTCCCCATCCGTAATATAAGGTGGCTTTACGCGAGTTATGACAAAAGTCGAAAATATGGGAGACATCATGATTTGTGTAAGGGGTGCCTCGAGTTTGCGGATGATATAGTGAGACATTGTAAAGAATGTCACATGGTGTGTGAGCAGTGTAAAAGCACCAAATGTGAAAGCCGTGTAGTTGAAGCTGAGAAGAGAGACTGCGATGTGTGTAGACGCACATTCTTCAATAATAACTGCTTTGAGCTCCATAAATCAACTGGCAACTGGCACGTGCAGGAAAATGAGAATCTGTGAATGTGGTATGTTTCACACAATGGATAATTGGGGGAAATTTAAGCACAAGTGTGACGAAATTCACTGTCCTACATGCCAGGTGGCGTAAAAGGCGGATGGAGTAAAGCATGTATGTTATATGAAAGATGCTAAGCCTAAAAATAACCCTTGTATAACTGTATACTACGATATAGAAACATATACGAACGCTGAAACCAAAGAGGTAATTCCACATTTACTTGTGAGCCAGACTATCTGTGATGAATGTATGGGGATCGAATGCGACGAGTGCCCCAAATGCGGTAAACGGACAAACGTTTTTAAAACGAATGCGATAGTCCTGTGAAACTATTTGTCCTATATTGTCAAGTTAGCCGACAAGTTCAAAAAAATGACTGTATATTCTCGCCCATAACGGGGCAAAGTTTGACACGCAGTTCCTTTATAAGGAGTTGCTTGAACACGAATCCTCTGAGATATTTACAGGTGATCCATTGAAAAGAGGCAACAAATTAATACAGATGCAAATAAGAGGCAATGTACAATTTAAAGACACTTTATTATTCACACCTTGTAAATTAGCAAAGCTACCCAAGGTGATGGGGTAGCAGCTGAAGTTTCCAAAGGATACTTCCCTTACACTTTCCTCACCAGCGAGACTTTAAACTACGTAGGCCCACCACCACCCAAACATTATTTTAACTTGATGTATGAGTGTAGATGAACGTGAAGACTTTGATCGATACTACAACAGTTTTAATGAAAGTAACCCTTATAATATAGCTGATGAATGTGAGCGTTATTGCGTGAATGATGTGCGCGTGCTTAGAGTATGTTTCCAGGCCTTTAGAAGGATGTACATAGGCCGTTTCAAATGCGATCCGCTGCAAGTCGCAACCACCATCGCGTCATTATGTTTTACGGTGTTCAAGAATAACTTCATGCCTAAAGACACCTTAGCCATTATTCACCGAAACAACCCCGCAGTTACGGACACAAGGCTATTTACTGGCTCATACACCTACAGCAACAGACAGGTGTATACATAAAGCACGCCCGCAACACGGGTGAAGTACCCATTAAGATTAATGGACGTGTTTTTTGGGTTGATGGGTTAAGTGAAAACCGTGTCACTGGTGTGAAGACTGTGTACTCCTTTAACGGATGCTGGTGGCATGGATGCCCCCGTCCTGAGTGCGGAATCGCCGGAGATATCCACGGTAGATCTCCTGCCGACTGTCTTGCATGGACCCGCACCCGCGATCAACTTATAGGATCACAGTTCACTCACAAAGTCTTGTGGGAGCATGAATATGATGCACGGATGGAGACAGACGAGGTGTACCGTGAGGAAATAAACACGATCAAGCGTTCAATGGTGCTGGATCCTCTCAAATGTGGTGATAGCTTGTTTGGAGGACGTACAAATCCATTCAGACTATACTTTCCACCTACGGAGGGCGTGAAGCTCCATTACTACGATTTCTGTTCTTTATACCCATACGTGATGAAGAACAATCCGTACCCCGTGGGCGCTCCTGAGAAACTGGTGGGACCTAACCTGCCCTCCATCAATGAATTTTCAAGAAATTTGAATGATCGTTACTTTGGGCTCTCTTTCGTAGACGTACTCCCCCCACGCAATTTATGGATGCCAATCTTACCTGTCGTTATCGACCACAAGCTCATGTTCCCCTGTGCGTGAAGTGCGCGGAAGAGATAACGGCGATTGTAACCATATACCCCACCAGCGTAAGATCAGAGGCGTATATACAAGTCCTGAGCTGGCCCTAGCCGTACGCCATGGTTATAGAATACTGAAGATACATGAGGTGTGGAGGTTTCAGAAGCTACCCAACCTTTTCACACCATATATAAACGCTTTTTGAAGGATAAGGTTGAGGCATCAGGGTATCCGCGAGGAGTTGATACCGAAGATGAAAAGTCTGCCTATATTCAACGTTACCGCGACCGCGAAGGTATACAACTTGATCGTGCCCAAATTGCAAAGAATCCTGGCAAGCGCTTTAGTGCAAAGTTGTGTCTAAACAGTCTATGGGGAAAATTTGCACAGAATACCGGCAAAGGGAACATTCATTTGGCACAAAGTTATAGTGATGTCTGGGATTATGCCAATGCTCCCGATAAAGAGGTCATGGAGATCGTGAATGTAGGTAATACTTACATAATAAAGTACAACAACACTGAATTGGCCACAGATACCTCAAGGGTTACAAACAGCCTACGCCCGTATAAAACTTTGGGGTCTATTGCATTCTCTTGGGCGGAGAGTATTGTATGCCGATACAGATAGCGTGATATTCACAGAGAGGGAGGGTGAATACATGCCCGCTATTGGGGAGTTCCTCGGCGAGCTCACTGATGAGATCAAGGATGAGTATGGGGACAACGCATACGCCGACTCTTTTGTCTCAACAGGACCTAAAACTTATGGGGTACGGGTCAGGGTGGGGGAGGATATGAAATATATCGTGAAGGCAAAGGGTATTACGCTCAACCATGCGAATCGGCGGGTTGTTAACTTTGAATCGTTGAAGGATCTAGTGTGTTTGGACGATGAGGGCGAACGACCTCCCCAACTAATTGTAGGCACCCACAATTTTCGGGCGCAGAAGCTGGGGGCGTGAAGGAACTTAGGGGTACGAAGGTGTGCCGTAACACCTATAGGAAACGTTACCAGTTACCTGGTACCTATGATACCGTACCCTTTGGATACCATAACTTTTGATGCGCCTATTGTTAACTTACTTATGACACGTTGTATATAATCTTTGATGTATCTATTGTTAACTTATTTATTACACGTATTTGTAAATATATATATAACTTGAATATCTCGTTTATTAAATCATGTTTCAATTAGCGTTTCACTTTCTCCTTTGTGTAAATAAAGTTCTAAGCTCGCCCACTGTTGTGTGTGTGTGTGTGTGTGTGTGTGTGTGCGCAGGTGAAAGTTCTAAGCTCCGCCCACTGTAAGACCAGCAACGTGAGTCATGCTACTATCTGGGATTCCCTGCGTGGTCAGTCGACTGCAGTAAGCCCTTGAGATCAGACGTGTATTCGCCAGCGTAGAAGAAAAAAGGAGATCAGACGTGTATTCAAATGGCTACCTTTAATATTGCTTGTACAACGTTTATGAAATGGTATTCAGCAAAGTGTGAAGATGTGGTGGATACCGAAAAACTTCCTATTCCCCCCTCCTATGCCTCTTTTAAAACCACATTGGATTGTGCGAAGTTGCAAGATGTACAAATACTCTACGGATGTTCTGGTGAGACCGTTGAAGGCTTTCGTTGCACAGACGATGTGCTGAAGTATGCTGTAGAGCTAAACTTTATAAAGTCTCACATATACCGTGAAGTAAAAGAAACAACGCGTGCAGAAGAGAAGCAGCAGGTATGGATAATGAGTCTTGTGGATGGGTGGTGTGACAAGCGGTATTATGTCATGTTACACCATGTCGATTACTCATACCCTACGACTGAAAATGTGAATCTCGTGATCATGGACAATCTTAAGTATTTTTATCACTATATTAATGTATATCATGATGAGGTTCGTAGTGAGGTTGTGGCTAGTGCCCTGCGTGAGTTTTTAACAGACTTTAGAGACGAGTATCGTTTGATGGGCAGAAAGGAAAAATATGAGCATATGTTCCTCTCAAATAGTGCGCCGGAGTGTGAAGATGTTTAGTAAAACATTATAAAATGTGCCTAGTTCGTGAAAATTATCCTGAGGGAAACTGTCTGGTGCGTAGTCTGGTAGTGATAAAACCGAAATTAATTCTTGTACCGGAAAAACACCTACCCAATATGTACAACAATTCGCCGCACGATTATGGTGCGACTCGCGGATCATACGAGTTCGAACAAGCCCATTCACGTATCATCGAGTCAGCCCCCATCGAACCGTTCCTGCCTACCTGCGTGCCTCACACGGCTCATAGTTATCTCAGAGCTTGAACCGAGTGGACGTGCGCTCCTCGAATACGATGGAACTTCCTTTGAGCAGCATTCTCAACGCCTCGTACGATGTGTCCGTGACGAAATCGTTGCGCGTGTTCAGGCGTAAATCCGGTACCGTTAGCTATGTACTGGAAACGGAATGTAGACAAACAAACAAACGGGTTTATTTAAGTGTCGAGGAGATGAATAGAATCTTCGTGATAGTTGAGAAGTGGAGTGAAGATCGTTATAAAATACCTGCTAACGTAGGTACAAGAAGAGAGCAGATTAGTGACGCACCCTCATACGCCGTTGTATGTACGTTGTGTATAAATAACGATCGGCCATGCATTGATATACGGCTGATGTGGAAGAATGCTTCTGATAATAACGCTCTTGTTCCTACGCGAAACCGTTTCATCCTCGACAGAATGTTTGAAATCGTCGGATTCCGCAAGCTGAAACCTATATTAGACGCGCGTGTTACGGATATGCTTTATTTTGATACAGTACTTGAATACGCATACACCGCTCTGCTCGATGGGTTTACCGAGTGTAGGGCTGAACAAGGTGAGAATGGTCTAGAGCTGGACGTTTATTTAAAAAGTTTAGACTCTTTGAAATACCATGAACTTTGGTACAAAGCAATTGATCGGTACAAGGCTGAGCTCACCTACACCGTTCACCCTGAAGAACTATTTCTTTATATAACGCGCAGTTGTCGTAACGATTTAGAAGATTATTTCAATTGCCGCTATGTTGAGTGAAGATGAGTTCACGATTGAAAAGCTCGGGTCGGTAGAAATAAACCCTCGATTGGAAAAGCGTGTTTATAAACTTGTGTTTAATAATGTAGCTAACGATGAACTCTTTGTGCGTGCTTTTGATTGTATTCTAGACGTATTTAAAGATGACTTACCAACCGGTTGTAAAGTGGGAACAAAAATAGTACTGAACGATATGAAAGCCCTTCATATCGAATACAGGTTTCCCTATACTTTAAGCGGTGAAATATTATTAAACCGCATATACTGCGTAATGCAGAGCAATAATGATGTAATTGTAGACTCGATTAAGTGCGAGTTTAGTATTTTGAAAAAAAAAGTGAAATGTATTTATATTTAACATATTTGTGTGATATTTCTCCTGTACTGTTATATTGAAGGATTATATGCATATTCTCTCATATTTCTATTATTATTGATCATTCAAATGTATATTTATTTCTATATATCTCCATAATGTGTGTGTGTGTATATATTTTTTTTGATTATATGCATATTCCTCGTTCATATATTATTATTGATCATTATATTTATTTTCTATATATCTCCATAATGTGTGTGTGTGTGTGTGTGTATTTCTCCTGTACTGTTATATTGACGGATTATATGCATATTCCTCATTTCTATTATTATTGATCATTCAAATGTATATTTATTTTCTATATATTTATAATAAACAGAATGATGCAATGTTGTTTTACTTAATTCTTTTGGTTAATTATATCATGTTACGCCTTCTGAACCTACTAGCGGAATTCTAAACCAACTTTTAAGAAAATAAATGGTACAATCTGGCAACTCTCCATAATAATGTTAAAAAGTGGTATCTGGCAACTCAGTCTTCGATTAGAATTAATTAATTAAATATATAGCACAAACTGGCAACTCAGCCTTCTATTGAATACATGGCGCTATCTGGCAACTCAAGCCATTTACGCCTTCTAAGCCAACTGGCTGATTAGGAGTCTATAATAATGTATACAATGGTATCTGGCAACTCTCCATAATAATGTTAAAAAGTGGTATCTGGCAACTCAGTCTTCGATTAATATATGAATTAATTAATTAAATATATAGCACAAACTCCCAACTCAGCCTTCTATTGAATACATGGCGCTATCTGGCAACTCAAGCCATTTACGCCTTCTAAGCCAACTGGCTGATTAGGAGTCTATAGGACAACGCCTACTCGGCTGAAGTCTTAATATGCACTTGGCTCCTGCCAGGTGAACACCTCTCCTCCTTTCTCTCCTCCTTTCTCTCCTTTCTCTTGGGAGATAACGCCGCCTCCAAGTTTCATGACCTCTTGTTGCACCTGCAGCATCCCCCACCCCCCCTTTGCAGGGAATGTTTTTTTAATGTTTTGCAACACCCCACCCCCTTTGCAACATGTTGCATAACACCCCCACCCCCTTTTGCAACACCCATTTTGCAACATTGCAACATTGCGCAATAACTTGCAACATTCCTGCACTCTACCCTTTTTCGGCTATACTACTAGTGGGTATTGAGAGGGGTTTGACTCAAATTGAGTGAGGGAAAGTTTTTTAGTTACCCAGGGGGATTGGGGGATGGGGGATGTGGCGCGTTGTATATTCTCACTGATTGGTGGCCGGGAATGTGGCCGTGGGAAATAACTTGGAGATAATGGTAGGAATTTTTTCAGTCTATAGAGTATACATGGACAGCTAATTTCCTTCAAAAGAAACACTCTGAAAAACGCTGTATAGATTAATTCGCTTTGTTTTATTAATTATTTTTTTACTAATTGACTGGGTAAGTGAAGACTTTAAGAATGGAAGTTTTGTCTCGTCAGCTACTGGGAATTGTTTTAAACTATGAAGAAGCTTTTTAAATGATAAAAAGTGTTTAAAATAGTCTATTTTAAAATTTGGTAATTTAAAATCTAGGCCTAATGAGAGAAGTCGTCTTTCGTTGCTGCTCAAAATTCTATTCGAAAAATTAAAAATTGTCTGGTCGGGGCTTAGGAGGTTGAAGGTTGGAGTTCAGGCCCAAATGATTCAATTTCCTATTGTGTCTTTGTTGAATCTGTTTGCGATAATTGTTGGTATCTTTAACAATTTGATTTTTCAACATTAAATAGTCTATAAAACTTACGGGTTCTTTTAGTTGAGTTCAAAGGAGATTATATTTAGTGAGGAGTTTTTTACTATTGTTATGCTTAAACTTAATTTCTTAATATGATGAATTTGGGAATAAAATTATACCTCTTACAGATATTCAAGAAATGAAGGTCGCAGTTGGCTTTCGTCCATTTTCGGTAGATGTTTTTTGAGTCTTTGTACCTCTTCAACTTGACTGGGTCGTATCTTTCTACAATAACTTGATTGAAGGGTTTGTTCTTGGGAACCGTAACTTAGTGAGGAATAAAATAGGACGAAGTGGTGGTACGTTTATTAACAGGCGTTTCGGAAAAATAAAATTTCCATCATTAGCACTAACTATTTAAAATGTATAAAAAAGTGAACAAATATGATGAATAAAAATTTGGTATAAAATATTTATGTAGTCATATGATAATAATAATTTAAAATTAAAAAAGTATATAAAATGTCTTGGGATAAGACAACTGTTAAAATATACAAAAGTTAAAAGGTGAACGAATATTGAAACCTTACCGGGTTATTATAGGGGGTAATCTGATTGTATAAAGGTTGGGAATGGTTGAGTGTTGAAGTATCCATATGAAAATTGTTTGAAAGCCGAAGAGTGAGAGCAGATTTCTTTTGCAGTGATGGGTCAGAATAATTATCTAACCATGTTTAAAATGAAAGCAGGACTATAGTCGTTCAGGGCTGGCTTCAAACTAAGGATATGTAGGAATTCGAAGATGCGGAGGTCGGTTGGTTGGTATGCTGAGTCAATAATTTTGAAATTGGTGGGAAGCACTGGGTAATTGTTGAGGTGGAAATGATCCCATATTGCTGATTTGGATGGTTTATCTAAAAGTTGTGGTGTTCGCGTAGAAATGCCGCGATGTTTGTCTACTCTTGTTTGATATTGGCGAATGGTGCAGCCAGTATAACTCGCTTTGCAGCGAATACAGTTGAAACAGTAAATTCATCTTCTTTTCCTGACTCAAACTCAGGTGTCTGAGACGACTGACAGCAACCCCTTTTCTGCACCCTCTTCCTTTCTCTATACTCAGTTTCACTCCAAAGGTGGATGTTGCGTATATGTACGCAATGACCTAACTTGTTCTCGTATTCCCGAACTCGAATCTTCCGAATTCTATACCCTCTGGCTACGGCTTACATGCAAATCTCAAACTAACTACATCTGCGCTGTTTACCTTTCTCCTAGTTCCACTAACTATTCAAAATTCTTTGACGACCTCACTCCCAAAGTGGAATACATTCCATCTCACTCCACTTTTGCTGAAATCTTCATTTTAGGAGATTTCAATGTTCACCACCACCTTTTGCTTTCCTCCCATTTCACTGACATCCCTGGTGAACTACCTTACAACTTGTCTATCCTAAATGACATGGATCAGATTGTACAGCATCCTACTCGTATCCCCGATCGTCTTGGAGATAGGCCCAACATTCTGAATTTATTTCTACCTCTCATCCTTCTTCTTACTCTGTCAAACTTTTTTCTCCGTTGGGTTCCTCCGACCATAATCTTATATCTGTTTCCTGTCCTACTTTCGCGCCGCTTATTGGGAGGCCCTTAGGCAGTACTTGTGTGATTTCCCATAGAATGATTACTGCTTCCGTGGGCGTGGCCCTGCCAAGTGTGCTGTGCTGAGCGCATCACGGAGTGATTCTCTCAGGCATAGAGGCGTACATTCCATATTCTATTCCTAATACTAATGCTAAAAACCTTGGTTTAACTTTACTTGTTCTAATACTATCCGCAACAGAGAGGAGGCTTTCAGAAGGTACCGTCGCCATCCAACTCCTGACTCTCACTCAGACTATATTTCTGCCCAGAATCGTGTAAAATCTGTTCTTTGACTCGCCAAAAATTCCTTCATCCGACAAAAATGTGAAAATATATCCAATTCTCATTCTTCTCGCTGTTTCTGGCATCTAGCTACGAACCTCTTCAGCAACTTTACTTCGTCTTCTTTCCCTCCTCTTTTCCACTCTGATGGTTCATTTGCCGTCTCTTTGCCTGACAAAGCTGAACTCTTCGCTCAAACTTTCGCTTACAATTCAACCCTGGACGATTCTGGTACTGTTCCTCCATCTCCTCCTCCCTCTGACTTTATTATGTCTGAAATTAGAATCTCTTCAAAAGATATTTTTTCTGCCCTATCTGGGCTACTCTAGGGAGGCTTACGGTCCTGATGGTGTTCTTCCTGTTGTTCTAAAGAACTGTGCTTTTGTGCTGACAATCCGGGCCGGCGAGAGCTGCCACGGGCCCCGGGGAAGGATTAGTATATGGGCCCCCCTGTTTACTCAGTATTTTATTATGAGTGTTTTTTGTGTACATAACAAGCAAACTGATTATATGTCCAAGTCACTATTCAAAACATACAGTATGAATAAACACCTCAGAAGAAAAGAAAATGACCATTTTATTTTTCGAATCAATTATATTAATTCTATCACCATACAATTTACATATGCAGTACCAGTCCATGCAGGCAAGACAATTGTTTACTGCATGATTTTCATAATTAGAAGTGTACTTTCTTTGCCTTCTCTCTAGCAAAGTGGTAAATGATTCTGATGAAATTTAAAGTACGGGCTAACTGGCTTTCAATTAAAATGGTTCCCAGATCCGTCAGTCGGTCTTTGGCATTGGTGGATGCAGATAATATTTTATCTATTTCAGTTTGACAATGATAATCTCTATAAAATGTATGTTCATTAATTATATTTCCTCTCTGTTCTTTAATCAATTGCTTTATTAATATTTTTAGATTTTATCCCCCCTCTTTTTCCGGGTCCCCTAGAGGTCCTAGCCCCGGGGATTTAACCCGGCTTCCCCGCCCTCTCAGCGGCCCTCCTGACAATCTGCCTAGGCAGACTCGTCTTTGTCTTCAATCTGGTACTTTTCCTTTCTGCTGGAAGTTTGTTTTCATTCAGCCTGTCCCAAACAAGGGTGACCGCTCTCAACCCTCCAACTATAGTGCAATTGCTTTGATTTCTTACCTTTCTTAGTTTTTGAATCTATCCTAAATAGGAAGATTCTTAAACACCTCTCTTCTCACAATCTTCTTTCAGATCGTAATTATGGGTTCACAAGGGACGCTCTACTGGTGATCTTCTTGCATATCTCTCTGACTCTGTCATCCTCCTTTCGGGATTTCGGTGAAACTTTTGCTACTGCGCCAGACATACGAAAAGCTTTGAATAAAGTCTGGCACAAATCTTTAATTTCCAAACTGATCCCGCTCGGTTTCTATCCTTCCATCTCTGCCTTCATCTCTAATCGCCTTTGTGGCCGATCTATAGCTGCGGTTGTAGATGGCCACTGTTCTTCTCCTAAAGCTATTAACAGCGGTGTTCCTCACGGTTCTGTCTTGTCACCTACTCTTTTTCTTTTATTTATTAATGATCTTTTAATTCGCACTTCCTCTCCTATTCAATCCTATGCCGATAATTCCACTCTTCGTTTCTCCACCTGCTTCATAAAGCGTCCCTCACAGTAGTCACTTCATGATTCGCGTAGTAAAGCTATGGGACACCTGACCTCTGATCTTTCTGCTATCTTTGATTGGGGTAGAGAGAAAACCTTGTGTCTTTCTAAAACGGCTTCTTAGAGGTTAGGTGTGCTCTACGGCCTCCGCGGTTTCTTCACCCCCACTCAGTTGCTGTCTCTGTACAGGGGTCTTCTCTGTCCCTGTATGGCGTATGCTTCTCATGTGTGGAGTGGCTCAACCTTCACAACCGTACTTGACCGGGTGGAATCAATGGCTTTTCGTCTCATCAATTCCCGGCCTCTTACTGATTGTCTTCAATCTCTCTCTTTCTCTTCGCTGCAGTGTTGCCTCACTCTTTCTTTACTATCGCTATTATAACGGACATTGCTCTTGTGCGCTATATAACCGCATGCCTCCTCCTTTAATGAAAGCCCGCGGCACCAGACTTTCTACACTTTCTTATTCCTTTTCTCTCCAACTATCTAACGCAAGGGTTAATCGGTATTTTCAATCTTTCATCTACTTAACCCGTCAACTCTGGAACAATCTTTCTCAATCCATCTTTCCTCCTGTCTATGACCTCCCGTCTTTCAAACGCAGAGTGTTCAGGCATTTCGAAAGCCCTCAAACCTTGATTTTGGCTCTCCCTTGGCCCCCCCCCCACTTCCTGCATAAAAATATAGTGGACGAGTGAAGGAGCTGTTTTTTTTATGGTTGAGATATGGTTTAATGCTGTTATTGTTTGTGAATACAAATTGAAAGTTAATTTGAGGGTAAAGAAGGATGAGTAGGTGGCGAAGTTCGGATTGTATTTTGTAACTAGTACAGTCGTAATAGGGAATGTCTTTTTTAACAGTGGGATTTTAAGCGGGGGGTTGACAAGCGTTGTTAAGAAAATTTCTAGTTAAGGATTGTAGTAAATGTTTTGGGAAATAGTTATTAATGCTGAATTTTTTAATGAATTCTATTTCATTGTGGAACGATAAGTAGGAAGAACAAAGTTGATAAGCACGCTGGATTGATTTTAATGCTGTTGATTTTATATAGTGGTTGATTTTATATAGTTGTTGTTGTTGTTGTTTAGCCGATCAGCCCACCCTGATCGAGCAAGCCGGCGGCACGCAGGTAACCGATCGCCCTCTTCGGAGTGGACCAGAGGTTCAGCGCACTAGTGATGTTGTGTTGTGTTCGTTATTGTGCTAGAGCGGTACAGTCTGTCATAATGTGTTCAATTGTTTGTGGTGTGTCCTGGCACAGGTGGCAGGTGTCGTCTATGGAGTTGTCTAGTCTGTGTTTATATGTTAGTAAGTTGGGGTGATGTCCACATCGGAATCGTGCTAAGTTAACTCGATCGGATCTGCTCAGGCTGATCTCTGACCTGTTAATGGGTGGCGGCTTCGCACCTAGGACCGCATTCGGACCGAGTCGTGTCAGTGCTTTGTGGGTTAGGTGTGTGTGTATGTGTTTTCTGTACTGTGTGATGTCTGTGGGGCGTGGTATGGAATGGAGTATTTGGTTATAATGTCTCTCTGGTGTTACCTTAATCGTGCGAGGTGTCGGTGCGTGATTGTACATGTAGTGGCAAGGGTGTTATGGGTTAGTTGTCGCTGCTGCCATGAATTGTGTTCCCCTCATGTCTAAATGTTCCCTAACTTTCAGTATTTTTGTTTCTGTGTGCAGGTGTTCTATTGGTGTTGTTTGAGTGCATCCTGTAATGATACGAAGTGCGTTGTTTTGTATTGTCTGTAAGGTGTTTATGTGTGTGTTTGAGATAATGGGTGCCCAGCATGGGCTAGCATAGCCCATAACTGAGCGAATATATTGATTGTTTGCATATGAGTGATGTTGTTTCCTGCTGGTGTCCAAAGTTTGTGCCTGTTAGTACCCTAAGCGTGTTAAGTCTTGACGTACATTTGTTTTTAATATCCTGAATGTGGTTTGCAAAAGATAATGATGTGTTGTATGTGACCCCAAGTATTTTGGTCCTGTGATTGTGTGGAATGTTGATGTTGTTTAGTGTAAGCTGTGGAATTACCTGGTGTTTTGTGTTGCTTGTATGCAAGGTGATGGTTGATTTTGTGGGCGCTACTTTGAGTCTTTTGTGTGTGAGCCAGTCTTGTATACTGTTTCTGTATGTTTGTAGGTTATTTGTAGCGGTGTCGATGTTGTTGTGGGTGGATGTTAGAGTGATGTCATCTGCATATGATGATAAGGTAAGCTTGTTATCTATGGGTGTTGGAATGTCATGCATGTATAAGTTGAAGAGTGTTGGTGAGAGAACAGAGCCTTGAGGGACCCCGTTCGGAAAAAGCTTGTTTTTGGATGACTTGCCATTAAATGTGACATGCATGTGAGTATCTTCCTGAAAGATAGTTGCTCAGCCACCTTTTGGTGTTATTGTGCAGGTTTGTGTTGAGTATTTTGTTTATGAGAGGGAAGCGTGGGATAGCATCAAATGCTTTACTAATGTCTATTGTTGCTAATAGTGTACGTTGAGCTGGTCGTCTGGAGTTGATGCCATCCATGATGTGCTGCGTGAGGTTAGTGAGTAATGTCGTGGTTGAGTGGTGAGGTCTGAATCCATGTTGAGTAGGCGATAGTGGAATGTGTGGGTTGGTGATTTGTAAGATTAGTCTTTCTGTTACTTTGGAATGTGTGCATAGTAAAGTAATGGGTCTATAGGAAGCTGGTTCTGTTGGATTTTTGTTTGGTTTGAGTAGTGTAATAATTTTACCTTGTTTCCATATGTCAGGAATAATACAGTGTTGGTATGAATATGTGCTGATATTTGTGAGAGCTAGTATTCCTTATGGGCCCAAGTGTTTAAGGTGTATGTTAGATATGTTGTCTGGTCCAGTAGCCTTCGAATTCTTAATTTTTGATGATCTTGGTGGTCTGGTCTGTATTGAAGGGTGTAATGGTTGTGTCGAGTCTGTAGGTTTTCTTGTGTCTGGCTGTTTGTCTGTCTGCATGTTTCTGGTTGTTGTCTCTGTTTAAGTGACTTATCTTTGCATTTTATATAGTGGTTTTATATAGTGGGTTTCGATATATGGAAGTGATGAATTCATTATTTTGTTTTGTTATATCTAAAAAGGGTAGTGTTGTTGGATTCGTCTTCTTTAGTAAACTTGATGTTTTGATGTTGGGAATTGAGATAATTAAGAAAAGGGGGCGTGGTTGGCATTGTGAAAGGGGAGAAAAGTGTCGTTGACGTATCTTTTATATAGGTGCGGTTTGTAATGGGTCGGGCAATGGAGTAGCCAGTTATTTTCATGGTAACAGAGAAAAATGTTGGTTGGTGTGGCACTTAGGGGGGATCCCATGGCTAGTGAATCGGTTTGTTGGTACAGTTGTTTATTGGAAAAGAAATAGGCGTCTAAAGCGGCAAGAGTTATCAGTTTGGTGAATTCTTGTTTCGTTAGATTGAGGTGGGTGTATTTAATACGGCGAACATGTATGCAAGGCAGCAAGAACCATGATCATAAAATCACAGCCACGATCAATGATTTTATGCCTACTTTAAAATCTATTGGTGTTAAAGTTGAAGTACATGGTGTAGCATCATGCCCCTTATCACGGAAGACGTGGTCAATGTCGAACATGAAATTCTCCAAGTTAAACTTTGATCCACTCTGCATACCAACCTCAATACGGTTTAGAATATAATCAGTATCCTCTGCCGCCAAGTGCCTGTAAGGTATCATTATCCAAAACATATCCCCGTCCTCATCAAGTTTGAAGCCAAGAGCCACCCTCACTCGGGCATCCCGCCCCTCATTACGCTGAAGAGCATATGCGACGATGTGTTGAAACTAGTGGTATACCGATTCGGCCAAATTTATACGATTCTCTCACCGATTCTATGAAATTTTAAAATTTTCATTACAAAACAAAATCTATATTTATGGAAAACTGAACAGAAAAACTGTTTATGATAATTCATACTCATGTGAAAGTGTAATTATATAAAAATATTTTACATCCACGAGAAAGGGAAAGCTTAATAAGTTAAGCTGCCCATAAATTTACATTTTCTCTAACTAGCTAGTCTCTAAATATTATAAACTATTGTAATCTCCTACTGTATATTAATAATAATTCTCTATTAAGTTGTACTTTATAATTTTTATATTAAACCATCTCATTATGTTGACTTTATTTTAAGTATTTTAATAATTTTATAAACCCAAATGATATACCCATTTATTATACTCATTTAAATTGGGAACTAAGGACTTCAAATTTTAATGAAAAATTGTGTTGTTGTTAACATTGTTGTAAAAAAGAAAATAACTTCAACATAAGGAAAAACAATTACTTTAAATATTGGTATTCAATTTAAGAAACTAAAATAAAATTATTTTATCATTTTACTGAGTAATAAAACTTTTTCACATCATTTTAGCTACTTTATACGAGTAACAAATTCTGGTGCTGTATATTGTAGAGTGAGCTAAGGAAAAACACTTTGTCGACTGCATGCGTTGTATTGTGTCTGCGATGTTGAAACAATTTTGTTCGCTTTTGTGTACAGTGCTTACAATAAGTCTCGCGCCTCTGTCTCGTCCCAAGCTAGTCTGTTAGGTATAAAATGGGCGGTCCTTATGGCAGCGGAGGTGTGTTCGGATTGGTGCACATAATTGCTCTAACCCCATCAATGACGTCCATTATTACGTCACTTCTGCTACATTTTAGTGTTTAAAATACAAATGATTAAGAAGCAGAATGACCAAGTTTCGGGATGTTGGGATGGTTATGGAGCAATCCTAGTCATCATAATATTAGCTGGGCATTACATTATACCGTCTCAATGTATACTGTAGACCAGTGGTGCACAAACTTTTTTGATGTGAGGGCCAAACCAACCATCTGTTTTATATGTAGGGGCCAGATATATAGATATTTTATTTTTTATAAATATGCATTTTTATAACCAGGGGTAATATTTCAGATTTTTCTTTGGGTAGCTACCCTTTTCATGTGAAAAATGTGAATTGAAAAGACCCGTGGGGGCCACATTTGGCCCGCGGACCAGGGTTTGTGCATCACTGCTGTAGACTACAGAGAACGACTAATTCAGCAAATATCCCAAATCATGGCATGATACCTAAGTTATTTTGACGCAGGTCTAAATTATTTGCTCAAATGCAATGATTGATATTAAGTAATTGTTGGGAATTGTTGTCAATATTGTTGTTTGTGATACATATCCTACGTGAAGAATCTAATGATCAAATTCCTTAGTGAACCTCTCACGCGCTAGCATTTCGAGGAAATCACGGTCGTCTCACTAATAGATAGTTTATCCATTGTTTTAAGTGGTAACCTATTCCATCTTATGAAAGTCATTAGTCTAAAGCAAGACTGGTGGGCCGTGAATCAGAGAAATTTGCATTTGATTTGTTCATCGTAATTATTACGTAATATAGTATACTGTATATAGTAGTATATAAGAGTTTATTGGTAGCATATCATATGACAATTCCCATAAACATGTGATGGCCTCGATGTTGCCAGTTTTTATTTTTTTCCTGAAACTATTACCTTCTCATAGTTTGTTTCACCAATGCATACTGTATATTATCATCTCCACGAGCGTAGACATTGCAAGAAAAGATTCTAACTAAGGATAAGTAAAGTTCTTTCATGGTCACAATATATACTTTTATAGATGTCAAACATAAAAATATAATAAAATTCTATATTAACATAAATATATATTCGATACACATTTACGTCATGGCTTTAACATCAGTATTTTGTATAGCTTCCTCCGGCATCAATAATTTCTTGCAATCGTTGCGGCATAGAAGAGCCCAGATTGTAGGGAATGTTTGGTGTTCGACGTAAGCTCTCCCAACTATTCCTCGTGTGAGCTAAAAGTGCTTCAAATGTTCTTTCATTGCGTTGCTCCCATTCGTTAATCATTATTGCCCAAAGGTTTTCAATCGGATTCATATCAGGAGAACGCGGTGGCAGAATTAGATTAATAATCTCTGGCTCCCTTTCCTCTCCCTTCGTAATTCCCCACCCAACCTCGTTTCCTTCGACATAGCAACGCTTACCTCCATCCTCATTCCACTTCCTTCATTAAACCTATTATCGCTTTTACTGTCCCTTCCTTCCATCCTTCAATGCCAGCTTTCTTAAACCTAGCACATAAATTATATAATATTGAATCTAACACCTTAGATCTCTACGCATTTATGTTACTTGAAGACGCCTGTGTCTTAGGGGAATCTAAGTGTTGAGAGTGGGCTTGACGGGTAGTCTATAGATTACTACAGATGACCTTGAACGCTCCAACTATTTAAAAATGATTATTTATTACGCACATCATATGGCATAATACACACATGAATTTAAGTATCTTACACTATAGGAATGGAATTGAATCCTACCAGAATTAAAAAGTCGCAAAATATGATACATTAGTTTGTATTAAGAGGTTACTAAGAGAAAAGGATTTGGGATAGAGCGGAAGGCAGAGAGTATATTTTCTCGAGTTTCGGTTATTATTAACGTTATATGGATACATTGCCATGCGGTGTGATGAGAGAGAGAGAGAGAGAGAGTTACAAGGAAAAGAAGTACTTCAAAAGGCCTTGCGGCCCATACCGAGGAGGTACCAATGACAACGGGTGCCAGGGAAAATTTTCTACACCCTCAAATAGTGTGCAAGATTTGGTCTAACCTTTTCTTGAACTGATCCACAGAGGAACTGTTCACAACTTCTGAAGGTAACCTGTTCCACGTGTCACAGATCTTATACGTAAAGTAATTCCCACACACACTAGTCCTAAACCGCTTCAAATCCAACTTCCAACCATTGTTGCGAGTTGGGTTATCATTTAAACTAAACATGCTTCTAAAATCGACATCGTTGAACCCGCGTAAGAACTTGAAAACCTCGATCAGTTGACCGCGCAGCCTCCTAGTTTCCAGCGAAAACAAGTTCAGGGCGCGTAACCGTCGATTGTAGCCCATATGCCTAACGGAAGGGATTAACTTTGTGGCCCTCGCCTGCACTCGCTCCAGCCTCTCAATATCTTTCCTGAGGGTGGGCGACCAAAACTGCAGAGCATATTCCAGGTGCGGCTGAACCAGGGAATTGTACAGAGAGAGCACAATCTCCTTGTTCCGAAACTGAAATTGCCTCCTGATATAACCTAACAGCTTCTGGGCTTTCTTTTCAACCTCTACGCACTGTTTGGTAAATTTAAGGTCGCTGCTAATTAGCACACCCAAGTCCTTTTCCAAATCAGTCGCCTCGATATTACTCCCCAACATACTTTGCATTTACCCAAGTTAAACGGCATTTGCCATTTTTCGGACCACTCTCCTATCCTACCTAGGTCCGCACGCAGTTCCTCGATCGCTTCGGGCGTCTCAACATTGGCCCCAAGCTTGGTGTCATCAGCGAATTTGGCGATTCGACTGACGATGCCACCGTCGATATCATTTATGTAAATGATAAACAACAGTGGCCCCAAAACGGAACCCTGAGGAACCCCACTAGTGACCGAGGCCCAACCCTAACTAACCCCTTTAATTACAACCCTCTGCCGCCTATTCTTCAGCCAGTTTTCAATCCACCTACCTACTTCCCCACCGATACCCAGCGCGCGCACTTTCGCCATTAGCCGGCGGTGAGATACCTTATCAAAGGCTTTCTGAGAGAGAGAGAGGAGAGAGAGAGAGAGAGAGAGAGAGAGAGAGGATGGAGAGAGAGAGAGAGGATGGAGAGAGAGAGAGAGAGGATGGAGAGAGAGAGAGAGAGAGAGAGGATGGGAGAGAGAGAGAGAGAGAGAGGATGGGGAGAGAGAGAGAGAGAGAGAGAGAGAGAGAGATGGAGAGAGAGAGAGAGAGAGAGGATGGAGAGAGAGGATGGAGAGAGTTACAAGTTACAAGGAGTTACAAGGAAAAGAAGTACCTCAAAAGGCCTTGCGGCCCATACCGAGGAGGTACCATTGGCAACGGGTGCCAGGGAAAATTTTGTACACACTCAAATAGTGTGCAAGATTTGGTCTAACCTTTTCTTGAACTGATCCACAGAGGAACTGTTCACAACTTCCGAAGGTAACCTGTTCCATGTGTCACAGATCTTATACGTAAAGTAATTCCCACACACACTAGTCCTAAACCGTTTCAAATCCAACTTCCAACCATTGTTGCGAGTTGGGTTATCATTTAAACTAAACATACTTCTAAAATCGACATCGTTGAACCCGCGTAAGAGCTTGAAAACCTCGATCGGTTGACCGCGCAGCCTCCGAGTTTCAAGCGAAAACAAGTTCAGGGCGCGTAACCGTCGATTGTAGCCCATATGCCTAACGGAAGGGATAAACTTTGTGGCCCTCGCCTGCACTCGCTCCAGCCTCTCAATATCTTTCCTGAGGGTGGGCGACCAGAACTGCACAGCATACTCCAGGTGCGGCCGAACAAGGGAATTGTACAGTGAGAGCACAATCTCCTTGTTCCGAAACTGAAATTGCCTCCTGATATAACCCAATAGTTTCTGGGCTTTCTTTTCCACCTCTACATACTGTTTCGTAAACTTAAGGTCGCTTCTAATTAGCACACCCAAGTCCTTTTCTAAATCAGTCACCTCGATATTACTACCCAACATCGAGTAGTCCGACTTGGGATTGGCGTAGCCAATGTGCATCACTTTGCATTTACCCAAGTTAAACGGCATTTGCCATTTTTCGGACCACTCTCCTATCCTACCTAGGTCCGCACGCAGTTGCTCGATCGCTTCGGGCGTCCCAACATTGGCCCCAAGCTTAGTGTCATCAGCGATTTTGGCGATCCGACTGACGATGCCACCGTCGATATCATTTATGTAAATGATAAACAACAGTGGCCCCAAAACGGAACCCTGAGGAACCCCACTAGTGACCGAGGCCCAACCCGAACTAGCCCCTTTAATTACCACCCTCTGCCGCCTATTCCTCAGCCAGTTTTCAATCCACCTACCTATTTCCCCACCGATACCCAGCGCGCGCACTTTCGCCATTAGCCGGCTGTGAGGTACCTTATCAAAGGCTTTCTGAAAGTCGAGATAAAGTATATCAATCGCCCTACTCTTATCATACTCACTCAACATGACGTGGAAAAACTCGAGCAAGTTGGTGAGACACGACCTATGCCGTCTAAACCCATGTTGGGAGTCCCCAAGCAGCTTGTCGGAATTCAAATGGTCAACGATCCTATCAGCTATTATCCCTTCTAATAATTTACCTACAACTGAAGTGAGACTAATGGGACGATAGTTCCCTGGACTTTCGTGATCCTTTCTTAAAGATAGGGGTCACGTTGGCTTCCCTCCAGTCACCAGGCACCTGGCCCATCTCCAACGATTTGTTGAAGACTGTAGTCAGGTGGGGAGCCACCTGGTCGCGCACTTCTCGCAACACTCTGGGGAGAAACTGGTCTGGCCCAGGAGCGTTAAACGCGCTCAGTTTGTCTATTCTATCGGCAACGACTGTCGCGGTACATCTAACACTATCCAGGCCAGCACCTTCGTGCCTCACGCCTGGCTCGGGGATGACGCGGGTATCCTCCCTGGTGAACACTCCCGCAAAGTACTCATTAAGCACATTAGCGATGTCCGCGTCGGAGGTCCGCTTCTAATGGGCTTTCTACTATTAACATAACTGAAGAACTCCTTAGGGTTCCCCTTGCAGAGGCTTGCCACCCGTAGTTCTTCGTTACGCTTCGCTAGCCTAACCTTCGCCTTCACTTCCCTACACAGGCGGACATACGCTTCAGTGTTCTCGTGGGAACGATTGGCCTTCGCCCTCCTATACGCTACTTTCCTATTTCGGATAGCCGAAGCGATGTCACGATTGAACCACTTAGGCTGCGTTGAAGCAGGGGTGACCGGTTTTGAGGGTATGGCAGCAGACTGCAGCACCATAAACTCGTCCCGGAATGCACTCCACACTCCCTCAACATCGCCACCGACCTCCAACCCCATCTCTCCTACGCTATCCCTGAGGCTAACAAAGTTCGCCCGCCGGAGATCGAGCTTACTGCCTCTCGAGTTACTACGCTTCACCCAAGGGACGCACACACGGAACCTAATAAGACCGTGATCACTCCCGCCCAATGATTCGTCAACGGTGAGGCCAGTGACGAGGTTGTCTTCGGTCGTGAATACTAAGTCTAGAACGCTTTCGCCTCGTGTAGGCTCGTTGACCCACTGAGTGAGGAAGTTCTCATTAGCAAAGTCAACTAGCCTCCTCCCTTCAGCATCGGCAGTCCTGTTTTCCCACTTTATGCCGCGACAGTTGAAGTCTCCTAAAACTACACTCACCCTATCCCCTAGCAGGCTACTGAGTTCGGTGTACAGGGCTGTATCCTCCTCGAGGAGGAGATGCGGAGGTCTGTACACCAAGATTAACCTATAGTTCGTCCCTCCCACGTTCAGATCGACGCCAAGCAGCTCCCGTTCCGACCGGAACTGGCAGTCAACCGGACTCAACGTGTCTCTGACGTATATTAGTACCCCACCCCCTCCCCACGGGTGCGGTCTTTGCGAAACATTCTATACCCGGGAATTTCGAACTCCCCAACGTAGTCCCTACGATCAGTATGAATCCAGGACTCGGTGATAGCAACGATATCCTGGTATTCTGATGCTAAGAGCGCCCGGAGCTCGCCAAACTTGTTCCTGATCGACCTAGCATTAAAAAGCATTGCACGGAGGGAGCCTCCCCTATTCTGACCGCTCCCTAGCACGACCCGTTTCCAGAACAGCCAGGGCTGTTGGGAGTTGAAGAGCCCCTCACTAACGAGGGGACAATCTCCGCAGGAGCCTGAGCCCCCTCCAATGTGGAAGGAGAGTCACCCACCTGTACCTGGACGCACCCTTCAGTTGAAGGTACGTCCGCCACCGGCTCTTCATCATCCCTCCCCGGTGGGGGCCCATCATCTCTCCCCGGACTCGACCTCACCATACGGTATAGGTGCCGGTCAAGCAGCGTGCCTAGCACACCTTTACCCCTGACATTGAGGTGGACACCATCCCTCTGATACAGGTCCCACCTACCCGAAAACGCGTCGAATGGGTCAACAAACCTCACGCCAGTGGGACGCACAAGTCTTGCACCCTCTCGTTGATGCCAATGACCTTACTGAGCGCGTGGTCACTGGCATTCATCTGCGGTAAAATACCCATCAACATTCCCCTGTCTGTCTTAAGTTTCATCGGCCCCTTCTTTATGCCCTCCACCTTACGCCGCGGTTCCATACATTCCTCATGGGTCGCTGGCGATTCTTGACACTGATTTAGAACCCTGGCCCCCGGTTTCACCTCTACCCTTTCTCCGTGGTCCCGAGCTCTGTCCATTCCATCGCTGGACCCCCTTTCCACGGCAGCTATTCTATCCTGAATGAGCTCCGGGTTGGAAGGCGGCGCAGCCTCGTCAGTGACCGCCGCACCTCCAACAGCCGATCTGGACGACTCGAGCCGCCGGATCCTCTCCTCCAGCTTCAAGTAAAACTGCATGTGTTCACAAAAGCGGCACATGCTGGAGTGGTTGATCTTCTCGCAGCAAGCTTCTTTGAAGTTCGTCACCCACTGGTTCACTTCACACTTCGCACATTCAGCCTTCAATTTCTGCGGTCCAGTCATTGTAACATTTTTTTTTCTTTTTTCGAATTCTGAATACTCTGAATAAGATAAAGCGTTCTAGCAATGAAAACTATCAAAAGCGTTCTGACCAGTATATAAAAAAGGAGGGGGGGTGAATTCTTCCCGCTCGTAGACGCATCTACCTATTTGCAAGTGACGTTCATCCCTTCCAGAAGACTACACCTCTCGCTGCTGCCGCACCGACCAAAGGTCTCCCCAGGGCCGGACAGTCCCAAACGTGTCGCAGCTACCAACTGACAAACACTCGCGACGCAGGCGTCACGGATTTTCCGCCAGGAGCGACAGCGAGATGCAGCCCCTTACTAAGTCTTACTAGTCACTCACAAGCGGCCAGACTCTTAGAATCCAGTGTTCAAGGGATATCCCACCAGACCCAGAGGCTACGCCCGAGACTTTACGCTGGCCTGGCAGCCAGCTGGGCAGTAAAGCTCTCTCACCTCAGAGCAGTACAGCCAAGCACCATCAATTGGTCACCAAAGAACGGTCGCAGGGGGCTGGTCAGGCCATTACGCGTTAGGAATGGGCTTAACGGGGCACTAGCCACACTCCTTTCATCGCGCCCCTACCTGGGACCCCTCCATCCCAGTCTCTCAACCTACGAGCGTTAAATGGTGTTATTTATAGAGGTTCCAAAGCCTCTCTTGCCACGCATGAGGTAGCAGTAGGGTCCTAATAGTAAAAGAAGAAAAAAAGACTTAATACTAAAAGAAAAGGTTTTTTTTTTTTTTTTTTTTGCAGTCAGAGGAGAACAACCTTAACGTAAGCTAAAAGGACAGAGTAGGGATGGGATGGGGTCCTAGTAACCCTCGGGACGGGATTGTGCAAAATACTTCACCCGCCCTCCCGAAAGAGAGAGAGAACCTAAAGGAACTGGCAGCCAGTTCCTCTAGAATCCCACAACTCGGGACCGGAGGGCTGTCACACCCCAAGTATAAAGTTTACTACATCCAGAAGAAATGTGCATAACCTTTATACCCCCTGCGGAGAGAGAGAGGATGGAGAGAGAGAAAGAGAGAGGATGGAGAGAGAGAGAGGATGGAGAGAGAGAGAGAGAGGATGGAGAGAGAGAGAGAGAGGATGGAGAGAGAGAGAGAGGATGGGGAGAGAGAGAGGATGGGGAGAGAGAGAGGATGGGGAGAGAGAGAGGATGGGGAGAGAGAGAGGATGGAGAGAGAGAGAGCGTTATCTCCTGCATACTTTATATATATATATATACAGTATGTCTCTATATATAAATAGATAGAGTGATCGATACAATGATAATGTGGACGTCATTGATGGGGTTAGAGCAATTATGTGCACCAATCCGAACACACCTCCGCTGTCATAAGGACCGCCCATTTTATACCTAACAGACTAGCTTGGGACGAGACAGAGGCGCGAGATTTATTGTAAGCACTGTACATATGTTTATTCATGTTATTCCTGTTGTCCTATGAACTTTGTCCTTTATCCTTTGGGTTCGTCGGGAGACGTTGATAGTAGCATTTTTTCCCGTATTTGCAGGTTCCATACTTTGCGTAAGTTCTACAAATGTCCGGGTGGTGGAATCTGCATCTGTCTCCGGATTTATAATGACCATTATTGTAGAAGCAATTGCATATTGGGAGGTGTTCATATAAACATTGTCCTCTCTTGTACCTGCAATTATCTTTTACATAATATCTGCATATAGTTTCTTCCCCATATTTACTCTGTTTTCTTGAATGCACGTTTTTCTTTTTCTATTTGTGCTAAATTCCTTCGTTGCCTTTATACTATCTGTTGCTTTTATACTATCTGTTGCCTGTATGTCTTCGACCTCGTTGTGTGGTGGTATTTGATTTATTTCTACTTCGCTTTTCTTCGTTTCTTCTTTTTTTGTTCTTTATTCACATTTTCCTCTTCTACTTTCTCCTCATAGTCTCTTTCTGCTTTAAATACCGTAAAAGAGTTTATTTCGGTCATGCAGTTTTCGCCAAAAAAATTTATCCCATTAAGTTGCTTTGTATTCGTTATGAGAGAGCTTTCTTCATTTTCCCATTCTATGCATTTGAAATCGAAAAGCGATTGAAAGAGGTCGCACCTCATCGCCTTTTCCTCATCTGTTGCATTGTTACAGAAACACATGTTTGCCATGTTACTAATAGAAGGTAGCCGCTGGTGCACAAAATTGACTCAAAAGGATATTATGGGAGGTATTGAGTGAGGGTTGACTCAAACTCAGTGGGTAAAAGTATTTTCCGTTACAGGGATGGGGGATGTGACACGCTGTATAATTCTCACTGACTGGTGCTCAAGAGTGTGGCCGTGGGGTATAATTGAGGGGTAGTTGTAGGAATTTCTGCCAAGAGATGGGCAGCTAATTTCCTTCACAAAGAAACACTCATTTGAATAATGGCAGACTCAATAATATTTCTACTAATAATGTTGCTTGAGTGAAACAAAATTGAATCATTATTCCAATCAATACAGTGGGATAACTCTGACAAATATTCTAACGGAATACTGATGTTGTTTTATACGCGTTTGCAAATCCTTTCCCGTCTGTCCAAAGTAAAAGGGATCACATTGTTTACAACCAATTTTATAGATAATGCCTGAATTATTCGTAGGACTATTTTTTACTATGATATTTTTCACAATATTGTCATATGAAAATACTACATTAATATTCAAAAGTTTAAGTACATTAGCAATGCCTAAAGAGCCTGGGAAAAATGGAAGTACTAAAATATTCTTCGACAAAGTGCGAGGGTTATTCACACGACAGAAAGTTAGTTTTGCCTTGTTAAGACAAGGTTCCAAAAAAGCAGGTGGGTAACACAAATCACTTCCAATACTGTTGATTTTTTCTAATTCGGCATCCATGTATTCCGGACTGGCAATCCTAAGAGCGCGGAGAAACATTGAGGAAAATATGACTCTTTTGATGGGGGGTGTCATGTCCGGAGTAAAAGTGTGCGTAGGACAAATTGTTTGTTTTTTCCGATAAATACTAAACTTAAAACCTGGGCTGTCCGTATGTACACGCACGTCCAAAAACGGGATTGAGTTGTTTTGTTCCACTTCTAATGTAAACTTAATGGAGGGGCATTGAATATTTAACTGAAGGAGGAAGTCATCCAGGTCACGCTTCATGGGCCAGATACACAAAATATCGTCGACGTACCGCAACCATGGGATGCCAACCCCCAGGATTCTCGGAATGTAAGTGATTTCGAAAAACTCCATATAAATATTGGAGAGGAGGGGCGACAAGGGATTACCCATGGCCATCCCGAAAACCTGTTGATAATATTCGTTAATGAAAGTGAATTTAGTCTTTGATGCAGAGTTTAATGAGTTCCAAAACGATGTATGGAGGTAGTGGCAGGTCATATTTATTTAATTCTTGGGAGGGAAAGTCAAGCATATCGTCAATCGGCACTTTTTGTAAATAATGAACAAACGTCGAAACTGATCAATCTATCGTTGGTTTCAGTGCGTATATTATTCAGTTTTTCAGTAATGTCCGTGGAATTTTTTACATGTGAATCAGAGATAGTTCCGAGAATGGGGGACAAGACTTTGACCAACCATTTGGAGAGTTTATAGGTAATAGAACCCACAGAGCTAATAATAGGGCGCAGAGGGTTGCCAGGTTTGTGTGTTTTAATAAGACCGTAAAGGTAGGGAAGAGAAAGCGAAGTGGACGTAAAAAGCGGAATTAAGTCCTTATGATTTTTGAGAATGCGTTTCAAGCCACTATTGAATGATCTGATGACGTCATCCTGCGGGTTGTTCTTAAGCTTTCTGTATGTGGCGCGATCCTGGAGAAGCTCGTTCATCTTCCTAATGTATTCTGCCTTGTCCATAATAAATATGGTGTTATCCTTGTCTGCTTTAGTCATATGGAGCTCACCATCTTTTTTTAATTGTAAGAGACTATTGCGGAAACGTTTAGGAAAGTTTTCTTCGTAAGTGCTATTCGCAGCACTATAGACAAGGCCTTTAACTATGTTAACCAAAGACTGATGAAGATTACACCTTTTTTCAAAACAGGCAAGACTATAAAAAATTTGTAAAGCAGAAGGTTTTCTTAACAATAAAAAAGGACATACCAAATCCAAGGGCGTTTTTTGCCTCATCGCTAATGTTCTTCGAAGAAAGGTTCAAAACACATTTTGAGCTTGCTTTTTTACTCCACTGACTGTTTCGAATGAGACTTTTAATTTTGCGATCCAAAATGTTATGAAGTGAAGAAGTTCTCCTACGCAACTCGTTGTAAATTTCATCAAACAAAGGTTGATCCACAACTAGGGGATAACGGTTACAAAATTAAGTTTGGCAATGGGTACATTTTTGAAGGCGGACCACTCATTTTGTCTGGTGACTTCAATATGTTTCTTTAAAATCCCTTGTCGCCCCTCCTCTCCAATATTTATATCGAGTTTGCGAAATCACTTACATTCCGAGAATCCTGAGGGTTGGCATCCTATGGTTGCGGTACGTCGACGATATTTTATGTATCTGGCCCATGAAGCGTGGATTGGATGACTTCCTCCTTCAGTTAATAATTCACTGTACAACAAATTTTCGGTTCAGAAAAAAAACGGGAATAACATTTGGTCATTCTTAATATTTCGAATGTGCTGATTCCAAATCTGAAAATAGTTTTTTCTATCACGTCACGTTTTTTTGTAATGACTGCTTAAAATCTTCATACCAAAAAATATGAATATATTGATAAACAGATAGGCTTTATCATATGGAACAGTTTGATTATTGCTATACTTCAGCATATATGCACAAAATTAACATAAAACTTTCGTATTATACTGTTTTCAACTCATTATTTGTAGTTATGCTGGCGTTTGTGTGATGCTTCTGGTTGGTCACGCTTTAAATTCCAGCAGAAATCGGCCAGCATAGCAGGACTCCACTTCCCTTTGTATAGGCTTTCCATTGTGGCCATTGTGGCTATATCCTGGTGGAATCTCTCTCCGTGTTCGTCGCTAACAGCAGATGTGTTTTCCGGAAAGAATGAGATGTGAATGCAAAAAATGAATTTTCAATGACATCTTACATACGAAGTGTTGGTATGAGTTGATAAGTTGATCCACAAGTGCAGCATAGTTGTCGTATTTAGTCTTTCCTAGTAGACCGCTGCACACGTTTTTGAACGCAAGCCAGGCTGCCAACTCAACCTCATCCATCACCGCTTCAAAGTGTTCGTCTAGCATGAGTTTGCGAATATGCCTTCTTTAATCTTGGCAGCACTTATTTTGGGGAATTTTTCCTTTAGATATTTGAAGGCAGGCTTATCCTGTTTCAACGCCTTTGCAAATTGTTTCATTAGCCCTAGTTTCATGTGAAGTGGCGGCAAGATAACCTTTTCCTTTCGTACTAGTGGTTCGTGAATAACATTGTGAGATCCAGGTGAGGAATTGTCTCGCGGCGGCCATATTGAGCGTGTGCAGTGTTCAGACCTTGCTCGGCTATCCCACTTGCATAGGAAACACATGTATTTCGTAGAGCCAGTTTGCAATCCATTGAGAATAACCACAACCTTCAAATCTGCGCAGATAAGCCATTCATGTTCATTGTATTTTATACAGTCCAGAATAAAAGCAACATTGTCATACGTTTCTCTCAAGACGACTGAATGAGCGATCGGAACAGAAGGCATTGTTTTTCCATTGTGTAGCAGTACACCCTTAACACTGTACAGAGATGCATCAATGAACAATCTCCACTGATTCGGTTCATAGCACAAACCCAGAGCATCGAACAGACTATATATGTGAATGCAATAACAAAGATTGTTTTTCATTGTGAAATATTCCTGCAAATCCAAGGAGCGCTTTCGGAATGCTGTAATTCGTACGTCTTCCGCCAGCAGATTCCATTCTTGTAGACGTGAGGCCAGCAGTTCACTTTGTTGCTTGGTAAGTATTAAATCACGGACCAAATCATTGAGTTCAGGCTGCGTGATGAGATGTTGTTCTTTCTTGGACTCGACTTGAGCTTCATAGCATTCGCCGTCTGATTCCGATTTGTCAGAGTCTGTGTTATCGGTCGGCATTTCAGTTGGAGGACGAGGGATGGGTATATCTGTAGAATGCTCCACAGGACGTATAACAGAACGAAGATTTGGGTAGACTATAGCCTTTTTCCCTTTTATGTTGCAACCTGTAATGTAAGACAATAGACATTGTTGACTACTTAAGATAGCATAATTGTGTAATACATTGTGCAGAGCAGGATATGCTAAAATGTGCTAAAAACACCAAATTTGACGTATATTCAGAAAAATAAACGATTCAAACCTGTGATGTTCGTTAAGCAGAAATAGCAATCAGTTGAATGGTCCAGCGGCTCTCTCCATACCATTAGCACACCGAGTCCCAGACCAGGACCGGTGCCTTTGAACCATGCAGATAACGAGCTTGTACATCTCACACAGCAGATATGAGGCGCCCAGTGCTTGTCCTGATCACCAACTTTGCATGCGAAGTATAATTCATAAAGCTTTGTCACATGAGAAGTCAACTTCCTTTTATACTGTTTTAACGTTAATGTCCCACAAATATAACAAAAACTGTCTGGCGAATTTTTGCACTCTCTAGGCATTGTAGCATAACATCAATAAAAACCTGTAAAATAAGAAAATGATAGATCAATTTGCAATTTCACACAATATAGACGTTGTCGGTGAAATATACATAATTTGATAGCTGTTATTCAATAATACTCACTTATAGCACCGATTTATGATAAAATATGGCTGACAATTTTGTTTTAAATGATTAATGAAAGAAATTTTTCATAAAATCAAAGTGGAACCACAGAACCGAACACCACCACCACAGCATATGCATGACTGAACAAAATGTAAAAGATGCGTTCAGAGAACCAGTGGTTCTCAAAATGATATAATGAAATAGGGTCATTTTCATAAAATCGGTGGGTGATACAAATAAATGAGTGTTATTTTCACAATCTACGCATATAATTAGCCATAAAAATGACGATCTCATTTCCTTTTTTTTTCACTGTTGTGCAGTGTAATCAACGCTCCTCCATTAAGTTTACTTTAGAAGTGGAACAAAACAACTCAATCTCATTTTTGGACGTGCATGTACATACGGAAAGCCCAGGTTTTAAGTTCAGTATTTATCGGAAAAAAAAAAACAATTTGTCCTACGTACACTTTTACTCCGGACATGACACCCCGATCAAGAAAGCCATATTTTCCTCAATGTTTCTCCGCGCTCTTAGGATTGCCAGTCCGGAATACATGGATGCCGAATTAGAAAAAATCAACAGTATTGGAAGTGATTTGTGTTACCCACCTGCTTTTTTGGAACCTTGTCTTAAGAAGCAAAACGAACTTTCTATCGTGTGAATAATAACCCTCGCACTTTGTCGAAGAATATTTTAGTATTTCCATTTTTCTCAGGCTTTTTAGGCATTGCTAACGTACTTAAACTTTTGAATATTAATGTAGTATCTTCATATGACAATATTGTGAAAAATATAGTTAAAAATAGTCCTACCAATAATTCAGGCATTGTCTATAAAATTGGTTGTAAACAATGTGATTCCTTGTACAATGGATAGACGGGAAAGGATTTGCAAACGCGTGTAAAACAGCATCAATATTCCGTTAGAATATTTGTCAGAGTTATCCCACTGTATTGATTGGAATAATGCTTCAATTTTGTTTCACTCAAGCAACATTGTTATTAGAAATATTCTTGAGTCTGCCATTATTCAACTTACAAATAATTTCAACATTAGCCAGGGCCATTTTTCGCTTGATCCTGTTGTTTTGAATTCGTTCAGAACGGATTTAGACAAGAGGGGCAAAGCGCTAAAACTCTGGTAGCTTTTCCTTGTATATTTATATGCTCCTCCTACAATTTTTATTAATTTTTTTATTTTTATTTTTATGTTTTGTGACCTATATATAGTCTCGAACTTGTGAGTTATTTCAGTGTTCCTGAGGATGTCATTAGACGAAAGCGCTTGAGCACCATTCTGTGTTTCCTTTTTCCTTCGTGGTTATTTTCAATATATATATATATATATATATATATAAAACTTATTTTGAAGCATTACAAACACAAGTTTGGCCCACTAGAAAATCCACCATGGCCCACCGTTTGGGAACCTATGAATTAGAGAGTTCAGGAAAGCAATGTCCATTATAATAGCTATAGTAAAGAGAGAATGAGGCAACATTGCGGCGAAGAGAGAGAAATTGAAGACAGTCAGGAAGAGGCGGGGAATTGATGAGACGAAAAGCCATTGATTCCACTCGATCAAGTACGGTTGTGAAGGTTGAGCCAACCAACACATGAGAAGCATACTCCATACAGGGGCGTACAGAGACAGCAACTGAGCGAGGTTGAAGAAACTGCGAAGCTGGTACAGCACACCTAACCTCTTAGAAGCTGTTTTGGAAAAAGAGTATATGTGATCTTTCCAGGAAAGATCACAAAAATAAAGGAAACACCAAGAATTTTAAGAGAAGAGGTAGGATTCAGTTATGTGTTGTTGAAGGTAAGGGGATAGTTGTGTGGAAGATTGTGACGAGTAGACAGATGGAGGAACTGAATTTTTGAGGCATTGAAAGCCACAAGGTTTTCTCTGCCCCAATCAGAGATAGCAGAAAGATCAAAGGTCAGGTGCACCATAGCCGTACTACGCGAATCATGGAGTGATTGTTGAGAGGGACGCTTTGGAAAGAGGGTGGAGAAGTGAAGAGTGGAGTCTTCGACATAGGAATGAATAGAACAGGAAGTGCGAATTAAAAGATCATTAATAAATAAAAGAAAAAGAGTAGGTGACAAGACAGAACCCTGAGGAACACCAATATTAATAGCTTTAGGAGAAGAATAGTGGCCATCTACAACCGCAGTTATAGATCGGCCACAAAGGAAATTAGAGATGAAGGCACAGATTGAAGGATAGAAACCGAAGGAGGGAAGTTTGGAAATTAAAGATTTATGCCTAAGACTCTAGCAAAAGCTTTCGGTATGTCTAGCGCAATAGCAAAAGTTTCACCGAAATCCTGAAAGGAGGATGACCAAGATTGAGAAAGATATGCAAGAAGATCGCCAGTAGAGCGTCCCTTGTGGAACCCATACTGACGATCTAAAAGAAGATTGTAAGAAGAGAGGTGTTTAAGAATCTTTCTAATAAGGATAGATTAAAAAAATTTAGAAAGGTAAGAAATCAAAGCATTTGCACGATAGTTGGAGGGTTGAGAGCGGTCACTCTTGTTTGGGACAGGCTGAATGAAAGCGTACTTCCAGCAGGAAGGAAACGTACCAGATGAGAACAAAGGCGACAGAGTTTGCCTAGGCAGGGAGTCAGCACAGAAACACATTTCTTAAGAAAAGAAGGAACACCATCAGGACCGTACGCCTTTCTAGAGTTAAGCCCAGATAGGGAAGAAAGAACAACTTTGGAAGAGATTCTAATTTCAGACATAATAAAATCAGAGGGGGGGAGGGGATGGAGAAACAGCCGTCCAGGGTTGAATTCTAAGCGAAAGTTTGAGCGAAGAGTCCAGCTTCGTCAGGAGAAGAGACGGCATCTGTGCCGTCGGAGTGGAAAAGAGGAAGGAAAGAAGAGGAAGTAAAGTTGTTGTAGGGGTTCTTAGCTAGATGCCAGAAAGAGCAAGAAGAATTAGAATTGGATAGATTTTCATATTTTTGTTGGATGAAGGAATTTTTGGCGAGTCAAAGAACAGATTTTGCACGATTCCGGGCAGAAATATAAGCTGAGTGAGAGTCAGGAGTTGGAGGGCGACGGTACCTTCTGAAAGCCTCCAACTTGACCAGCTTGACCCTCGTGTGAAGAGCTACCAACACACAGAACTTCAACGAGGTTAACGAGGTTACATTATCTATAAAAGCACCAAAGCTGGAACAAAGACGAACATCTTAACTTAATCTCTTTATTGAACAAACTTTCTAACGTTTCGGTTATCATAGTAACCATCTTCAGAGCAATCTAAAAACTCCGAAAAGAAAACATAGATATAGGTGAAGGTGGGGCAGAACGGCACCGTTAAGCTTTCAGTCCAGTTTTCTCTAAATTTATGCGGTCTATCTAAAGAGAGTCAGTTTTTGCGATCTTTATTTATCATTAAACAAAATAAACTACCTGCGGCAGAACCAAGTTGAATCATTTACGCCTGACAATCAAAAGAAAAAAAGTGGCAGGTGGGCCATTTTGTACAATGGGTATGGCAGAATGGTTCACACATATGGGGTATAATGGTCCTCTCAAGAAAATATATGATAATATCCTAAAAACATGCTTCTGATAACAAATCGTATCATAAGGAAGTTTGAGTGCTAAATCAAGATAACAAAGTTCTTGTTCCAATAAGCGTAATTATTTTTTGGTTCCGTGGCGTGAACAAAAATGAATTATTAATTATTAACTCACGCACAAAACAAAGATGACAATGTCTTCAACAACATAAAATGAATGTTTCATATAAAAAATAAAGAACACATTGTCCTCATCTTCTTTGTTTAATGGAATTTTGGCCAGTTATTCCTACTGAGGTCATGGTAATTGTTAAAATTATACACAGAGATCACTAACAAAATAAACATCGTCTTCGCCAACACCTGCACAGTCATCATGTGCCCAACGACGACAGGTTGTGCACTGAATCCACCATTTCCCTGCTCTCTTGCTGTACTTTTCAGTGCAAAATAAGCAGACTGTGTCATCATCGTCCTCGGACTCACTAGACTCGGGTGGTGTCGTAATCACAGGACGTTTGCCCTTCTCTTTCTTCTTTCACATATCTTCTACGGCTTTCTTTGCCTTCTGATGCTCTTTTTCAGCCCTTAGCTTGTCCCTTTCTGCCTTTTTTACTTCACACCTTGCCTTTTCTTGAGATACCTCAACAAGTCTTTTCTTGTATGGGCTTGATGTTAAATGGAATACCTGAGAGTAAAATGGCACCCTAGGCCATTTTCCCCTTGCAAATATGGGCCGTTCTGCCCCAAGAGCAATCTGAATGAAAACAACACCTCATTGGAAATCTTACAAACGAAGAAGAATGTAAACCCGTCACTTTTAGTCACACACTCCTACCTAAGTTACGGTATCACTACAAAGATGCTTTTATCAGAGGCTTACCGACAGATCAGCTGGTGTAAAATTGTGAGCTATTTTGCACGTAAACAAAAGCTGACTTCCAGCCTCACCATGTTGTTACGTTCGACTGATGCACGGAGGTATAAGTACATATCCCGGCCGCAAGGTGGCAGCAGCTAAAAACCGAGATATCAAGAGTGGTCCATATGACCCGACTGGTCCATTCTGTACTACTTTTCCCTATAGGTAAATAAAACAGGCTAAAATACACAATGATTAAAACATCATACAACTAATTTTTTAAATATTAAGATAAAAATTAAAGATTAAAATAATGTAGACACAGTCGAGAATTGTAAGGTCATTACTATATTGATAGTCAATAACTAGGCTGACCATATTTCCTTGAGACAAAAATGGGACATTGGGATGGCAAAAAACGGACGGGGGTTATGTAATATTCTGTATTCATGAAAAAGTAAGTACATAAACATATTGAGCTTACAATTATTCTTCAGTGACAGAACCCATACAAAAACCCATACAAAACGGTACTGTCCCGTTCAAAACGGTACGTATGGTCAGCCTATCAATAACTCAAACGGTAACTAAACAATCAGATCAGATAAACGGAACATGGGCCTAACATTTTAGAAACACAAAAGTTCTACCGATTGGTCATTTCTGAAATTCGTAGGTTTTTCTGTCTTAATCAGGAGGGATTGCAGTATGCACAACTCCACCTCTCGGTTATGACTGGCCGAATGGTAAACGACGAGTTTACCATTCATATATATATATATATATATATATATGAAAATTATTTCACGAAAGTAACACGTGAAAAATATTTATGATGAATAAAACCACGAAGGAAAGGAAACACAAAATGGTGCTCAAGCGCTTTCGTCTAATGACATCCTCAGGAACACTGAAGTACATAAAAAGGTTAAGCCTATATATAGGTTACAGAAAGAAAAAAAGAAAAAATAAATAACATACATACACACACACATATATATATATATATATATATATATATATACATACATATCTATATATACAAATACATACATACATACATACATACATATATATACAATAAACAGAGAAGTAAAAATAAAAAATAAAAAATTAAAACCTTAAAGGATTACCAGTGAGGCGTACAGATTTGTAAGGAAAAATATCGATTTTTAGCACAAGATCAAATGGATTATAAAAATACAAATTTATACTGGAACTCTGCCCGGGTTTTAACACACTGCTGCCTATGGTCAGGTTTCGATATATATAAAAAAAAATAAAATGCAAATTAAAAGTTAATAAAGTAGAAGACAAGTTTACCAAAGATTTAATGTTTTACCCTTCTTATCTAAATCTGTTTTAAAGGAATTCAAAATAACAAGATCGAGTTGAAAAAGACCTTTGCTTATGTTGAAGTTATTTGAAAGTTGGATAATGGCAGACTCAAGAATATTTCTATTAACAATGTTGCTTGAATGGAATAAAACTGAAGCATTATTCCAATCAATACAGTGGGCTAACTCTGACAAATGGACAAAAATGGCACTGGACAACTGTCCTGTTCTAACGGAATATTGATGCTGTTTTATACGTGTGTGCAAATCCTTTCCCGTCTGACCTATGTAAAAGGAATCACATTGTTTACAACCAATTTTATAGATAATGCCTGAATTATTGGTAGGGCTATTTTTTACTATGATATTTTTCACAATATTGTTATATGAAAATACTACATTAATATCCAAAAGTTTAAGTACATTAGCAATGCCTAAAAAGCCCGGGAAAAATGGAAGTACTAAAATATTTTTTGACAAAGTACGAGTGTTAATATTGACACGATAGAAAGTTCGTTTTGCCTTGTTGAGACAAGATTCCATAAACGCAGATGGATAACACAAATCACTTCCAATACCGTTGATTTTTTCCAATTCGGCATCGATGTATTCCGGACTGGCGATCCTAAGGGCGCGGAGAAACATTGATGAAAATATGGCCTTCTTAGTGGGGGTATCATGTCCCGAGTAAAAGTGTACGTAGGACAAATTGTTTGTCGTTTTCCGATAGATACTAAACTTAAAACCTGGGCTTTCCCTATGTACACGCACATCCAAAAATGGGATTGAATTGTCTTGCTCAACTTCTAAAGTAAACTTAATGGAGGGGACTTGATCATTTAACTGAAGGAGGAAGCTATCCAGGTCACGATTCATGGGCCAGATACACAAAATATCGTCGACGTACCGCAACCAAGGGATGCCAACCCCCAGGATTCTCGGAATATAGGTAATTTCGAAAAACTCCATATAAATATTGGAGAGGAGGGGCGATAAGGGGTTGCCCATAGCCATCCCAAAAACTTGTTGATAATACTCGTTATTGAAAGTGAATTTACAGTCTTTGATGCAAAGCTTAATGAGTTCCAAAACAATGTGTGAAGGTAGTGGCAGGTCATACTTATGTAATTCTTGGGAGAGAAAGTCAAGCATATCGTCAATCGGCACTTTTGTAAACAATGAACAAACATCAAAACTGATCAATTTATCGTTAGTTTCAGTACGTGCATTATTCAATTTTTCCGTAAGATCCATGGAATTTTTTACATGTGAATCAGAGATAGTTCCGAGAATGGGAGACAAGACTTTGACAAGCCATTTGGAGAGTTTATAAGTAATAGAGCCCACCGAGCTAATAATAGGGCGCATAGGGTTACCAGGTTTGTGGGTTTTAATAAGACCGTAAAGGTAGGGCAGAGCAGGTGAAGTGGACATGAAAAGCGGAATTAAGTCCTTATGATCTTTGAGAAGGCGTTTCAAGCCACTATTAAATGATTTGATGACGTCATCCTGCGGGTTCTTCCTAAGTTTGGTGTATGTGGCGGGGTCCTGGAGAAGCTCGTTCATCTTTCCGATGTAGTCCACTTTGTCCATAATAACTATGGTGTTAGCCTTGTCTGCTTTAGTAATATGGAGCCCCCCATCTTTTTTTAATTGTGAGAGGCTATTGCGAAAACGTTTAGGAAAGTTATCTTCGTAATTACCATTCGCCGCACTATAAACGAGGCCTTTAACTATGTTAAACAAATACTGAGGGAGATTACACTGTTTTTCAAAACACGCGAGACTGTAACAAATTTGTAAAGCCGAAGGTTTTTTAACAATAAAAAAGGACATACCATATCCAAGGGCACTTTTTGCATCGTCACTAATGTTTTTCGAAGAAAGGTTCAAAACACACTTTGAGCTTGCTTTTTTACTCCACTGACTATCTCGAATGAGACTTTTAATTTTTCGATCCAAAATGTTACGAAGTGAAGTAGTTCTCCGACGCAACTCGTTGTAAATTTCATCAAACAAAGGTTGGATCCACGGTTGGGGAATAACGGTTACAAAATTATGTTTGGCGATGTTTAAATTTTTGAAGGCGGACCACTCATTTTGTCTGGTGACTTCAATATGTTTCTTTAAAATTAATCTGCTGAAGTTGTTGAACGGATGGTCGTCAATTTGTCTGAGGCGAATCGGAAGCAGGGATTTGGGAAGAACTTGCTCCTCCAGACACTTAGTAAGAAACTTCCGTCGGATACGAATTGCATGCCCCTTCATTAATGTAGAAGAAAACACGGACACAAACGGAGACAAGAGAGGGAACAGCAAGCCGAAGGAACGCGTGGTGAGCATTATATGAAAATTATTTCACGAAAGTAACACGTGAAAAATATTTATGATGAATAAAACCACGAAGGAAAGGAAACACAAAATGGTGCTCAAGCGCTTTCGTCTAATGACATCCTCAGGAACACTGAAGTACATAAAAAGGTTAAGCCTATATAGAGGTTACAGAAAAAAAAAAGAAAAAATAAAACATACATATACACACACATATATATATATATATATATATATATACATACATATCTATATATACAAATACATACATACATACATACATACATATATATACAATAAACAGAGAAGTAAAAATAAAAAATAAAAAAAAAACCTTAAAGGATTACCAGTGAGGGGTACAGATTTGTAAGGAAAAATATCGATTTTTAGCACAAGATCAAATGGATTATAAAAATACAAATTTATACTGGAACTCTGCCCGGGTTTTAACACACTGCTGCCTATGGTCAGGTTTCGATATATATAAAAAAAAATAAAATGCAAATTAAAAGTTAATAAAGTAGAAGACAAGTTTACCAAAGATTTAATGTTTTACCCTTCTTATCTAAATCTGTTTTAAAGGAATTCAAAATAACAGGATCGAGTTGAAAAAGACCTTTGCTTATGTTGAAGTTATTTGAAAGTTGGATAATGGCAGACTCAAGAATATTTCTATTAACAATGTTGCTTGAATGGAATAAAACTGAAGCATTATTCCAATCAATACAGTGGGCTAACTCTGACAAATGGACAAAAAGGGCACTGGACAACTGTCCTGTTCTAACGGAATATTGATGCTGTTTTATACGTGTGTGCAAATCCTTTCCCGTCTGACCTATGTAAAAGGAATCACATTGTTTACAACCAATTTTATAGATAATGCCTGAATTATTGGTAGGGCTATTTTTTACTATGATATTTTTCACAATATTGTTATATGAAAATACTACATTAATCATCACTATAATTCCCTTCTTTTTCTTTAACCTCCTCCGACCTGTAGAAAAGTTTTTTTATGCCACTTTCGAAGAAATCCCTTGGTTTCGTGTTAAAAAAAGCGATCACTTCGTTTTCAATAGCGTCCCTGGATTGCAACTTTTGTCCATCTAGGTGGTGTTGCAGACTTCTGAATAAATGGTAGTCTGAAGGTGCGATGTCCGGAGAATAAGGTGGATGAGGCATTTTTTCCCAACCAAGTGCTTCCAATTGGTTAGTGGTGATTCGAGCAGTGTGAGGGCGCGCGTTATCCTGGTGGAGTAGAACACCTCTGCGATTAATTAATGCAAGACGTTTTTCTTGTAATGCCACCTTCAATCGTTGGAGTTGTTGGCAGTAGACTTCAGCTGTGATTGTTTGGTTATCTGGCAGAAGCTCAAAATGAATAATTCCTTGCATATCCCACCAAACGCATAGCAAAATTTTCTTTGGATGGGGTCCATTCCTTGGCTGAGGTTCACGCTTTGTTTCACGGCTAAGCCACTGATGTCGACGCTTAATATTGTTATAGAGGACACATTTTTCATCCTCAGTGATGATTCGATTAAAAAACGGTGTCTGCAGTTGCCGAGAATGCAGTGATGTGTAAATATCGATTCGATGTTGAAGATTCACTTGTGACAAATCATGCGGAACCCATTTTCCAACCTTCACTACTTTTGCTAACAGCTTCAAATGACGCTGAATGGTCATATGGCTAACGCCGAGTTGCAGGCCAAGTTCTCTTGCAGTTACCGTTGGGTTTTCCTCCACTGTTGCTTTCAGCAACTCTTCAACTAACTCATTTGGTCGTCCTGTTCGTTGATAATCTTTCAGACTGAAGTCTCCATTTCTGAACTTCTCAAACCATCTCCAAAACATCCATTCGTTCACAATATCATTTCCATAAACTCTTTGAATGTTTCTTGCGGATTCACTAGCGTTAGATCCTTTATGGAACTCATACAGCATTACATGTCGAATATGCTCTTTCGTGGGCTCCATGTTTTTTCAATTACTGTAATATCGTAGGGGTGGCGTTGTAACTGTATGAAAAACACCAGAGAAAATATTCATTAGCCTAATCCTACACTAGCCAAAGCCTACACTAGCCTAATTCATTCTGTATCATTCTGTATCGTGATAAAACATGTGCGAACCTGTCGCCGCGTATATTTTGCAACATTTCTAAAACTATTTTACATTATCTTGAGGTTATTCTATTATCTATCGTCCACTTTCTAATCGAGCAGAATTTATGTTACAACTGATATATATATATATATATATATATATATATATATATATATGAACAGAAGGATCAACACAACGGCAAACATTTTCATTTATTTGTACTTCAGACGTTTCGACAAATCATTTGTCATCATCAGTGAATTAAGTCTTAAAACCTTAAAACAAAAGTAAAAAGTGAAAAGTGAAAATTACATCAATACAATATTAAAACCATTAAAATTAAAACATTAAAGCAAAATGAAAATTGCATCAATACAAAATTAAAATCATTTGAATTTCATCACTATAAAAACTAAAATTAAATTAAATTACCTCAATAGGTAAATACACAATGTTTACATCCACCTCCATACTTGGCAAAGTCTAAGAGAACACTGGATGGTCAGAGAATTAGAAAGGGTATGTCTGTGAGAATCGGTTGGTTAGTTAAAAGAGTTGTAATTTGTAGGATGAGCTATTATTATTAAGGGAGGGTTTGTTTCTATAGATGTACAAAGATTCTAAAATTCTGAGTTCTGTAAGGTTATTGGATCTAGTTAAAATTTCAAACTGAGTTTTGTGAAGGGGATGGTCGTTTTCATTACTATGGTTTCTAATTGCAGATTGTGGAGGGCTACTGAGGGGACGGTTGGTACGGACTGACAAGCCCAAATGTTGAGAAAGGCGCACCTCCAGTTGGAGTTGAGTGCTGCCAATATACGCAGCCTTACAGCTGTCGCACGTGTATTTGTAAACAACATTGGGGCATACAGTTTTGGGGAATTCATCTTTGAACTTTAAATTTACAGCCAAATTGATGGGGTAGCTATGGGTTCCCCGTTAAGCCCAACACTAGCAAATGCATTTCTTTGCCATTACGAAGAAATTTGGTTGAAAAGTTGTCCTAGTAGTTTTAAACTCATATATTACAGAAGATACGTGGATGACACTTTCTTAATATTTAACCATCCTTCACACGTAAAACTTTTTCTTGATTATCTTAATAAACAACATAGTAATATTAAGTACACGTGTGAAAACGAAACAAATAATAGTTTACCTTTCCTGGATGTTTTAGTTAAACGGGCTCATAATAAGTTCCATACTTCACTATTTCGAAAACAAACTTTTACTGGCTTGGGAACCAATTATTTAAGTTGTATGTTTTATAATATAAGATTAGTGCTATAGTAACATTATTAACAAGAAGTTACCGTATTTGTTCGGATTACTTTTCGTTAAACGAAGAATTTAAATTTTTAAAACAGTACTTTATTAACAATTACTACCCTTCTCATCTATTCGATAACCAATTAAAGAAATTTTTAAATAACACTTTTGATACTAAACTCCCCATAACTACAGTACAAAAAGAAACCAGATATATTAAATTACCTTTTTATGGTTATTTATCATTGCGTATTCGAGGTGAATTGTCCAAACTGCTCAAGTCTAGTTATCCCCAAATAAATTTTAGATTCGCCTTCGTCAACCCACTTAAATTATCAAATTTTTTAAAGTTCAAAGATGAATTCCCCAAAACTGTATGCCCGAATGTTGTTTACAAATACACGTGCGACAGCTGTGAGGCTGCGTATATTGGCAGCACTCAACTCCAACTGGAGGTGCGCCTTTCTCAACATTTGGGCTTGTCAGTCCGTACCAACCGTCCCCTCAGTAGCCCTCCACAATCTGCAATTAGAAACCATAGTAATGAAAACGACCATCCCCTTCACAAAACTCAGTTTGAAATTTTAACTAGATCCAATAACCTTACAGAACTCCGAATTTTAGAATCTTTGTACATCTATAGAAACAAACCCTCCCTTAATAATAATAGCTCATCCTACAAATTACAACTCTTTTAACTAACCAACCGATTCTCACAGACATACCCTTTCTAATCCTCTGACCATCCAGTGTTCTCTTAGACTTTGCCAAGTATGGAGGTGGATGTAAACATTGTGTATTTACCTATTGAGGTAATTTAATTTAATTTTAGTTTTTATAGTGATGAAATTCAAATGATTTTAATTTTGTATTGATGCAATTTTCATTTTGCTTTAAGGTTTTAATTTTAATGGTTTTAATATTGTATTGATGTAATTTTCACTTTTCACTTTTTACTTTTGTTTTAAGGTTTTAAGACTTAATTCACTGATGATGACAAAAGATTTGTCGAAACGTCTGAAGTACAAATAAATGAAAATGTTTGCCGTTGTGTTGATCCTTCTGTTCATCTGTAAGCTCCGTTTCCCTAAGGAGAAGTCAATAGCTTTGATATATATATATATATATACATATATATATATATATATATATATATATACACTAGGGTGACAACTTCCTATAGGGAAAAAATTTGAAATTCAAAAAAATTTGCCGGCCATTTGTCCAATGCTGCCACCCTATGAGGAAGCACCGTAGACGAAATCTCATGGAATTCGGAAAGCATTTAGGGGTGCCTCGAGTCACATGAATGAAACTGTCGCGCGGAAGAAATTTCAAGAATGAACGAGTTTCGACAACGCTTCAAAAACAAAAATGTTTCGAGAATGCAAGTGTATTATATAATTTAATAGAATTGTTTCCTTTATTTCATACTATAGATTATGCAAATCGATTAATTTATTTCATTAAATTAAAATTTTCATAAGTAAATCGTTAAATAATATGATGTGTATCAATCTTTGGATGATCAGCTTTTGGTGCTTCAAGTTCATTTTGCATACGACTGCCTGACTGAAAACAACGCTTAGAAGTTCTCTCCCGATTCTTGTAAGATATCTAAGGTAATATTTTTTATTTTGATACATTGATTATATTATTATTGGAAATTGTTCTAGAAAAGTTTCATTAATTGTTGGCATAGTTTGATGTTTAAATTATATAAATTTGGAACTGAATTTGATTTCCTATGATAATATATATACGATCGCACAGGAATCAGTCATCGTTCAGCACACCGGATTATCGAAGCTACGGCTAGAAGCCTCGGCCATAACACAAAAACTCGCGCTCAACTATGAAACCATTAGAAAATCACGAGAAAGGCTCCGTTCGGCGACGGCAGAAAAGATTAAACAAAGGTTCACACCCAACGAAGTGCTCACTGTTCACTGGGACGGAAAAATTCTACCAGACGATGAAGGTAGTCGGTGTGACCGACTAGCCATTTTCGTAACCGGAGTTGATACCGAGAAGCTCTTGGGTGTACCTAAGCTGACATCAGGAATGGGTGAGGTCATCGCCTCGGTGGTACATGCTGCGCTCAAAGAATGGACTGTGTCAGAAAAGGTATCAGCTATGAGCTTCGACACTACAGCTTCAAATACTGGTTACTTGTCTGGGGCATGCGTAATTTGGGAGCAGAAACTCGGCCGCCGACTTATACCTTGCATGTCGCCATCACATCCTAGAACTTGTCGTTGAGAAGGCGTACATGGAATGCATGGGACCATCATCTGGTCCAGATATCCTCCTATTCTCCCGCTTCAAAGAGACGTGGAATACAATTTGCCAAGATAAGTACAAGACCCTGTCAGACCTTCCATCGAGTCTGAATGAGAATCGAGAAGAACTGATCGCTTGCTGGAATCTATATCTGACAAAACATCAGCCGAGGGATGATTACCGTGAATTCTTGGAGTTGTCGATTACAATCCTTGGAGGTAATTTACCTAACTTTAGGTTTCGGCGACCTGGAGCACTTCACCGAGCACGTTGGATGGCAAAAGTAATTTATTCATTAAAAATCCTGCTGCTTTCCCATCAGTTCAGACTTACAACTCGTGAAATGTCTGGCTTAAAACGATTTGTATTTTTTGCCCTGGAGTTATATGTCAGCGCGTGGTTCACGGCCAGCAGTCCTTCATCTGCTCCCGCGAACGATTTGAAGCTTCTTCAAGACCTAGCAAAGTACCACGATGAAAAGATCTCAGCATCCTGCCTTAGTGTTCTCGGTCGTCACTTATGGTACCTCAGCGAGTACTTGATTGGTCTCGCACTCTTTGATAAAGGTATCAATGCAACGACGAAAAAGAATATCGCTCGATCAATCCTCGAAAAAGAAGCTGCTGAAAATCCTCCAAAGCGAGCCCCAATACCTGCTGTTTCTTCCATTTCAACAAAGCAGCTCTCGGACTTTGCCTCGAAAGGATCAAAGCTTCTCTTTGAACTTCTAAAAATTAATGATGGTTTCTTGTCCAAGGAACCAGAGACCTGGCCGGATGACGAAGATTTCAAGACTGGTTTGACTATAGTTGAAGGACTAAAAGTCGTCAATGACATGGCAGAGAGGGGAATTGCCTTGATCCAGGCCTTCAGTACAAAGATTACGAAGAATGAAGAACAGCGCCAACATCTCTTGCAGGTTGTTGAGGATCATAGGAAGTCTCAGCCTGGTACATTGAAAAAGGGGTATGGCTTGAGGAAATGCAAGAATTAATAGGTGGTCTACAATTGAATGAAAGACACCCTGGAATATATTTAGTAAATATATTATTTACTTATTACGATTGGAGTACGCCTGCACTTAAACCTTATGAACTAAAACTAATGTTTATTTACATTAATTAAAAAAAATATTAATTTATTTTTACTAGGTAATGAATAATTAATTTTTGTTATAAGGAGAATTATTTACCTCACTTGAGACACCCTTAAATATTATCTGAATGACCTAATATTTACAGTACATTGTTTTCTCATGTAGTAGCAGCATTGAACAAATGGCCAATAAAAAACTCCAACATTCGATTTTTATTGTCACCCTAATATACACTGTATATTAGGGTAGTCCATAACTATATAGGGGAATTTTTTTTAATATTTCCTAGCTCCCACCAACTGAAGTTATGAGGTTCTGTGCGAAAATGTTGCAGGTAAATTTTCGTTTCGATCAGTTCATATTTAGGGGTCGCTCACGAGTTTCAAAATTTATCCTTCTATCACTGTACTTGGTATTATATGGTATGCACTACAGCTCCACCGCCTCTGGGTCCCCACCCCCATCCACGAGCTGATGGATGAGTACTATTCGTTCTACGATGGGGGTGTCATGGTTGGCAACCACTAATTGTCGCCCAGTAAAAGAGCTTTTTCTGGCATCCGAAAACTTCCAACGATGCTCCGACACTACTTGCAGCAGATACTGCAGCTGCCCTTCGTCTTTGTTGTGGCGGCCGTTGTACTTTTGGACGAAGGCCACAGCTCGCTCAGCGTAGTCATTCACCACTCTGAGGTTTTCCACAACCCTAAGCGCCGCCTGAAACTCCTCAATTTTTTTCCTCTTCATCCGGATCTTTGTTCAAGAAACCTGCAGACAATTGCAGTCGTTCGAAGAACCTCATCGAATTCTTCGTCACAAGGCTCTCCAAAGAGGATCTGAGAGGCGGGTTGACACGCTTTGGAATCTGCTTTTCACCCTCTTTCTTGTATAGGGCTGCAACCATCCGACGTTTCATTGCAGCTGGAACATCGGCATCGAAGAAGGCCAATGGAATCATTTCCTCAGAGAGGTACCAAAGCTGTCCTGCCAGCTTCTGGCTGGCTGCTTTGGAGATTTTCTGCTGTGGATACGACCTCAATGATTCCAAGAGGCAAAGGTCCTGGACTGGAGCGGAAGCGGCCATCGGAGCAGTGACCCAGCCTTCAGGTAGACTGTCACAGCGAAGATGCTCATGTTCATGTCTTGCAAGCATGTTTTCTCTTTCGGTGTGAGATGTTACAATTGCTCCCGGAACATCCACATCTTGATAGAATACAGGACCTTGCACATCCAACGAGCGTGATGCATCGCACCTGGGCGCTTGAATCGAATCGGCGATTCAAGATTTCCACCAAGGAAGACAATGGCGATTTCAAAAAATTCCTTGTAATCGTCTCGGTACGTTTCGCGCCGGATTTGGTCTTTGGTGAACTTCAGAAGTTCTTCTCTGACTGGTAATAAGGAAAGACCAACAGTGGGGTTGTCGACACCTGTTTGGAACTTGCTTTTTTCGATGTAGTTCCACTGTTGCTGATATCTCTTGAATAACAGAACTTTAGGACCAAAAATTGCGTCATGACACTCCGTGAACGCGGCGGCGACAACTAGCTCCATGATATGATGCCTGCATGCAAAGTAGAGCAGCTCTTTCTGCAACTTCTGCTCTAGGATCAAACAACATCCTGAGTGACAGCCAGTGTTAGCAGCGGCACCGTCGAAACACATCCCCACCACTCTTTCACTTAGTCCCCAAAGTTGCAAGAGATCAAACACCGCTTGTGCCTGATGCTGTCCACTTCCCGAAGCTATTTTTGGCACTCCGAAGAGCTGGTAGTTGCCATCTGAGGTGAACACTAAGACGGGAAGCCGGTCCATCTGCTCGTTGTTGGTAAGGTTTAGCAGAAGCTTTCCGTCCCAATGCACCACCACTGGTCCGGAATGGAATCCTTTTTGGACCGATTGAGCCTGCTGCTTGCGATGATGCTCTCGGCTGCGCTTCACAGAGGATCGGCTGAAAGTCACTTCCTCGAGGTTGTGGCCAAGGCTGCGAGCTGTTTCCGATACAATGTAAAGCGCCAGCATCGGGTCACTCACCCCCGTCCTGTCTGAGGCTGAAAATAATTCTGAGTTGAAAATATTCTTGGTCTGGCGTGTTCTGTTTTGAGGGGAAGAAGGACAACCTCCAGTGGCTCCCTCAAGAAACTCGTCATCGGCAGAGCTTGAAGAAGCAAGTTAGGCTGTTTGGGATGTCGAGGCTTGGTCTTTGACTGCTTTCCTCTTTCGGACGTCTTCCTCTGCTTTCCGCTTTGTAACCTTCTGCTCGTTCTCCGCCAATTTTTTGTCGACGGAGCCCATTGTGCCACGCCGACCGGGCTCTCATTGAGCGAGAAGGAAGTCGCGATCTTCTTGAAACTGGATCATCTGGAGAGCGTTTCCATGTGCAATGTTGAACAAGTTGTTCAGCTTGCTTTTGAAAGACGTCTCGTTTTGGACTTTTTTGGATTTCGCCTTCCCGTGTTCTTTTTCAAAGCCTGCCACTCTTTGAACAAGACCAAGAGCTTCTCCAAACGGGTCCTTCCTGCGTGTTGGTATGAGGGCTCGTTCCCAAAATGAGAAAACTTCCTCCAGCACTTTTTCGGCGCTTTGTTTAGTGTCTTTCTTATTCACAACATGATGGTGCAAAAAAACACCTAGGACCTGACCATTTGAAGGCAATTTACTACCTAAAATCTTTTGGTCCGGTTTGTCCAACAAGTAAAAACCACGTGTTTTTCACGTGACCGTCGCCGTAAGTAAATGTTACCAATATAAACCAATGTATGGTATACCAATATCTATTAAAATCTATTTTATATAGCTATATTTGACACTCCAACCTGTGAAAGAGCAGAAAACGGCATTACTTAGCACCTGTAATAGATCATAGTAATGAGTGACTCAGAGAAGAACATGTAACCCCATGAGCGACCACTAATTATGCACCGATGGGAGTGAATATTTTCACAATTTATTTTCTGCTATAGTGACAGACTGGGCGGATGGGAGCTGGAAAATTCGAAAGTTCGATTTTATGGATCACCCTAATATATATATATATATATATGATATAAAAACCCACAAGGAAACAGAAAAAAATATTCCAAGGCCTTTCATGTATTCACAGCAATACACCTCGTCAGGCATTGGAATATTTTTTTTTTTCCGTGTGGTTTTGCATCATTCACTCATTTCACGTGTTTAAGCGTGAAATTCATCCCATATATATATACATATACACACACTGTATATATATATATATATATATAAATATAATAATAAACAGGAACACCAGAGAAAATACAAACATCCTTCAAGGTTTAATAGTACCAACGTTTCGGAATGCACTAATTCCATCTTCAGGGCTAAAACAATAAAATTCCAAATCACATACAAAATACAAATTGCTTAATAACAATTTAAAATAAACTTAAAAAATTATAAAAAGTTACTGCCTCCTTCTGGTTAGGAGGCAGTAACGGATCTGTCATTTGCAGTAGTTTCTTCTATACTACTCTCCGAGTTCTTCTTTAGTGGCTCGGAAGATTCTGAGAGGCTTATTAAATTCTTTGAGGTTTCTCCCCAATTCTTCTTGTAACGTATCGGGAGATTTTAATGACTAAGTTTTCTGAAGAGAGCACGGCTCGAAGGAGAAGATAAAAACCTTTTCTTTACTGTAATTTACTGCTAAAATATTACAGGTAATGCTCAGCCTCGTAGTTGGTATCAGAATGAACATGGAAGAAGTTATTGGGGTTTATATACCCCGATTCTACTAACATCATCATTATTAAATGTTGAAGAGGCTGCATTATTTTTGCACAATATATGAAAATAAAGTAAATCGTTTAGGTGTAGTAATGTTTAAACGAATAAACAAGATATTTGATGGTGAAGCCATATTTTTATCTTAAACCGCGTATTTTCAGATCTGATGTTATCATGATCTGCCAAGTTAACAAAAAGTGAATTTGAACTATGCATCTTTACACTAAAATATGCATATGAGTAAAAATTAAAGGTTTAAGATTTACAATTAAATGATTAGGCAAGACATGACTTCATCTTTTATAACAAAGAGAGAATGTATACAAAATATGAACATTGCAAAAAGTTTCTCAGAATTCATTATTAAGCTAAATCTAAAAATTATTAAGAAATTTAAAAAAAAGAGCAAGTCATCAATTATTTGGCAAAGTAGAAAGCACATCAAAATTTATCCCAACGGAAAAACAATAATATCGCCGAGTGTACATTCCTAAATGGCGACATAATGTCGTGTCGGACATTTAGTACAATCTAAGTACATCACTGAGTACGGTGTAATTTTGGTTTATTACAATTATGTTTACAATTACGGATTAATTTACATTCGCTTATTATCGTTAATTATCGTTATTAAAATACATTAATTATTTTATATTAAATTATTACTTAAAGTACATTAATTACATTTAAATTATTATCATTAATTACAGTTTCATTTTAAAGTACGGTACATCAATTACATAATTAAGTACATTAGTCACTTACAATTCTTACAGTGCTTTTATATTTATGTATGGTTATTAGTACAACACACAGTACATGGGCACATACGGTATATATTTATATATACATGACACACATGATTTAACATAACGCATGATAATGTGTTATAGATTGGAATTAGAGCGAGAAGAGATTTTTCGTTTTCAGATGTTCAATTTATGCTGTGATCATCGAATTGCGTACACTTGCATAAGCATTTTCGAGTTCATTGCAAGAGGTGAACGCACTTAAAAGAAAGAGTAAAAAGAATACATGTGAACGTACTTACAGTACATGTAAGGTAATTATGTACGTCCTCAGTGGACATGTACGAATGCCTAAACTATTGTACACATATTGGTAGTCAGACAATAGGTAGCTGAATGAATAATTAATAAAATTAACAAAAGATAAAGGTCAAGAAGGGACATGGATGTATGAATGAACAACATTTACATAATGACGTATAGAGTGGAATGGTTTTTATTATTATGTTAAAGAATTTACCATACATTGAATACGAAAGATATCCACATACTAAATACGTGATTCAGTATTCAAGGTATAGAAAACGTGAAGGGAATTAGGTTACTTTTATGACGTCATTATTGGGAGAAATTAAAGGAGACGAATTAGAGACAAAGAGTGGGTATTAAGGACTAAGTCCAACTACGGGTTCCAATCCTGTTATAATAAATTCTCTAACAAATGCAACAAATGGCAATATGAATACGACTAAACGATAGAAATAGTAGGTCGCATGGTTATGACACTGAAACAAAATAGAAAGCAACAAATAAAATTTTTATCCAAACTCGCATCAGGTGACTTTGGTTCCTCATGTAAAAATGATTATGGATTAGTCATTGTTCATTTTTACAGGGCTCATCCCTTAAAAATGATATTAATACAATAATATAATACAATACAATTGAGAAAATAACATCTTAACGAATTCAAATTAGATGATGACGAATTTTTCATTACAATACAAATTTTATACAGAACGAGTGAGTTCGGGTGATTGGGTACAACGCACAGTAATCAAATCTTTAACATGACACTTGCTTAGAGAGTTATTATAAAATATAAAAATTCAAAGATTAATAATTTAATTTTATACAAACAGAATAAAATGATTAATAAGTTAATTTTAGACAAACAATGATATTATTAAATTAGTTATCATTATTGTACAGTTAATAAACTAATTTTATTGACTAGTGTAGGTGAAAATCGAATTACGTAGTGGATGATGCATAGATAGGCTGACCATACGTACCGTTTTGAACGGGACAGTACCGTTTTGTATGGGTTTTTGTATGGGTTCTGTCACTGAAGAATAATTGTAAGCTCAATATGTTTATGTACTTACTTTTTCATGAATACAGAATATTACATAACCCCCGTCCCTTTTTTGCCATCCCAATGTCCCATTTTTGTCTCAAGGAAATATGGTCAGCCTATGCATAGACCTCTGGTCTAGTGTGTATTTGTGTGTACTAAGTACAGAGTGTAGTGGTTGGTGATATGTCCAAATGGGGAAAAGGGATTTATTGTCGAAGTTATACGTAAATGCGCATATGTATATATACGTGTATGTAGAACATGAGTATTGAGTATGTGGATTATGAGAGTGATTGGTTCATCCCGTGAAGAACTAGACCATTAGTGGCCATTGGTGGATTAGGATTATATCTGTATATATATTTATTTATATATACTTTAAGGAACAGTTTAGCTTTGATTAAAATAACTTAATAAATACATGAGCAAAAATTTATATATAGGAAGCAAAAATGATTAAGATTAAATTAAATAGCACTAACACGCAATGAAATAGTTTATTGTGATATCCAATGATTTTTAGCATAGGGTTTGTATATATAGTATATATAGTGGGCATACATGTGTGTGTGTGTGTGTGTGTGTGTGTAAGGATTCGGGAAGTTTACGAATTAACAAAGTTATATAATAACACTGGTCAACAATTTTTTTCATCAGAGTAAAGTTTGTAGTGGCTGGATAGCATTTTTCACGCTGATTCCAAAACTGCATTCAGATTTTTTCTAGCACGTATAGTTTTCAAGATGAAGGCATATATATAACTACACAGATTTAACCATTTTAAATAGGCAAAATACTAATATTTCAACATTTGATTGTGTTTATTTTATTGTGATTTTTTAGTTTATTCATCTTATTTATTTCAATTATCTTAATTATACATCTTATGTATTTCAGGTGTGAGCTTTTACGTCTAGCAGCATTGTGATTCAGGCAACAACGCCGTGCTTTGTGTGTCAAAAGATCAGTCCAGTCCAAGAACTTGTTGTGTCAAGTTGGTGTACATTTTTTGAATTTATAGTTTGCTCAGGTCAGTCAACATGCCTCGACAATGTAAGAATGACCCCGACAAGTTCTGTTTCGTATGCGGCCAGTTGACAACTAAAACACAGCGACGAAGTATTACAACCGACATTAAGAAAATATACAAGCTATACTTGGTTGCCATCTAGGTGACCAAGATAAACCATGGGCGCCACATCAAATCTGTTCTGGCTGTTCAAATTGATTACGTGATTGGCTTAACAAAAAGAAAGCTTCAATGCCATTTGCCATACCCATGATATGGAGGGAGCCGAGAGATCATCATGAAGACTGTTATTTTTGTAGTGTGAACTTAATGGGGTTTTCTGCCAAGAACAAACACCAGATTGTATATCCAAACTTGGATTCAGCACGTAGACCAGTAAAACATGATGAAACATTGCCCATTCCAATTCCCCCAAGTGATAGGCTAGATTCTATCATAGATGACATGGAAAGTGATGAAGGTGCAACTGGCGTTTCCCGACCATCTACAGAACCAGAGTACACTTTTGAAGGTAGACATTTAGAGCCTAAAAAGTTAACCCAAGGACAGTTGAATGATCTTGTTAGAGACTTATCGCTGTCTAAAGAGAAATCAGAGCTTCTCGCCTCAAGACTAAAGGAGAACAATTTACTTGAGAACAATGTTCGTATTAGTTACTACCGAAAGCGGAATTTTGAATTAACAGCATTCTTTTCAGTAGAGGGTCCTCTCTGTTATTGCCATGACATCAATGGACTATTCACAGCCATATCTCAGACGTATGTGGCATCTGAGTTGCGCCTCTTTATTGATTCGTCGCAGAGAAGCCTGAAAGCAGTTCTTTTGCATAATGGTAATATAATGCCATCCATCCCCATTGCCCATTCCGTCCATCTAAAAGAGACATATGACAATATGGATATACTACTTAAGGCAATCAAATACGACAGTCATCAATGGAATGTTTGTGGAGATCTAAAAGTTATAGGAATGCTTATGGGTATGCAGTCAGGATTCACAAAATTTTGTTGTTTCCTTTGCCTGTGGGACAGTCGCGCCACTATAGAACATTACACCAAAAGTGACTGGCCACTTAGGTATACATATGTCCCAGGGATAAGCAATGTCCAGTCTGTCCCTTTAGTGGATCCCCAAAAGATCTATCTGCCACCTCTTCACATTAAACTTGGTTTAATGAAGAATTTTGTTAAAGCAATGGGTAAAGTCAATTCTGAAGGGTTCCAATACCTTTCAAGGAAATTTCCGAAGGTTACTGCAGCAAAATTGAAGGAAGGAATTTTTGTTGGGTCACAAATAAGGGAGGTTTTGAATGACACTGAATTTGAAAAAGTCCTAAGTCCGCTGGAATTGAAGGCTTGGCTGGCGTTCAAATGGATATGTGAAAACTTTCTTGGAAGCAACAAGTCACCTGCGTATAAGGATGGCGTCAAGAACCTCCTTGATGCCTTCAAAGAAATGGAGTGTCGAATGTCGTTAAAAATTCACTTCCTGCATTCCCACTTAGATTTCTTTCCTGAAAACCTTGGTGCAGTGAGTGACGAGCAAGGAGAGCGCTTCCATCAAGATATTCAGATGATGGAGAAGCGCTACCAAGGATATTGGAATGAAAGCATGATGGCGGACCATTGTTGGATGCTGTATCGTGACAATCCAGGCCAAATTTACAAAAGGAAATCACACTCACAGCGCTTTTAATAAAATAATGTATATATTCTTTATTTATAAGTACATTGAATAAGGTATATGATGTATTTGTTGTTTAGCATTCCTAAGTGTGATCTATACATCCATAAATTTTCTTATAGCAATATCAAAAACTTAAAAATATCAAAACAGTGTATCTATATAACTATACGTGCTAGAAAATAAATAAAACCAGATTCGGAATCAGCGTGAAAAATGCATTAAGAAAAGTGTGATCATGTTTGTGATGAGAAAAAAGTTTCAGTTTGTTGGCCAGTGTATTTTAACGACAATTACTTAATATTAATCGAATAAAAAAAAAATATATATAAAAATTGAAAATAGAAATCAATTATAAACTATAATGAACTAACGTGAAGGTATAGGGTCGATACTCTTAAAAAAATAAAAAATAAAGTTTGGGGTACTACATTCGGGGGTATTGAGTGACTAAGCGGGGAGATATGTCTGAAATTGACAATACGTCTTTTCGTGAGCACTTGGCTCTTTAGAAAAAGATTCATTGTCGCACTGCTTATAACAAAAATTAAAGGAGTTCAAACAATTGAAGGGACGGCATGTTCCTCCCCATAGTAATTTAAAAAGGAAGCCATTGGGACGTGATTGATTAATTATTCCACAACTATTATCATCATATATACATTACAATAATTATCAAATTCATTATAAACAATTGTAAAAACGGTTTTGGTTACAAATAATAAAATATACAATTTTACCTATATATTTATATACGTAACAACTGCATGCAAAAAGGAGACAAATCGGTCAATTTCCTTCTTACAACAAAAAAAAGGTTGAACTATAGACACAAACCGGTCAATTCAGGTTGAATTTAATATTCTTTTACAACAAAAAGAAAGTTTGAATTAAATTCTCTTAAACAACCAAAAAAAGTTGAATTCAATTGACTGCATTGAAATGACTTGGGACTTGAAAACTGACTTGGGACTAGAAAACTGACTTGGGACTTGATACTGAGACTTGAAACTAACTTCAAATAAAACTGACTTCAAATAAAACTGACTTCAAATAAAACTGACTTTAAATAAAAATGACTTCAAATAAAACAAACTGACTTCAAAACTGACTGAAACTGACTTCAAATAAAACAAACTGACTTCAAAACTGACTGAAACTGACTTCAAATAAAACTGACTTTAAACAAAAATGACTTCAAATAAAACAAACTGACTTCAAAACTGACTGAAACTGACTTCAAATAAAAGAAACTCACTTCAAAACTGACTGAAACTGACTTCAAAACTTACTGAAACTTCGAAACTACTTTAAACTGATTAACTTGGAACTGACTAACTTGGAACTGACTGACTTGTAACTGACTGACTTGAAACTGACTGACTTGGAACTGACTGACTGACTGACTTGGAACTGACTAACTTGGAACTGACTACAACTGTCTTTGGACTGACTACGACTGTTTTGGGACTGACTACAACTGTTTTGGGACTGACTACAACTGTCTTCAAACTGACTACAACTGATTTGGAACTGAAACTGACTTGCAACTGACTACAACTGTCTTGAAACTGACTGACTGACTGTTTGACTGACTTGAACTGACTTAAACTGACTTTCTGACTTGAACTGCTATCAAGTATTTCTACAAATCTCTGGGGCGGTTGTCCCTCTGGATGCAACCTACTGACTTGAACTGCTATCAAGTATTTCTATAAATCTCTGGGGCGGTTGTCCCTCTGGATGCAACCAACTGACTTGAACTGCTATCAAGTATTTCTATAATCTCTGGGGCGGTTGTCCCTCTGGATACAACCTACTGACTTGAACTGACTGGAAACTGACTTGGACTTCAAAATGACTTAAACTTCAAAATTATTTAAACTTCAAAATGACTGAAAACTTAAAAATGACTGAAAACTGTCTTGAGACTCACTGAAAACTGACTGAAAACTGACAGGAACTGAAACTGACTGAAATTGACTGCACTTGAATTCTATCAAGTGGAGTCTATTAATCTCTGGGTTTGGTTGTCCCTCTTGGAAGCAACCAACTAACTGAAACTAATTGAAATGGACTGCACTGAACTGCTATCAGTGGAGTCTACTGAAACTGAAACTGACTTGCACTTGAACTGCTATGAAGTGGGACTATTAATCTCTGGGGTTTGGTTGTCCCTCTTGGATACAACCAACTGAAACTGTCTGAAAACTGATTTGCAACTTATTTGCAACTAAAACTGACTTGGAACAGATTTGCAACGGATTTGCAACTAAAACTGACTCGAAACTCCTTCAAGTATCTCTATAAACTATAAACTCTCTATAAACTCTCTCTTTCTTAATTTGCAAGTCAATTCAATTGAATAATTTGAAAAAGAAATTGTAAACAAAAATACGAAATGTAAACACATTTCACTCGAATGTACGCGAAAGTACAATAATATTATGTTTGTTACATAAAATAAAATTATTCTGTACTAACTATAACAGTTAAAATAACTCTGTGAAAATAACTCTGAAAATAACTGTGACATTTAACTCTGTGACAATAACTCTCTGACAATAACTAAAAATTTACTTTTGTGAAAATCAACTTCTGTGACAATTGAATTCTGTGAAAATTACTGTTTCAATAAAAAAAAATTATCACTGGTGTCTGAAATGTTCACTGTGTTTCTTGTAAATTCTGGCTTCATACTAATTAACTGTTAATAATACTGACTTTTCAAATGTTTACAGATTACTTTTAAAAAAAAAACTCTGCACTTAACAAGATTCCTACGGCGAAATCCTTGACGTGTCCTGAAGACGTGTCTTGCTGGCTACTTCTAGCTGAGACGAGACGTGGACAACTTGGAGTCGTTACACACCGGTTCAAGGGTTTATGTGACGAACTAGAAGTCGTGACACGCCGGCCAAATGGTGGGTCTTATTATCCTGGTAGTAGGGTCGCCAAATGTTAACCCCTTCGTCTATGGCCCTGGGTTGGTTCGAAGTCGACGGGGGTTCTGGTTAGGAGGCAGTAGTTTCTTCTATGCTACTCTCCGAGTTCTTCTTTAGTGGCTCGGAGGATTCTGAGAGGCTTATTAAATTCTCTGAGGTTTCTCCCCGATTCTTCTTGTAACGTATCGGGAGATTTTAATGACTAAGTTTTCTGAAGAGAGCACGGCTCGAAGGAGAAGATAAAGACCTTTTCTTTACTGTAATTTACTGCTAAAATATTACAGGTAATGCTCAGCCTCGTAGTTGGTATCAGAATGAATATGGAAGAAGTTATTGGGGTTTATATACCCCGATTTTACTAACATCATCATTATTAAATGTTGAAGAGGCTGCATCATTTTTGCACAATATTTGAAAATAAAGTAAATCTTTTAGGTATAGTAATGTTTAGACGAATAAACAAGATATTTGAGGATGAAGCCATATTTTTATCTTAAACCGCGTATTTTCAGATCTGATGTTATCGTGATTTGCCAAGTTAACAAAATGTGAATTTGAACTATGCATCTTTACACTAAAATATGCATGTGAGTAAAAATTAAAGGTTTAAGATTTACAATTAAATGATTAGGCAAGACATGACTTCATCTTTTATAACAAAGAGAGAATGTATACAAAATATGAACATTGCAAAAAGTTTCTTAGAATTCGTTATTAAGCAAAATCTAAAAATTATTAAGAAATTTAAAAAAAAAGAGCAAGTCATCAATTATTTGGCAAAGTAGAAAGCACATCAAAATTTATCCCAACGGAAAAATAATGATAACGCCGAGTGTACAATCCTAAATGGCGACATAATGTCGTGTCGGACATTTAGTACAATCTAAGTACATCACTGAGTACGGTGTAATTTTGGTTTATTACAATTATGATTACAATTACGGATTAATTTACATTCGCTTATTACACCGGTCTGCATGAAAATCGATTTCTTTATTTTGAGTTGTGATTCTGAAGCAGTTCGCTGCGCTGAATTAAAAAATGTTACCAGTTTTTTTCTATCACCCACAGTTTTAAAGTTATTAGCAAAACAATTTTGGGGCGTTTTGTAATTTTTTACCTTTTTTATCTTTAATTAATTTCGTTTTTTCATATTTTTCAGATAGATAATTCTAACATTACGTCTTTAAAATTTTAATAATGGCTTTTAGAGGATGTACCCATAGTCCAGACATATTTTGTTATATTTGTGGTCGATATGTTGTTGTAAAACAAAGGACAAATGTAACGACCTTCATTAAAAGAGCTTATCATGCTGATTTTGAAATTAAATTAGGAGATCAAGACAAAAGTTGGGCCCCACACAAGGTTTGTCTTACGTGTGTTGCGGCACTAAGGAATTGGAGCAAAGGTAAAAAGAAAAGTTTGCCATTTGGGATCCCTATGGTATGGCGCGACAATGATGATGTTTATTAACAGCCAACAGCTGACCGAGATCCTAAACCATTAACCCAAGCCGAACTAAATGACTTAGCCGGGGATTTGAATCTGCCTAAGGACTCTGCAGAACTTTTGGGGTCTAGATTGCAGGAGAACAATTTATTAGCATCCGACACATACTTCGCTTGGTACAGAAATCGTGAGAAAGACTTCGTGCCTTTTTTCGAAGAAGATGGTCCCTTGGTATTTTGCAAGGACATCACAGGATTAGTGTGCAAGCTAGGCATCGAATACGAAACCAGTGACTGGAGGTTGTTTATAGATTCCTCTAAAAGGAGTGTTACTGCACAACGGTAACAAATATGCATCAATCCCAGTGGCCCATTCTACTCATTTAAAAGAGACCTATGATAACATGAAACTGCTTCTGGAAAAAATTCAGTATCAAAATCACAGATGGATATTGTGTGGTGATCTCAAAGTCCTTTGCATGTTACTTGGGCAGCAATCAGGATACACTAAGATGTCATGTTTCATCTGCGAATGGGATAGTCGAGCACGTGACCAGCACTGGATGAGGAAAACTTGGCCTCCTAGAGAGAATCTTACCCCAGGATCAAAGAACATTTTACATGAACATCTAGTTGAACCAAATAAAATCCTCCAATCACCCTTGCACATTAAGTTAGGCTTGATGAAGCACTATGTCAAAGTATTGAATAGAGAAGGTGAGTGTTTCAAGTACATTTGTTCAAAATATCCAAAGATTAGCTACGAGAAAATAAAGGAAGGTGTTTTTATAGGTCCTCAGATTAGAAAGTTATTGACAGACGACCATTTCCTGAACACAATGACCGAAAAAGAAAAAGAAGCATGGCTTGGTTTCAAAGATGTTGTTGAAAACTTCTTGGGAAACTACAAAAGCCAAAATTATGAAAGACTGGTGGAAAATATGCTTAAAAAGTTTTGCGCCTTAGGCTGCAACATGAGCCTGAAAGTTCACTTCTTATTTTCGCATCTTGACCGTTTTCCCGAAAATCCCGGAGATGTCAGTGAGGAGCAAGAGGAACGATTTCACCAGGACATCAAAACCATGGAAAGAAGATATCAAGGAAGATGGCATACAAATATGATGGCGGATTACTGCTGGTGTCTGCAACGAGATCAGCCTAACGCACAGCATAAGAAAACATCAAAGAAGCACCGGTTTAGTCGCCATTAGTCAGATCTACCTTCGTAGTCTTAAGTCTTTGGAATAAGTCCTGAAATGTTTGCAAGTAAAGAAGGTAAATATATTTTGTTTCTTTCAGTTATTTTTTTATTCTTTCATAAACAAGCAATATGCTTGTCCAATAGCTAGGAGCTATTTAATTCTGCTTTAATTAGGTTTTACTATCACCTAAAGATTTCGTGCTACAAGGGGTGTTGTAATACCTCATCTGCCCCCAAATGTTAACCACCCATTGATGGGAGGGGAGAGAGTATTTTGCTGGGAACGGGACTGGTTGTTATATACATTTACCCTACATTATTATGTAAGCGTTACTGTAGTCTATAACAACAAAATTTATGGTTTAGCATGTGCAATCCAATGTTGGTCTCGATAAGATGGTTCACATTTGGGAATAAATGGGGGATTTATGACACACCCTGGTAAGAAAACCATACCTGAAAGGGAAAAACTAACTATATTTTTGAGATCAGCGCACTCAAATTATATAGAATCACCAACTAGTTTGTAAAAATCGATCGACAAGTTTTCAAATGTGTGCTGGTGTTATCGTTAATTATCGTTATTAAAATACATTGATTATTTTATATTAAATTATAACTTAAAGTACATTAATCACATTTAAATTATTATCATTAATTACAGTTTCATTTTAAAGTACGGTACATCAATTACATTATTAAGTACATTAGTCACTTACAATTCTTACAGTGCTTTTATATTTATGAATGGTTATTAGTACAATACAGAGTACATGGGCACATACGGTATATATTTATATATACATGACACACATGATTTAACATAACGCATGATAATGTGTTATAAATTGGAATTAGAGCGAGAAGAGATTTTTCGTTTTCAGATGTTCAATTTATGCTGTGATCATCGAATTGCGTACACTTGCATAAGCATTTTCGAGTTCATTGCAAGAGGTGAACGCACTTAAAAGAAAGAGTAAAAAGAATACATGTGAACGTACTTACATGTAAGGTAATTATGTACGTCCTCAGTTGACATGTACGAATTCCTAAACTATTGTACACATATTGGTAGTCAGACAATAGGTTGACAATAGGTAGCTGAATGAATAATTAATAAAATTAACAAAAGATAAAGGTCAAGAAGGGACATGGATGTATGAATGAACAACATTTACATAATGACGTATAGAGTGTAATGGTTTTTATTATTATGTTAAAGAATTTACCATATATTGAATACGAAAGATATCCACATACTAAATACGTGATTCAGTATTCAAGGTATGGAAAACGTGAAGGGAATTAGGTTACTTTCATGACGTCATTATTGGGAGAAATTAAAGGAGACGAATTAGAGACAAAGAGTGGGTATTAAGGACTAAGTCCAACTACGGGTTCCAATCCTGTTATAATAAATTCTCTAACAAATGCAACAAATGGAAATATGGATACGACTAAACCATAGAAATGTAGGTCGCATGGTTATGACACTGAAACAAAGTAGAAATCAACAAATAAAATTTTTAGCCAAACTCGCATCAGGTGACTTTGGTTCCTCATGTAAAATGAATATGGATTATTCATTGTTCATTTATATATATATATATATATATATATATATATATATATATATATATATATATATATATATGTATATTAGGGTGGGGTGAAAATGATAATTTACAAATGGCCCACTGATATATTATTGTAGTTTATGCTGAGAAAAACGAATATGATGATATAAATTGTGTCAGGTTTCTTTAACCGCCCAATTTTCGCATGAATACAATTTAACAAATATAGAAAATAGGGTTCTCATATAACATACATCCGTCCACATTACATCATATGGATAACCCCTATTAATGTCATTATGAAACCACAATTATAAATTTGTATAACTTTAATATATGTATTATTTTGCGTCATTCTCTGATTTTAGTATTCCTGCCAAGGTCATACTGTATACTTTTACGCATCGTGTCTTCTAAATCCCCAAGCACCACAGTTCGCATGACAGCCAGCTGCAGTAGTTATCCCCCAGCTACAGAATCCAGAGGTAAGAAGCTAGTGAGCATGCTATGAGAAATGAAATAAAAAATATTCTGTTACATTTGTTGCAATGTACATTTGACTGACGTGAGTAAACTGAATAAATACTTGGTTTTCCTTAAGCAATTAAAATTCACTGAAACTTAGTTGAGTTTTTATTTTTATTTTTCAGTTAATAATTCACCTATAGAAGAACAGAGACGGAATGAGCTTCCCACAAACCAGTGTCTCCACAACTGAAACATCATCCTTCTTCACATCAAGCTAGCAACATCCCCTCTTGCAGCAACTCTACACCAACAGCTTTCCATGCAGCAGCATCTACGTTTTCAAGTTTCCAATACTATTAAGCAAGGAAAAAATTGTGAGCACAAAGCATTCTAAACAGCAGTGTATGTTTGGAACTCCTGAGAAGTTGCCTCATAATCTTTTGCCAACTAATTTATAAGTGGCTCGGTAATTTCTCTATCTCAAAGAAAGGAAAAAATGCAGCTAGCAAGCCAATCATCAAACAAATAACTCAGGTACTACTAAAACTTTGGCAGCAACCATCAATCCCCACAGTTCAGGAAAAAGCTGTATTTCATTGTAGCAAGATTCATCGAAAGAGGAGCAACGGTAAGTAGATCAAAAACATCAGTGAAACTAAAAAATGAATATATGAATAGTCTCTGGAATTTGTTTGATATAAGTGCTTGTAAATGTTATTTAAAATCTCATATGAACATAGGATGCAGTGATGATTGTGAAAAAATTCACATAAATTGCATATGTCGGATATATATATATATATATAGTAGGATCAAGTAAAGATAAGCACCCCCAGCCTTCTTTAATTAGCCTTATAAGGCTAACTAACGAAAATATCACGACCTAACCTAACCAATCGTCAAGGGCGTACAGTTGACTTAACGACTGGTTAGGTTAGGTCGTGATATTTTCGTTAGTTAGCCTTATAAGGCTAATTAAAGAAGGCTGGGGGTGCTTATCTTTACTTGATCCATATAGTAGCCTACGGATCACCAATTTGATGTGGCCAAGAAAGTAGGCTTATTATAATTTAAGAATTAAATTCAAATGAACAATTAGGGGTCACCAGCTTGGGCCTACAGCACAACCAAAGAATATTTAATAAGGAGAGAGAAATTACTTTGTTGTTTTATGTTTAATTAGGAAAATTAATCAATTATTTGTTCGCAGTGATTAACAATTCTATAACGGTATTAATAGTGACTAACAATTCTATAACGGTATTTATAGTGATTAACAATTCTATAACGGTATTTATAGTGATTAACAATTCTATAACGGTATTTATATTATGTTAAAGATAACTGATTAAGAGCAATAAGAAATGGTTATACAGTTTAATTGTTAAGTAAATACACTAATTCAGGTAGGCTAATGAGATATGCAGAGGTGAACACAAAATAAGTAATAAAGCCAATAAGAACTGAAATAATGAAAGTACGGGATGGTACAGTACATGGATTAGGTCGGTAAAAATGAAATACATAAAAGAGCACATAAACAATCGGATGCAAAATAAGTAAGTTATACGAATGAACACAATAACAAGGTGACAAAAAATTTTGGTATTGGTACAACACTTGAATAGGCCTACTGCGGTCTTACGGAAGAGTTAGCTTGAACGGTAATGAAGACACTTTTTAGGGCCTACGCGATAAGGCACAGGAAAGAGAGAGTTTGAACGGTACTGAAGATACTTTTAGAGCCTACGCGATTAGGCTGATTTTGTGGACTTTTCAGCTTTGAATCCTGGATAGTCTAGCACGACGTAACAAAACACTGTAGGCCGAGTGAGGGCCGACAGAAGTCTTACCGACTTGCGATTTCGACGTGGATAACTCTGGAAACTGAAGAAACCTACGTGAAGGTTTACCGTCCTGCGTTTCGACGTGGATAACTGAAGACTAACGAGGGCCCAGGTGAAGTTTGACCGTATTGCGTTTCGCCGTAGATGACTGAAGACTGTTGGCCTACCGGCAGGAGGATGTGCTGAGGGCCTGTTGGGATACTTGTTGAACGAGCACCGATCGAATTGTGGTGAAGGATGAGTGAAGTCAGGGCCAGAAGGATGACGCCGATAGAGTAATGAAATTGTAGGTCGCCTCAAGTGTTGAGTCGCATCGTGTAATGTTGAGGTGTTGGTTGAGGGACTGAGGCCGGCTGAGGTCGAACGGCGTTACGTGAAAGAGGAGAATCACGGGTTGGAGTAACGAGAAAGTGAGAGCGAGTTAATGAACTATGGCTTATATACAGTAGACTCGGAAGACGCTAACTTTCCGCGGGGCTTTTGGGAGATGACAAACATCCTTTGTGTTTCTCTCTCCTTGAAAATTAAGTGTGTGTTTCGATTTCTGATGATTCCCGGATGTTTGCGGACGTGAGCAAAGGAAATTTCCGGTCGGTCTCTACAAGTAGTCCCCTCTCAGAGACTGCTCAGGAGTGATAATAAGGAGAATCACCATTTCGGAAAGAAACTGACACGGCCACTCCGAGTTCGAACGCCAGGCCTTGCATTTGGCGGTATTACTGTCGCAGAAGGGTAGGAAAGGTCTTCCTGGACTGAGGCAATGTTGGGGCTGCTGTAGTGGGTTGTGGGGGAACTGCTGAGGAAATGGGGTTGTCCTCGAGGTATGACGTCTTTGCTTCCAGTGCGATCGAGGGTTAAAGTCTTGTCACCCCTCTGCAACACTGGGAAGGGCCCATCATATGGGTGTTGTAGGGGAGGGCGGAGAGTGTCGTTCATGAAGAAGACGTGGGTGTAAGAGGACAAATCGGCAGGAACGTAAGCGCGACGATTATTGGGATGAGAAAGGGAAACCGGGTGAAATTTTCGCATGGTCGTCCGTAAAGAGTCGGCATAAGTGCTTCCAGCCACAGAAGCGTGTGCTCCTGACAAAGTGAAAAATTCGCCGGGTAGCCGCAAGGGAGTACCGTACAACAATTCGACCGATGTGCACTGTAGATCCGCCTTGAAAGCTGCCCGTATTCCATGGAGGACGAGGGGAAGGGCGTCAGTCCAACGAGGGCCGTCAGTAGTCATCCTTAAGGACGCCTTCAGGTGGCGGTGTAGCCGTTCGACGAGGCCGTTGGCCATGGGCCTATACGCAGTAGTCCGGACCCGGGAACAGCTTAAAAGCTATGTCAGGCTCTTCTATAGGGCGGATTCGAATTGGCGACCACGGTCAGTGGTGATTGTTGATGGGACTCCAAAAAGGGAGACCCAGCCACTGACGAAGGCGCGGGCGGCGGATTTTGCTGTGATGTCCTTTATGGGAATCGCCTCAGACCAACGCGTGAAACGATCGATACAATTCTATAACGGTATTTATAGTGATTAACAATTCTATAACGGTATTTCTGCTATGTTAAAGATGTTGTTATAATATTACAATGTTTCAGACCAACAAAGACTCTAGGATCCACTCATGGCTGATCTATCTAACTGTGTTCGTAATTGTGTATTGCGTATGCCCTCCGTGGTGGCGGAGGGGACCTACAATTTTACTTGGGTTCCGAACCACAAAGCCTTAATTTTACTACCTTAAACTATACCCAATCTATCAACGTATGCGTCTAATCGATTTTTAAACATGTTTATAGATGTGCTACTAATTACTTCTACCGGCAAACTATTCCACCTATTTACTATTCTATGCGTAAAAAAGTTTTTGGCAACTGCTGTCGCGAACTTTCTACTTGTCAACTTACACCCGTTATTTCTAGTCCTATTATATTGAGATATTTCGAAAAAGCTATCTCTATCTACGCTATCGACCCCATTCATAATTTTGAAAACCTGGATTAGATCACCCCTTAGCCTCCTAGTCTCGAGTGTAGTCAATTTTAACTCCTTAAGCCTATCCTTGTACGACTTCGACCTAAGCGACGGAATCATCTTAGTTGCTCGTCTTTGAACTGTTTCGATTTTGTCTATATCTTTTCGCATATGCGGATTCCAAAATTGGTTCGCGTACTCCAAATGGGGTCTAACTAATGATTTATAAAGAGAAACAATGATATCGCGCGATTTGTACTCAAAATTTCGAGCTAAAAAACCTAGCACTTTGTTCGCTTTATTGACCGTTGCTGTACTTTGTTTCGCTACTTTTAAATCACCAGTGACTATAGCTCCTACATCTTTTTCCTGCTCTACGCTTGGTAACTCCTTCCCTGACATACTATACGGAAAATTAACGTTACGCGAACCTATATGTAAAATTTTGCACTTATCGACGTTAAATCTCATCTGCCATGTGACTGACGAATCAACGATTTTATTCGGATCTTCCTGGATTTTACTTCTATCTTCGTCATTAATCGCCCTACCACCCAACTCCGTGTCATCCGCAAACTTTGAATCTGTACTGAAGAGGCCGACATCTAAATCGTTAATATATATATAGAAGAAAAAGCAAGGGGCCCAATACAGAACCCTGAAGAACGCCGCTCGTTACATTAGCCCAAACGACTCCGCTCCATCAACGACCACCCTCTGTTTCCTACCTCGCAACCACTCCTCTATCCAATTTATTATTACACCCCTGATTCCATGAACCTTAGTTTTTTTCAATGAGTCTTTTGTGCGGTACGGTGTCAAACGCTTTTTGAAAATCTAAATACACTATATCAACCACCCGATGACTATCGTAAATTTCAACCACGCTTTGTAAAATTTCTAAAATATTAGTTAAGCAAGATTTGTTTCGCCTAAAACCGTGCTGCATATTTCTTACCAAGTTATGCAATTCTAAGTGTTCGTCTATACCAGTGGTCGG
>JAJOZX010000051.1:1517500-1552500 GCA_023014485.1 Bathynomus jamesi
CTGATCGAATGTGTTCACAGACGTTCAGGTCAGGAGAATTTCCTGGAAGAAATCGATGGTTCCACAACAACAGTTGAGTGACTAATGCCTTAAAGCAGGGGGCCTTATCGTGCAGAAGTGTGACCTGATCGACATCCATAACATTGTTTGGGTTTCTTAGAAAAGGAATGACATGCTGGGATAGAATAATATCACGAAAATACTGTCCATCCCAACTCTGACCATTTGGCTTCAGCACCCACATAATCTTCTTTGCAGTGAACAAAACAAACATACCAACACAGTCTGGACTTTTTAATAATTCGCGATAATGTTCAGTCATCGATTTCATCTGGTGTTGTGGCCTACACTCGATCATTTTGGTAGTTAGGCCGACGTGTTACGTAAACAAAAAATTCATCGGAGACAGCTAAATGCATGAAATCATCCACATCCCAATCTTCAAGATAATGGGCAAACCACATTCTGTCATCGATGTTAAGTTGAGTTTTTCTTGGCTTTGGAAGTTCATGCCAAGGCTTTAAACCTTGCCGATGACGGTACAGTCGAATGATCTCACCACTAACGATCTTTCCTCTCAACACTTCGATCTCTCTAGAAAGTTTAGCACAGCTGTTTTTCCGCTTACGGTACCGCTTTCAATGATGTCCTTTGTTTCCTGAGAGAGTGGCAAATTTGGGCGCCCAGATTTGGTTGTATCCATTTCACATTCATCCAAAGTTTTATTCCAATTTCTTTTGACGAAGTCCTCACTTCTTCGCAACTTTTTGGCAACCCATGAACGTGTTATAAAGGTGGCTCCAGCATCACGAGCTTCCCGAAATGTTATTGCTCGTATGCGATCTATCACACGTTGCTTCTCCGAATCACCAATTAATTGAGAAGCCATTATATTATCACTTTATCAGCTAGAGTAATTTTAATACTTGCAATAAATAAAGAATTTTATATATTTTTATAATCACTAAAAACTATTTCGATATAAGTAAACATGTAAGCTGCAAATGGGGGGGCTAAGGTTTGTGGAACCCCTTATATGCGTTGTTAAAACTACATTTATTAATATATATATATATATATATATATATATATATATATGATGAATAAAACCACGAAGGAAAGGAAACACAAAATGGTGCTCAAGTGCTTTCGTCTAATGACATCCTCAGGAACATCCTGAGGATGTCACTAGACGAAAGCGCTTGAGCACCATTTTGTGTTTCCTTTCCTTCGTGGTTTTATTCATCATAAATATTTTTCACGTGTTACTTTCGTGAAATAATTTTCATATATATATATATATATGATGCGTGAGAACGTTGCTCCCTTGTATGCACAAATAAATATCCTCTTCATCTTCCGTGAACCCTCTGGGAACGTTTTCATGCAGCCAGAAGTAGTGTAGGGGTGTAGCTATGGTTAAAATGCTACGGGGTCAATGCTGGCACACTGGTGCTGACGGGTAGAAGCGTACGCGGACGTTACGTGACTATCTACGAGAGTTTCCCCGAGAGATTGTATCATTCTTAATTTAACTGATTGATATCAGTCTTACTATAACTCGTAAAAAAGGCTCATGAAATTTACTTTTCCTCCTCAACTCGGTCTACTCTTTGGTTAGGTTATCCCGGCTTCAAATACAATTCGTCAGCAAATATGTTTTTATTTTATTTTTGCTTTGTTCAGTGTTTGTTTTAAACCTTTCAAATATATCTTATAAAAAGCCGTGAGGACCACGTGACGTCATCATGCTAAAATGTAACTCGTAAATGGACGTGAGGAACTCAATGGGGAAATTTTAAAATAGATCCATTTCTCTCTCCCTTTTACTCACATACTACTTAATCATATATATATATATATATATATATATATATATATATATATATATATATATATGTGTGTGTGTGGTGTATATATATACATATATATATATGTGTGTGTATATATACACATGCATACCCATGAAGTCCTAATGACGTTTTGCGAAACAATTTGCTCTTAACTCAATGTTACAAATGGGGGTTACGTTCCTGAGGGAAGCTTTTGTAACATAATGGACATTTCCATATAAACATGTACATGAACATTATGAAGTTAAGAAAACATAGAAAATATCAACAATAAACTTATCCTGCCATGAAAAAGCTAAGAAAACAAATTTTGTGTACTCACCAAACTGTGAAGCTTTATCTCACTTCGGGAATGGATGAGCGGTGGTGTAGGTGGGTTTTACTGGAGGTTGGAATGACCTTTTGGAAGGCTACTAGAAGGGGGGTTTTGAGGGTTATTAGTAGGACTTTCTTCAGCATCTTTTGAAGGGTTCTCTGCAGTGGGCTTTTTATAGAATTTATCCAGTGACAGCTGCACTTTTGCCTTTTTCTTTACTATGTAGAGTTCCCTGTAGCAGTTGATTGCATTGTTAATGCTTCTGTTCACTCTTGAACTTCGCTCACTGTTAGTGTCTTCTAGATCAAAGATGGCCATTGCCTCTTCAAGCCTTTTGAAGGCATCACCAAGTGATTTTGAGTTAAATGTCTTGGTTGGTTGTTTTTCTTGCTCATCCTCCTCCTCTTCCTTTGCAGCCCTCTGCCGTTCCATTTCTCTCACGTACTCTGTAGACAATACGTCTTCATGGAAGGCAAGCAACTCTGCAGCATCCTCGGTGTTTAGCTCATTCATTCCAATTTGCTTGTCCATTTCTACTATCATCTCTTGTACTTTCTCAATAGGTTCCATAATAACCTTTGTCTTTAATACACTCTGTCCAAGGCTTCCTCCACACATCATTCAGATTCGATGAGGTAACATCATTCCATGGCACAGAGATGTTATCAATGGCTTTAACGATGTTATAATTGTTCCAAAATTCCTTCAGGGTAGGAACATCATCACCTTCAGTTTCCCTGATGGTCTGTCAAAAGTTCTTATTTGGTAATAGGCTTTGAAGCTTGCAATCACCTCTTGATCCATAGGCTGCAAAATGGAGGTAGTGTTAGGTAATAGGAAGATCACTTGACATCGTCATTGAGGTCATCAAGAGCCGTAGGATGACTAGGAGCATTGTCCAGGAGTATCAATGCTTGTTTGTTTGTGTTTTGTTTATATTTGTTTTTTATTTGTTCTAAACCTTCAAATACCTCTCATAAAGGGCCATGAGGACCGCGTGACGTCATCATGCCAAAATGTACCTCACAAACGGACGCGAGGAACTCAATGGAGAAATTCTCAAATCGATCCATTTCTATCCCTCTTTTTTGCTCACATACTACCTCGGGAGTTTCATCCTAAATATTATTCACGTGTTACTTTCGTGAAATTATTTTCACATATATATATATATATATATATATATGTATATATCCTATATATATAGAGTATATATATATATATATATATATATATAATATCCTATATATATATAAATATAAATATATATATATATATATATATATATATATATATATATATATATATATACACCCTATATATGTATATATATATATATATATATATATGATGAATAAAACCACGAAGGAAAGGAAACACAAAATGGTGCTCAAGCGCTTTCGTCTAATGACATCCTCAGGAACACTGAAGTACATAAAAGGGTTACAGCCTACATATAGGTTACAGAAAGAAAAAAAAAGAAAAATATACATATATATATATATATATATATATATACACATGTATATATATATATATATATATATATATATATATATATATATATTCATATATACATATATATGCAATAAACGGAGAAGTAAAAATTAAAAATTAAAGGATTATCAGAGAGGCATACAGATTTGTAAGGAAAAAATATCGATTTTTAGCACCAGATCAAATGAATTTTAAAAATACAAATTTATACTGGAAATCTGCCCGGGTTTTAACACTCTGCCTTTTATGGTTAAGTTTCGATGTATGTAAAAATAAAATTAAAATTAAAAATTAATAAAGTAGCATACAAGTTTACCAAAGATTTAGCGTTCTACCCTTCTTATCTAAATCTGTTTTGAAGGAATTCAAAACAACAGGATCGAGTTGAAAAAGACCTTTGCTTATGTTGAAGTTATTTGAAAGTTGGATAATGGCAGACTCAAGAATATTTCTATTAACAATGTTGCTAGAGTGGAATAAAACTGAAGCATTATTCCACTCAATACAGTTGGATAACTCTGACAAATGGACAAAAAGGGCACTGGACAACTGTCCTGTTCTAACGGAATATTGATGCTGTTTTATACGTGTGTGCAAATCCTTTCCCGTCTGACCTATGTACAAGGAATCACATTGTTTTCAACCAATTTTATAGATAATGCCTGAATTATTGGTAGGGCTATTTTTTACTATGATATTTTTCACAATATTGTTTTATGAAAATACTACATTAATATCCAAAAGTTTAAGTACATTAGCAATGCCTAAAAAGCCCGGGAAAAGTGGAAGTACTAAAATATTTTTTGACAAAGTACGAGTGTTATTATTGACACGATAGAAAGTTCGTTTTGCCTTGTTGAGACAAGATTCCATAAACGCAGATGGATAACACAGATCACTTCCAATACCGTTGATTTTTTCCAATTCGGCATCGATGTATTCCGGACTGGCGATCCTAAGGGCGCGGAGAAACATTGATGAAAAAGTGGCCTTCTTAGTGGGGGTGTCATGTCCCGAGTAAAAGTGTACGTAGGACAAATTGTTTGTTGTTTTCCGATAGATACTAAACTTAAAACCTGGGCTTTCCCTATGTACACGCACATCCAAAAATGGGATTGAATTGTCTTGTTCCACTTCTAAAGTAAACTTAATGGAGGGGACTTGATCATTTAACTGATGGAGGAAGTTATCCAGGTCACGATTCATGGGCCAGATACACAAAATATCATCGACGTACCGCAACCAAGGGATGCCAACCCCCAGGATTCTCGGAATGTAAGTAATTTCGAAAAACTCCATATAAATATTGGAGAGGAGGGGCGACAAGGGGTTGCCCATGGCCATCCCAAAAACTTGTTGATAATACTCGTTATTGAAAGTAAATTTACAGTCTTTGATGCAAAGCTTAATAAGTTCCAAAACAATGTGTGAAGGTAGTGGCAGGTCATACTTATGTTCTTGGGAGAGAAAGTCAATCATATCGTCAATCGGCACTTTTGTAAACAATGAACAAACGTCAAAACTGATCAATCTATCGTTAGTTTCAGTACGTGCATTATTCAATTTTTCAGTAAGATCAATGGAATTTTTTACATGTGAATCAGAGATAGTTCCGAGAATGGGGGACAAGTCTTTGACAAGCCATTTGGAGAGTTTATAAGTAATAGAGCCCACCGAGCTAATAATAGGGGCATAGGATTGCCAGGTTTGTGGGTTTTGATAAGACCGTAAAGGTAGGGCAAAGAAGGTGAAGTGGACATGAAAAGCGGAATTAAGTCCTTATGATCTTTGAGAATGCGTTTCAAGCCACTATTAAATGATTTGATGACGTCATCCTGCGGGTTCTTCCTAAGTTTGCTGTATGTGGCGGGGTCCTGGAGAAGCTCGTTCATCTTTCCGATGTAGTCCACTTTGTCCATAATAACTATGGTGTTAGCCTTGTCTGCTTTAGTAATATGGAGGTCCCCATCTTTTTTTAATTGTGAGAGGCTATTGCGAAATCGTTTAGGAAAGTTATCTTCGTAATTACTATTCGCCGCACTATAAACGAGGCCTTTAACTATGTTAAACAAATACTGAGGGAGATTACACTGTTTTCCAAAACACGCGAGACTGTACAAAATTTGTAAAGCCGAAGGTTTTTTAACAATAAAAAAGGACATACCATATCCAAGGGCACTTTTTGCATCGTCACTAATGTTTTTCGAAGAAAGGTTCAAAACACACTTTGAGCTTGCTTTTTTACTCCACTGACTATTTCGAATGAGACTTTTAATTTTTCGATCCAAAATGTTACGAAGTGAAGTAGTTCTCCGACGCAACTCGTTGTAAATTTCATCAAACAAAGGTTGGATCCACGGTTGGGGAATAACGGTTACAAAATTACGTTTGGCGATGTTTAAATTTTTGAAGGCGGACCACTCATTTTGTCTGGTGATTTCAATTTGTTTCTTTAAAATTAATCTGCTGAAGTTGTTGAACGGATGGTCGTCAATTTGTCTGAGGCGAATCGGAAGCAGGGATTTGGGAAGAACTTGCTCCTCTAGACAATTAGTAAGAAACTTTCGTCGGATACGAATTGCATGCCCCTTCATTAATGTAGAAGAAAACACGGACACAAACGGAGACAAGAGAGGGAACAGCAAGCCGAAGGAACGCGTGGTGTTCATTATATGAAAATTATTTCACGAAAGTAACACGTGAAAAATATTTATGATGAATAAAACCACGAAGGAAAGGAAACACAAAATGGTGCTCAAGCGCTTTCGTCTAATGACATCCTCAGGAACACTGAAGTACATAAAAGGGTTACAGCCTATATATAGGTTACAGAAAGAAAAAATAAATAAATAAATAAATAATATACATATATATATATATACATATATATACACATATATCCATATATACATATATATGCAATAAACGGAGAAGTAAAAATTAAAAATTAAAGGATTATCAGAGAGGCATACAGATTTGTAAGGAAAAAATATCGATTTTTAGCACCAGATCAAATGAATTATAAAAATACAAATTTATACTGGAAATCTGCCCGGGTTTTAACACTCTGCCTTTTATGGTTAAGTTTCGATGAATGTAAAAATAAAATGAAAATTAAAAATTAATAAAGTAGCATACAAGTTTACCAAAGATTTAGCGTTCTACCCTTCTTATCTAAATCTGTTTTGAAGGAATTCAAAACAACAGGATCGAGTTGAAAAAGACCTTTGCTTATGTTGAAGATATTTGAAAGTTGGATAATGGCAGACTCAAGAATATTTCTATCTGTGTTATCCATCTGCGTTTATGGAATCTTGTCTCAACAAGGCAAAACGAACTTTCTATTGTGTCAATAATAACACTCGTACTTTGTCAAAAAATATTTTAGTACTTCCATTTTACCGGGCTTTTTAGGCATTGCTAATGTACTTAAACTTTTGGATATTAATGTAGTATTTTCATATAACAATATTGTGAAAAATATCATAGTAAAAAATAGCCCTACCAATAATTCAGGCGTTATCTATAAAATTGGTTGTAAACAATGTGATTCCTTTTACATAGATCAGACGGGAAAGGATTTGCACACACGTATAAAACAGCATCAATATTCCGTTAGAACAGGACAGTTGTCCAGTGCCCTTTTTGTCCATTTGTCAGAGTTATCCCACTGTATTGAGTGGAATAATGCTTCAGTTTTATTCCACTCTAGCAACATTGTTAATAGAAATATTCTTGAGTCTGCCATTATCCAACTTTCAAATAACTTCAACATAAGCAAAGGTCTTTTTCAACTTGATCCTGTTGTTTTGAATTCCTTCAAAACAGATTTAGATAAGAAGGGTAGAACGCTAAATCTTTGGTAAACTTGTATGCTACTTTATTAATTTTTAATTTTCATTTTATTTTTAAATACATCGAAACTTAACCATAAAAGGCAGAGTGTTAAAACCCGGGCAGATTTCCAGTATAAATTTGTATTTTTATAATTCATTTGATCTGGTGCTGAAAATCGATATTTTTTCCTTACAAATCTGTATGCCTCTGATAATCCTTTAATTTTTAATTTTTACTTCTCCGTTTATTGCATATATATGTATATATGGATATATGTATATATATATATATATATATATATATATATATATATATATATTATTATTTTATTTATTTTTTTTTTTTTTTTCTTTCTGTAACCTATATGTAGGCTGTAACCCTTTTATGTACTTCAGTGTTCCTGAGGATGTCATTAGACGAAAGCGCTTGAACACCATTTTGTGTTTCCTTTCCTTCGTGGTTTTATTCATCATAAATATTTTTCACGTGTTACTTTCGTGAAATAATTTTCATATATATATATATATATATATGTCTGTAAAAATGAACAATGAATAATTCAATATTCATTTTTACATAAGAACCAAAATCGCTTAACGCGAGTTTGGATAACACTGGTCAACACTCATTTTATTGCCAATCATATTAGAGTGATTTTGGGGTAACTTTGTGGTGCTGATTCCGAATATGACATTGGTTTTGCTAGATTGGCTCTAATTTATGAGATAATTGGTACCCCATTGAAACACGTAAAAATGCAAAAAAATTAATGTTCAGGCGGAGCCTACTTACTGGTTGGGAGGCCGATGACTTATATACGGAGGGGGAACATTCTAGAATGATCACGGAGTAAACACTAAGAATATTCGCGTGTCTCACCATCTAGAATGTTCCGGTTGTTTCCCATATGCACGCGTTATGGTTACGTTTCCTATTAATTGAAGGTATTCATTATCTCAAGAACTAGAGCCAAATCGGAAAAACTACTTTCATTTTGGAATTCAGCAACCGCAAAATACCCTAAATTCGTACGAATTTCCTTGGCAACGAAAAAAATTTTTTTTTTGTTGAGCTGTGTAATAATTTTACTTGTAGCTTCCTCTTTTTGTTTGTGTCGCAACCCTACGATCTACCATTTCTATGGTTTAGTCGTATCCATTTTCCATTTGTTATAGAAGTTATTATTATTAATTATGATTGTCTTGCATCTCACCCTCGACCCTAGATTATGCATACACATTGCATGTAACAGGATTGGAACCCGTAGTTGTACTTCTTAGTCATTAATACCCAATCTTTGTCTCTAATTCGTTCTTGTAAATCTTCCTAATAATGATTTGTACTTCTTTATTCATTACTGTATTTCTCTAATTCATCTTTTCTAATAATGACTTATACACTATGACGTCATAAAATAACTCAATTCACTTTACGTTTCCCATACCTTGTACACTGAATCACGTGCTTAGTATTTGGACATCTTCCGTATTCAATGTATGGTAAATTCTTTAATAATAATAATAAAAAAACATCATTCTCAATACATCATTATTTATGTTGTTTCCTACCTATTGTCTACTGATACCTATCAACCTATCAGTCCATATTTTACGCGTGTCTATATTACGCACACAACCTATTGTGTTACGTACATGTAAAATACGTCCACATGTATTTTTTTTTATTTTTCTTCAAGTACGTTCACCCCTCACAAGATATTCATAAATGCTTAGGTAAGTGGTCGAATTCGCTAATGAGAGCAAAATCGAACGCTTCTAAGATAAATATCTCCTCTCGCTCTGATTTCAAATTTATAACATGTTATAACATATTATAACATATTATGTTGTATATAAATCCATACCGTATGTGCCCATGTACTTTGTATTATATTTCTAACATCTTAATTGTCTATTAATATGAAACACTGTAAAAACAAAACAAAGTTATAGTAACTGTTTAACTGTAATTAACTGTAATACTTTAATTTAATATAACGTAATGTACTTTAATGAAACTGTAATTAATAATAACTTGTAATGTACTTCAATGAAACTGTAATTAAATGTAATGACTTAATATATAATGTAAGAATGTGCTTTAATAGAACTGTAATGGACAATCATAAGCGAATGTGAAGTAATCCATAATCGCAATCATAATTGTAATAAACCCTAACGAAAATGTACTCAGTCGTGTACATAAATTGTACTTATGTACTACTATGAAATGATATCGTCTTCAGAAATGAAGACTCGGCAAAAAAATACGAATAGTTTTTTTATTTTTTTTTATTTTTATTTGGAATCTTTCAAACATCTGATCATGTGTTTAAAAGGGGGGAAACTTAACCTTCAACTGCCTTCCCCCAACATTTAGGCTTATATGATACATGTATTTGTAAAATGAACTACACTTCATTACGGAACTCTGCTTTGGTCACTGCTACGAGACTCCCGTGTTAGCAGCCTCGCTGCGAGGAGGGGGCAGAGGCCCCTTGCCTCCTTAATTTTTTTAGATTCCGGCCTGAGCCATGGTCGAAAGAGGTCGAACCTCTACCCCTGTAAATTCAGAGCACTACCTGTACATTTTTTAGAAGTAAATTACAGTGAGAAACTTTTTATTTTCCCCTTCGAGCCGTGCTCTCTTCAGAAGAACTTAGTCAGTAAAGTCGATAAGTTATAAAAGAAAAGTCGATAATTTTAGTATCAGAGAAAGTATCAGAGTATTATAAAAAGAGAAGAATTAACAACTGTCGACCCTAAAGCGAGAGAAAAGAATTAGAGTATTATAGAAGAAATATCCGTGCCTGCCTTACAACAAGAACGCCTCGTCGACTTCGAGACGACCCAAGCACCATAGAAGATATTGGTATAACAAAGTGGCGACCCTGTAGCCAGGATCTTAACAGAGTGGCGACCCTATAGCCAGGATAAACATTTGGCGACCCTACTACCAAGATTAGAAGAATATTTTAAGAAGAGGATTTTAACAAGTGGCCACTCTTTGGCCAGGATAGAAATTACCCTGCATCAGGATAAAACCAGTTGACCGGCGTGTCACGACTTCCAGTTCGTAACATCCACCCTTGAACCGGTGTGTCACGACTCCAAGTTCTCCACGCCTAGTTTTCATCCAAGAAGAAGTAGCCAGCAAGACACGTCTTCAGGACACGTCTCTAAGGATTTCGCCGTAGAAATTTTGTCAAGTACAGAGTTGTTGTTTTTTTTTAAGTAATTTGTAAGCATTTGAAAAGTCAGTATTATTAACAGTTAATATTTAGTATTGAGCCAGAATTAACACAAAACACAGTGAACACTTCAGACACCAGTGATACATTTTTTTTAGTGAAACTAATTTTCACAGAAGTTAAAAGTAACAGAAGTTGAAAGTAACAGAAAGAGTTAATTTCAGAGTTAATTTCAGTTAATTTCACTATTATAGTCAGTATAGAATAATTTTATTTTATGTACCAAACATAATAGTATCGTAACTTCGCGTACATTCGAGTGAAATGTTGTTTACATTTTTATATTTTTGTTTACAATTTTTTTCAAATTATTGAATCGAATTGACTTGCAAATTAAGAAAGAGAATAGTAGACTCCACTGATAGCAGTTCAGTGTAGTCCATTTCAGTTAGTTCAAGTCAGAAGGTTGCATCCAAGAGGGACAACCGCCCCAGAGATTTATAGAAATACTGGATAAGAGTTCAAGTCAGAAGGTTGCATCCAAGAGGGACAACCGCCCAAGAGATTTATAGAAATACTTGATAAGAGTTCAAGTCCGACGGTTGCATCCAAGAGGGACAACCGCCCCAGAGATTTATAGAAATACTTGATAAGAGTTCAAGTCAGAAGGTTGCATCCAAGAGGGACAACCGCCCCAGAGATTTATAGAAATACTTGATAAGAGTTCAAGTCAGAAGGTTGCATCCAAGAGGGACAACCGCCCCAGAGATTTATAGAAATACTTGATAAGAGTTCAAGTCAGAAGGTTGCATCCAAGAGGGACAACCGCCCCAGAGATTTATAAAAATACTTGATAAGAGTTCAAGTCAGAAGGTTGCATCCAAGAGGGACAACCGCCCCAGAGATTTATAAAATACTTGATAAGAGTTCAAGTCAGAAGGTTGCATCGAGAGGGACAACCGCCCCAGAGATTACAGAAGTATTTGAAGTCAGTTTTGAAGTCAGTTTTGAAGTCAGTTTTGAAGTCAGTTTCAAGTCTCAGTTTTCAAGTCCCAAGTCATTTCAATGCAGTCAATTGAATTCAACTTTTTCTTTGTTGTTTAAGAGAATTTAATTTAAGAAAATGTAATTTAAGAATTTAATTCAACCTTTTTTTTGTTGTAAAAGAGAATTTAATTCAACCTTTTTTTTGTTGATTAAGAGAATTAAATTCAACCTGAATTGACCGGTTTGCGTCTTTAGTTAACCTTTTTTTTTGTAAGAAGGAAATTCACCGATTTGTCTTTTCTTTTCATGCATTGTTGCGTATATAAATAGATAGTTATGTACTTTATTATTTGTAACCGAAACCGTTTTTACCAAGCTTGTAACGATTTTCATAATTATTGTAATGTATATGAGGAACATGCCGTCCCTCCATTTTGTTTGAACTCTTTTAATTTTTGTTCTAAGTAGTGTGACAAGCAATCTTTTTTTTAAAAGAGCAAAGTGCTCACGAAAAGACGTAATTGTCAATTTCAGACTTATATCCCCTGCTTAGTCACTCAATTCCCCCGAATGTCGTACTCCAAATTTTGTCTTTTTATTTTATTTTATTTTAACACCCCAACCCCAGTTGAACCCAGTGTCAACCAGAGAAATGGTTCAACCATGGTTAATTCCATTTTAGTACTATGGAACATAACCTCAATTTATGTTAAGTTGTGTTTTTTTATTTTTAAGTATACTATATGTTTAGTTCATTAAAATGCATAATTGATTTCTATTTTTAATTTGCATTCTTAATTTTCTTAATTCAATTATCGTACCGATACTTCTGGTTAATATTAATGGTTATATAGTTCATATATAGCTAGGAATGTTACTAGTCGAATTTAATTCCATCTTCAAAATTTAATTTTTAATACGGCTAGATTTACTTTCATTAATTGTAAGGTCCTCTAAGTACGTTTCTTTTTATTACCTTAATATACGTGTAACTGATTTAATTACGTAAAATCGATAATCCTAGTTGAATTCTATTACTTTTGACACACATTCGAATTCATTTTCTTTTCGTACTTCAAGTCACTTTCACATGAAACTCATATGCATACACCATCATTAATACTACCTGTAATTAGATTTTAACAATAATTAACTTAAACTTAAAAGGGACCTTTTCCAGTTTGTGTACCGTTTTTCATATAATTTATTTTTGCTTTATAAGGTTAACTAACGAAAATATCATGACCTAACCTAACCAATCGTCAAGGGCGTACAGTTAACTGTTAACCTAACGATTGGTTAGGTTAGGTCGTGATATTTTCGTTAGTTAGCCTTATAAGCCGAACTAAAGAGATTGATATTAGCACTCATTTTTTATCTGAAAAGAAGCAAAAATAAATTATTGCTTCTTTAGTTAGGCTTATAAGGCTAACTAACGAAAATATCACGACCTAACCTAACCAATCGTTAGGTTAACTGTACGCCCTTGACGATTGGTTAGGTTAGGTCATGATATTTTCGTTAGTTAGCCTTATAAAGCAAAAATAAATTATATGAAAAACGGTACACAAACTGGAAAAGGTCCCTTAAAAGATTTTATAACCCTAAACCCATCTTAAATTATTAGACATTATTTTTAAAACTTTGTTAATTCAAAAATCCCTACACATACACACGCATGTATGCACACTATATATACTATATAGACAAACCTTATGCTAAAATCATTGGATATCACAATAAACTATTTCATTGCGTGTAAGTGCTAACTCTGCTATTTATATAGTCTTAAGCATTTTTGCTTACTATATATAAATTTTTGTTCAGGCATTTATTCAGTTAATTTAACAATCCTCTTAGCTAATCTGTCCCTCTAATACACACAAATACACACTAGACCACAGGTCTATACATCATCCATTACGTAATTCGTTTTTTTACCTACAATAGTCAATAAAATTAGTTATAGACTGTACGATGAGGGTAACTTTGAAAAATAATTTATATTTTTCCATTTTACCTACTATTCATTATGTATGTAATTTTCCCCACAGAAAACTAATTTTTTTTTTTTAAATTTAACAATAATATTCTTTGTCTAACTTAATTGTTTGTCTAAATTAACGTATTAATTCTTTTATTCTGTTTGCATAAAATTAAAGTTTTAATCTTTGAATTTTTATATTTTATAATAGCCCTCTAAGCGAGTGTCATGTTAAAAATTTGATTACTCCGCATTGTACCCAACCACCCAACTCACTTATTCTGTATAAAATTTGTAATGTAAAGAAAAATTCGTCATCTAACTTGAATTAGTTAGGATGTTATTTTCTCAATTGTATTGTATTGTATGAATTGTGCCCTATTATATTATTGTATAAATATCATTTTTAAAGGGGAGAGCAATGTAAAAATGAACAATGAATAATCAATATTCATTTTTACATAAGAACCAAAATCGCTTAACGCGAGTTTGGATAATAATTTTACTTGTAGCTTCCTCTTTTTGTTTGTGTCACAACCCTACGATCTACCATTTCTATGGTATAGTCGTATCCATTTTCCATTTGTTATAGAAGTTATTATTATTAATTATGATTGTCTTGCATCTCACCCTCGACCCTAGATTATGCATACACATTGCATGTAACAGGAATGGAACCCGTAGTTGTACTTCTTAGTCATTAATACCCACTCTTTGTCTATAATTCGTTCTTGTAAAATGTAAATCTTCCTAATAATGATTTGTACTTCTTTATTCATTACTGTATTTCTCTAATTCATCTTTTCTAATAATGACTTATACACTATGACGTCATAAAATAACTCGAATCACTTTACGTTTCCCATACCTTGTACACTGAATCACGTGCTTAGTATTTGGACATCTTCCGTATTCAATGCATGGTAAATTCTTTAATAATAATAATAAAAAAAAACTTCATTCTCTATACATCATTATTTATGTTGTTTCCTACCTATTGTCTACTGATACCTATCAACCTATCAGTCTATATTTTACGCGTGTCTATATTACGCACACAACCTATTGTGTTACGTACATGTAAAATACGTCCACATGTATTTTTTTTATTTTTCTTCAAGTACGTTCACCCCTCACAAGATATTCATAAATGCTTAGGTAAGTGGTCGAATTCGCTAATGACAGCAGAATCGAACGCTTCTAAGATAAATATCTCCTCTCGCTCTGATTTCAAATTTATTACATGTTATAACATATTATAACATTATGTTGTAACTGTATAATTGTAATTAACTGTAATACTTTAATTTAATATAACGTAATGTACTTTAATGAAACTGTAATTAATAATAACTTGTAATGTACTTCAATGAAACTGTAATTAAATGTAATGACTTAATATATAATGTAAGAATGTACTTTAATAGAACTGTAATGGACAATCATAAGCGAATGCGAAGTAATCCATAATCGCAATCATAATTGTAATAAACCCTAACGAAAATGTACTCAGTCGTGTACTTAAATTGTACTTATGTACTACTATGAAATGATATCGCCTTCAGAAATGAAGACTCGGCAAAAAAATACGAATAGTTTTTTATTTTTTTTATTTTTATTTGGAATCTTTCAAACATCTGATCATGTGTTTAAAAGGGGGGAAACTTAACCTTCAACTGCCTTCCCCCAACATTTAGGCTTATATGATACATGTATTTGTAAAATGAACTACACTTCATTACGGGACTCTGCTTTGGTCACTGCTACGAGACTCCCTTGTTAGCAGCCTCGCTGCGAGGAGGGGGCAGAGGCCCCTTGCCTCCTTAATTTTTTTAGATTCCGGCCTGAGCCATGGTCGAAAGAGGTCGAACCTCTACCCCTGTAAATTCAGAGCACTACCTGTACATTTTTTAGAAGTAAATTACAGTGAGAAACTTTTTATTTTCCCCTTCGAGCCGTGCTCTCTTCAGAAGAACTTAGTCAGTAAAGTCGATAAGTTATAAAAGAAAAGTCGATAATTTTAGTATCAGAGAAAGTATCAGAGTATTATAAAAAGAGAAGAATTAACAACTGTCGACCCTAAAGCGAGAGAAAAGAATTAGAGTGTTATAGAAGAAATATCCGTTGCTGCCTCCCAACTAGAACCCCTTTCGATCCGAACCGACTCAGGGCCATAAACGGAGGGGTTAACATATGTATGTATATCCTTGAAAGTTAGAATTTGTATGAAGGCATAGACAGGGAGCTGGAATAACATCTTCCATAAAAATAATGATTTCGGGAGACGACTAACTATCGACGGAGTGTCGAGCTGCTGTGTCGAGCTGAAGTCATATTTCCTTCTGAGCCCACCAACTATTTGCGCCCTATCGTTCAAAAGTACTCCATGCCATGACCAAAATGTACCATATTTTACTGTTGCGTTGATTATTTCATGGAGAACTCTTATTCAGATCGCTACCACCCCTTTTCACGATCACTCTTAAAGCACTGGGCGAGTCGGAATCAACCCGAGAAAATAGCTCCAAAAAGAGGGATTTCGTGTTACCATTTCCCCAGCCAACTTTCCGAAAAGAGCCTTTCTCGACACTCTATCACAATAGTCCTTGCTGAACAGATATAGCTTGAAGGATCTGGGGGATAATTGAGTTTGTTCTGCACCGAAAAAGCTGTTTGAAAAGGGTCGTTCTCACCACTTCGTTTGAGAGAGTGAATTGTCCTTTCTGTAGGCAATGAACGTCCCAAACTTCAAGCAACTCTGCTCAATATAGACAAGGAAATACAAAGTGATTTCGAGATTTCACTCTGGATTCATCCTCTCTCTCACTGTTCAACAATTTGGTTTCTAAGAGAAATCTAAGAGAATTTACGAGAAATTATGCGCTGTCCGGTATGACTGCTGTCAAAATGACAAGTTAGTTCATCAGTAGATTTAATTATGGGTCCTTTTCATTTGAATGCGAGTAAAGAGGGATATTTATAATCATCTTTTTGGGGTTCTGCTTGCTTATCTCTCTCTCTCTCTCTCTCTCTCTCTCTCTCTCTCTCTCTCTCTATATATATATATATATAATATATATATATGGGATTTAACTCAGAATGGTCCCCTGAGCTCTTTTATGTTACACACAGACCGTGCATGGAACAAGGAACTCTTCTGGGAAAATTAAATCCACTATAGTTCGAATAAGTAATGGTAAATAACAAATACTATAGTTTTTCTTTTTCATGATGTCAGCTCGACGTGGGCAACAGGTCACTCGCAAAGAGGCCCCAAAATATAGCTTCCCTCACCAGCTATCTGCGAAGCAGATAGGATCCAGCTTTGGGACAGGATCTAGGGTTTACAGCTACACTTAGCCTACTATATTCAGAACCTTAATACATGCAAGAAACTCGTTGCATTCACGTCGGATTTAATACATCAAAGAAAAAAGGGGTAACTATTGTATTTTTAGCGAAAAATCATGCACGGTCTGTGTGTAACATAAAAGAGCTCAGGGGACCATTCTGAGTTCAATCCCATCATGAAACGGACATGTTAAGTGCTTTAAAAAGTGTATGCTCAATTCTACTAGTTGAGGTTTAAGTTTTGGTTTTGGCTAAAAATACAAGAGTTACCCTTTTTTCTTTGATGTATTCAATCCGACGTGAATGTAACGAGTTTCGTGCATGTATTGAGGTCCTGAATATAGTAGGCTAGGTATAGCTGTAAACCCTAGTTCCTGTCCCAAAGCTGGATCCTATCTGCTTCGCAGATAGCTGGTGAGGGAAGCAATATTTTGGGGCCCCTTTGCGAGTGACCCGTTGCCCACGTCGGGGTAGCATCATGAAAAAGAAAAACTATAGTATTTGTCTTTTACCATTACTTATTCGAACTATAGTGGATTTAATTTTCCTAGAAGAGTTCCTTGCTCCATGTACGGCATTGGTTTCTGCTCGTATGTAGGAGAATTACGACTTCTGATTGATCGAGGTCCATGGTGTAGTGGATAGCATATCTGACCGGCAATCGGATGATCTCGGGTTCGATTCCCGGGTGGTACCTCATTTTTCATTTGTTCGTTCTACCTCCTCATCTTGTGCGGAACGCTCTTCTACACAAGCGTCGTTCTTTACATTATATATATATATATAATATATATATATATATATATATATATATATATATATTAGGGTGGTCCACAGAAAGGGGGTGAAATTTTTTTCTCCGAAATTTTTGTGTGCTCATAGCCCAAACGTACCCACTAGAGGAGAAACTAGCGCACGTGAAGTTTTTTTTAAATTAATGAATATTTAGAGTATGCGCAGGGCTGCCATTTTTAATGCCCTGTCATGCTCGGCTCTGACGTGGCCTACATATCATGCATAACTCGGAACGTAAAAAAAAATTGCGCAAGTCGCCCAGTTTCTAATTCCAAATTACGTTCCTAATTAACTAATTAATTAAGTTTACAGTTGGCAACTCTTAGTTTTGAACATACAATTTGGCATCGTATTTCAAATACTAACGGTTTTCCTCAGTTACTCTCCCGGCAAGGATCTATAGATCTACAGAAGCTAAGGCTAACAAAGACCCTAAGATCCACTCTAAGGCTAGCCCGAGAGAAAGGAAAGAGTAGGGGGTTAAGAGAAGAGAAGAGAATAAGGGGTTAAGTAAGGAGCAACACCTATCATTCGTGGGTTAACATTCATTCAGAAAAAGAGGAAAAAAGTCTCACCATCATCATCCGCCGGCCACTGCCGACAAGTCAGAAAAATAGTCGGAGAAAATAGGAGAGGGGTGAAAGATGAAAAGAAGTAAAATAAGAACGCTTACAAACCATGCAAACACAGTCTTAACTCACTGTCATACCATGCAAACTACAACATGCAAGTAGAGTTACAGACATGCAAAGTAAGGGAAAAAAAAAAAAAAAAAAAAAAAAAAAAGTAGGTACAGTTAAACAAAAAGTGGGTTAGTTTACGCTACGAGCTACATCTACGTTCGTGTTAGTCTAATTTTTTTTTGTTGTTTTTTTGCTGGCATCACACGCTGGCATGTCACAAGCTGGCATCCATCGTCAACAGACTCATCCTCGAGCACCACCACCAGAGCTCCTGTTGTTAACTTTCTTTTTTAATTTTAAACAACGTTAATACTTTTAAAATGTCTGTCAAGACGGTTCTTAAACATATTAACGCTGGTAGAATGAACGACTGACGCGGGAAGATTATTCCATTTATCAATTACTTTAAACGTAAAGAAGTTTTTAGCGATATTAGTAATGAAACGTCTGCCACGCAACTTAAATCCGTTATTGCGAGTATTACTATTATCGAAAGTGAACAATTTATCAAAATTTACGTTATCGATGTTATTAACGATTTTGAAAACTTCAATAAGCTCCCCCCTTAATCTCCTAGTTTCGAGTGAATACAAGTCTAACTCTTTAATCCTATCTTCATAAGGCTTATTGCGCAATGACGGAATAAGTTTCGTGGCAGGACGCTGAACCCTTTCTAACGTATCAATATTCTCACGCAAGTACGGGCACCAAAACTGAACGGCATATTCTAAATGAGGCCTGACTAGGGACTTGTAGAGGGGCAATATAATATCCTTCGATTTAAATTCGAAATTACGCGCTATGAAGCCTAACATCCTATTAGCTTTTGCGCAAGACTCCAGGCACTGGTTCCTAACCTTTAAATCTTCAGTTACGCGTACGCCTAAATCTACTTCCTCGTCAACGCTCGCTAACTCCCTATCATCCATCGTGTACGCGTAATTATTGTTGCGAGAACCTATATGCAAAACTTTACATTTATCTACGTTAAATTGCATCTGCCACTTATCCGTCCACTCCATAATCCTATCTACATCGTCTTGGATCCTATTTCTATCGTCCTCGTTAACAACCTTACTGCCTATTTTAGTATCGTCCGCGAACTTTGACACGTTACTAGTCAATCCTACATCTATGTCGTTAATTTAAATTACGAATAACAATGGGCCTAACACTGAACCCTGTGGGACACCGCTACCTACATCTAACCACCCCGATTCACTACCATTAACTACGACCCTCTGCCTCGTAGCACGAAGCCATTCTTCTAACCAGTTAGCTACCTGACCGCGTATACCGTCCGCTTTAACCTTCGCAATTAGTCTCCTATGCGGAACTGTATCGAACGCCTTTTTAAAATCTAAATAAATAACGTCAGCTGCCCTATGCCTATCGTATTCGCGCACTATTTCGTTATAAAATTCTAACAAATTAGTTAAACAAGACCTATGGCGTCGAAACCCGTGCTGACTACTATTAATCAAACCCCTACTTTCTAAGTGATCGATAATACGATCCCTAACTACGGATTCCAAAAGTTTACCGACAATTGACGTTAAGCTAATGGGCCTATAATTGCTAGCTACCGCGCGGTCGCCTTTTTTAAAAATAGGCGTGACGTTAGCTAATTTAAAGTCTTCAGGAATAATCCCCGTTTCGAGTGACTGATTAAAAATCTTCGCTAAGGGGCCTACGATAACGTCTTTCAAATCTTTCAAATGTCTAGGATAAAAAGCGTCAGGGCCTGGAGCCTTGCTAACTTTTAGCCTATCGATATAATGCGCAATCTCAGCCTCGTAAACAGTTATTTCATCTAAAATAGTCTCGCTACTAAATGGAACGATATCGTCAACGTCGGGGACATTATTTACGTCCTCTACGGTAAAAACTGTCGCAAAAAAGTTATTGAAAATACCCGCCATCGCCTGAGCGTCAGAAGCCAAAGCGCCATTTACTGTACACTACATCCACTAGAGGGCCTATGTTATCCTTTACCGGCTTACGATTATTTACGTATTCAAAAAACTTTTTTGGATTATGTTTAATATCCGCAGCTATAACTATCTCTAAATTACGCTTGGCATTCCTAACTGATCTTTTAACCTGACGTCTAAGCTCGATATATCTATTAAAGTTAGCTACCTGGCCATTGCGCTTGTTAAGTCTATACGCTCTATTACGCTCGTTTATGAACTCGCCTACTTCCCTAGTCCACCACTTCGGCCTACCACGATTTCTAACGCGCTTGGGCCTACGAGGAATAAACTCCCTTTCAATATTCCTAAAACTTTCTTTAAATGCCACCCAACGCAAATTTGTGTCATTACCCATAAATAAGTTATCCCAGTCCACTACTCTCATCCGTAGAGTCCACTACTCTCATCCGTAAACTTCTATCAAAATTAGCCCTACAAAAATCAGGGACTTCTATTACGTTACTATCCTTAGTGTTTTCTATCAATAACTTAAACCTAAGAATTTGATGATCGCTACATCCTAAACTCTCGCCTACTTCTAAACCTTCGACTATATTCTCGCCGTTCGTCATCACCAAATCTAAGATATTATCACCGCGCGTTGGTTCGGTAACTATCTGTCGTAAAAAGTTATCGTCCATAAACTCAACCAGTCTCAAACCCTCTTCATTAGCTAACTTTAATAGATATATCGAGCTTAGACGTCAGGTTAAAAGATCAGTTAGGAATGCCAAGCGTAATTTAGAGATAGTTATAGCTGCGGATAGTAAACATAATCCAAAAAAGTTTTTTGAATACGTAAATAATCGTAAGCCGGTAAAGGATAACATAGGCCCTCTATTGGATGTAAATGGCGCTTTGGCTTCTGACGCTCAGGCGATGGCGGGTATTTTCAATAACTTTTTTGCGACAGTTTTTACCGTAGAGGACGTAAATAATGTCCCCGACGTTGACGATATCGTTCCATTTAGTAGCGAGACTATTTTAGATGAAATAACTGTTTACGAGGCTGAGATTGCGCATTATATCGATAGGCTAAAAGTTAGCAAGGCTCCAGGCCCTGACGCTTTTTATCCTAGACATTTGAAAGATTTGAAAGACGTTATCGTAGGCCCCTAGCGAAGATTTTTAATCAGTCACTCGAAACGGGGATTATTCCTGAAGACTTCAAATTAGCTAACGTCACGCCTATTTTTAAAAAAGGCGACCGCGCGGTAGCTAGCAATTATAGGCCCATTAGCTTAACGTCAATTGTCGGTAAACTTTTGGAATCCGTAGTTAGGGATCGTATTATCGATCACTTAGAAAGTAGGGGTTTGATTAATAGTAGTCAGCACGGGTTTCGACGCCATAGGTCTTGTTTAACAAATTTGTTAGAATTTTATAACGAAATAGTGCGCGAATACGATAGGCATAGGGCAGCTGACGTTATTTATTTAGATTTTAAAAAGGCGTTCGATACAGTTCCGCATAGGAGACTAATTGCGAAGGTTAAAGCGCACGGTATCCGCGGTCAGGTAGCTAACTGGTTAGAAGAATGGCTTCGTGCTAGGAGGCAGAGGGTCGTAGTTAATGGTAGTGAATCGGGGTGGTTAGAGGTAGGTAGTGGTGTCCCACAGGGTTCAGTGTTAGGCCCATTGTTATTCGTAATTTACATTAACGACATAGATGTAGGATTGATTAGTAACGTGTCAAAATTCGCGGACGATACTAAAATAGGCGGTAAGGTTGTTAACGAGACGATAGAAATAGGATCCAAGACGATGTAGATAGGATTATGGAGTGGACGGATAAGTGGCAGATGCAATTTAACGTAGATAAATGTAAAGTTTTGCATATAGGTTCTCGCAACAATAATTACGTGTACACGATGGATGATAGGGATTTAGCGAGCGTTGACGAGGAAGTAGATTTAGGCGTACGCGTAACTAAAGATTTAAAGGTTAGGAACCAGTGCCTGGAGTCTTGCGCAAAAGCTAATAGGATGTTAGGCTTCATAGCGCGTAATTTCGAATTTAAATCGAAGGATATTATATTGCCCCTTTACAAGTCCCTAGTCAGGCCTCATTTGGAATATGCCGTTCAATTTTGGTGCCCGTACTTGCGTGAGGATATTGATAGGTTAGAAAGGGTTCAGCGTCGTGCCACGAAACTTATTCCGGCATTGCGCAATAAGCCTTATGAAGATAGGATTAAAGTGTTAGACTTGTATTCACTCGAAACTAGGAGATTAAGGGGGGAGCTTATTGAAGTTTTCAAAATCGTTAATAACATCGATAACGTAAATTTTGACAAATTGTTCACTTTCGATAATAGTAATACTCGCAATAACGGATTCAAGTTGCGGGCAGACGTTTCATTACTAATATCGCTAAAAACTTCTTTACGTTTAAAGTAATTGATAAATGGAATAATCTTCCCGCGTCAGTCGTTCATTCTACCAGCGTTAATGTGTTTAAGAACCGTCTTGACAGACATTTTAAAAATATTAACGTTGTTTAAAATTAAAAAAGAAAGTTAACAACAGGAGCTCTGGTGGTGGTGCTCGAGGATGAGTCTGTTGACGATGAATGCCAGCTTGTGACATGCCAGCGTGTGATGCCAGCAATAAAAAAAAAAAAAAAAAAAAAAAAAAAAATTAGACTAACACGAATGTAGATGTAGCTCATAGCGTAAACTAACCCACTTTTGTTTAACTTTACCTACTTTTTTTTTTTTTCTTATCCTCCTTACTTTGCATGTCTCTAACTCTTTTCTTGCATGTTTGTAGTTTGCATGGTATGACAGTGAGTTAAGACTGTGTTTGCATGGTTTGTAAGCGTTCTTATTTTACTTCTTTTCATCTTTCACCTCTCCTATATTCTCCGACTATTTTTCTGACTTGTCGGCAGTGGCCGGCGGATGATGATGGTGAGACTTTTTCCCTCTTTTTCTGAATGAATGTTAACCCACGATGATAGGTGTTGCTCCTTACCTTAACCCTTATTCTCCTCTCTTCTCTTAACCCCCTACTCTCTCCTTTCTCTCGGGCTAGCCTTAGAGTGGATCTTAGGGTCTTTGTTAGCCTTAGCTTCTGTAGATCTGTAGATTACCCGTAAAATTCTCGTAATTAACATTAGGGCAGTTAAAGTCTCCGACAATTATACTATTCCGATTGTCAATAAAATTTCCAAGAAGTGAGTAAAATCTAGTATCTATATCGAGGGGTTGAACGGGAGGTCTATAAACAACGACAAAATTAAAACTAATACTACGCGCCCTAACTTCAACACATATCGCATTAATTGCTGCCGGAAAATCTAACTTAACCTCGATATCCCTAAGGGAATTACGAATGTACAGCAAAACGCCGCCTCCAAATCTATGTAACCTATCATTAGTAAAGATTTTAAAACCCGGTATATCAAGTTCCCCCAACAAGTCCCGAGTCACGGCATTTAACCAAGTTTCAGTGATAGCAACTATATCATAGTTGCCGGAATAAATTACCGCCTTAAATTCATTTAATTTATTTCTAATACTACGCGCGTTGCAATGAAAGACGTTTAAGTTATTTTTTACCACGGGCCCGTGTTTTAAACTATTTATCACGTCGGGCCCGCGTTTCCCGGACCCACAACGTTTAAAGAAGGCTTCGACCTATATAGCTTTCGAACGTTTTCGTCTATTAACCTACCTAGCCTAGCATTACCTATTTCATTAAAATGCACCCCCATCTTTTATAAAAAGGCTAGGATCATTGAATTCGGACCACAGCTTTACGAAGGGTACACTTTCCTCAGCACAAATCTCTTCTAATTTGTTATTAAAAAATATTGTTTTTGACGTAATTCTAAGACCCAAACCGTGCCTAGGGGTAATACCTAGAACTAAAAACCTATCTGACCTCGCCTTCAGGGACCTAATTAACCCCCTATATCTCTCCAAAAGGTCAGGCACTCTCGTATCGGGCCTATACGAGTCGTTGCCTCCTACCATCGTCACCAACATTGAGTGACGGGAAGCAACGTCAACCCTATCCACTTCGTCTCTAACTCTGTCAACCCTGGCCCCCGGGAGACAGACCCTCCTCCTATTGGTTGGATTCCGTTTAACGAACTCTTTGTCCATGTGGCGCACTAAAGAGTCCCCAATTAAAATAGTTTCCCCCTCATTCACGTCCCTTTCCAAATGGGCGAAAGGGTTCGAAACCTCGATAGTGGGGGGATTCCTATCACCTAATGTACGCGGCCTAGCTCCACCCTTAACCTCTCTAAATCCCTCGCTATCTACTACTCTCGGACTAACCTTAACCTCTCCCTCGACTCTATCTAACCTTCCCGACAAGCTACCTAAACTAGAAACTAAGTTACGCACCTCACCCTTCAAATTACTAACGTCTTCAACGTTAGTATTGGTTCGACTTCCGTCAACCGTAGCCCTAACCCTGCCCTCATCAAGCGTTGCAAGTCTATCCGCTACCTCACGTACACTGCGTTTTATGTCAACTAATTCCTCCATGAACTCGCAAAAGAAACAAACTGATCTATCGGTAATCGCCATTGGACCGCCGTTATAATCCTTAAATTCAGAATACCACCGGTTAACCCTACACCTAACACACGACGCTTTCTGCGACGGCATCGCGGAGTTAAAAATTTAAACCGTCACAGGTATAAGTTAAATTAAGCCGGCACGCTATGTAAACTTCTAAATCGCTAAAAACCACTAAATCAATTACTTAACTATAACAACGTAAATTTAAACGCAAGTATATAAAATTCAAAACTATCTTAGTTTGCTTTTTAATGACTCACGTGAATATTTAATTAATTAATATTTAATTAATATTTAATTAATCATTAATAATTAATATTAATATTTAATTAAGGTGAATATATATTATATAGCGTTATAAATTGCTATGACGCTTAAAGTTGCTATATTACTTTTGCGTTATTTTTGGTTTATGTTGAATAATATTTTTTTCTGGAAAGAGATGTACAGTGCTTACAATAAGTCTCGCGCCTCTGTCTCGTCCCAAGCTAGTCTGTTAGGTATAAAATGGGCGGTCCTTATGGCAGCGGAAGTGTGTTCGGATTGGTGCACATAATTGCTCTAACCCCATCAATGACGTCCACATTATCATTGTGTCGATCACTCTATCTATTTATATATAGAGACAGGCCCGGATCTAGAAGAATGGGGGCCCGTGGCTAATTTTTTTTTTGGGGGCCCCCCTTGGCTACAATTTTTATTATATAAGGATTATAAGCTTTGTTTACGAGGAAAATTAAAGGTTTTCAGAACAAACATATTACTTTACTTTATTTATTTAGTTTTCAGAACAAACATATTATTCTCCCTACCAAAAACCTCATCTTCCCCACGCAAAGGCAACCCACGTTCAGCACAGTACAAAATCACATTGAGCGAACGCTCCAGAATGGATACCCAATAGCTTTTCTCCATCCTGAGGCTTGTTTCAAGTTTCTCATCAATGCAGCCTTGCTCAGAAACACGTTGTGCAAATGCAGTTGTAGAATTCCAGTGCATTTGTGTTTTTCATGTCGTTCCATCATTAGACCAGCATGCTTCCAGTTATCAAATCCATTGACGAAATCAGTATTTCCAGCTGAGAATAGGCGGCAGTAGAAGCAAAAAGCTTACCAGTTGCGGGTGAGTAACAAAGCCATGAACGTTCTGTTTTTTCCTTTGTCAATGGATGCACGCGAATAAACATATTTTGTCCAAAATAACGATGCTGATCTTTGTAACCACGCTTTGATGCTGAGAAATTGGCGTCCTTATGCTGGCAGCGTAACCGAAGTGGACTTTTCCTTCTCCCGACTCAGATTCAATTAGTTGAGCTGTATCTCTGGTTGTACAGGCTGCAACCATAGTCCAACATCCAACACAAAATCAGCGGTTTCGGATTACTGCGACGTTGAGGCCCCTTCTGTTTCCAAGGTAGATGAAGGGACATTTACAGGGACAGACGCTGGAACAGCTTCATGGATAGTAGACAAAGTAGCGGCTTCATGGATAGACGAAGTAGTACCTTCATGACAGGCGAAGCAGAATCTTCAGAGCCAGACGTAGTGGCAGTAGCCGCAAAGTACTGTTTAATAGACTTTGTTTCTGCGATGACCTTCTGTAGAGACTCAGCTTTTGCAGTAGCCTTCTTTCGTTTGCTACTTCCACTTTCGTAAGATCGCTTAGACATTTCACCTCACAATAAAAAAATCTGAAATAATAATAAATGAAATTAGTAAATGTAATAATAAATGTAAAAACCTAAAATTAAAATAAATAATGTAGAAAATTTGGGGGCCCCCTCAAGTGCGAGGCCCGTGGCTGCAGCCCACATAGCCCACCCCTAGATCCGGGTCTGTATAGAGACATACTGTATATAGATATATATAGAGTATGCAGGAGATAACGCTCTCTCTCTCTCTCTCTCTCTCTCTCTCTCTCTCTCTCTATCCTCTCCGCAGGGGGTATAAAGGTTATGCACGTTCCTTCTGGGTGTAGTAAACTTTATACTTGAGGTGTGACAGCCCTCCGGTCCTAAGTCGTGGGATTCTAGAGAAATTGGGTGCCAATTCCTTTAGGTTTTCTCTCTTTCGGGAGGGCGGGTGAAGTCTGTTGTACAAACCTGTCCCGTGGGTTACTAGGACCCCTTCCCATCCCTACTCTGTCCTTTTAGCTTAGGTTAATGATGTTCTCCTCTGACTGCAGAAAAAAAAAAAACTTTTAGTATTAACTCTTTTTCTCTACTCTTACGATTAGGACCCAACTGCTACCTCATGCGTGGGAAGAGAGGCTTTGGAACCTCTATAAATACCATTTCACTTCAGTTGTAGGTAAATAATTAGAAGGGATAATAGCGGGTAGGATTGTTGACCATTTGGATTCCTACAAGCTACTTGGGGACTCCAACATGGGTTTAGACGGCATAGGTCGTGTCTCACCAACATGCTCGAGTTTTTCCACGTCATGTTGAGTGAGTATGATAAGAGTAGGGCGATTGATTAGAAAGCCTTTGATAAGGTACCTCACCGCCGGCTAATGGCTAAAGTGCGCATGCTGGGTATTGGTGGGGAAGTAGGTAGGTGGATTGAAAACTGGCTGAAAAATGCCACAAAGTTAATCCCTTCCGTTAGGCATATGGGCTACAATCGACGCTTACGTGACGCGGGTTCAAAGATGTCGATTTTAGAAGCATGTTTAGTTTAAATGATAACCCAACTAGCAACAATGGTTGGAAGTTGGATTTGAAGCGGTTTAGGACTAGTGTGTGTGGGAATTACTTTACCTATAAGATCTGTGACACGTGGAACAGGTTACCTTCAGAAGTTGTGAACAGTTCCTCTGTGGATCAGTTCAAGAAAAGGTTAGACCAAATCTTGCACATTATTTGAGGGTGTAGAAAATTTTCCCTGGCACCCGTTGCCATTGGTACCTCCTCGGTATGGGCCGCAAGGCCTTTTGAGGTACTTCTTTTCCTTGTAACTCCTTGTAACTCTCTCTCTCTCTCTCTCCATCCTCTCTCTCTCTCCATCCTCTCTCTCTCTCCATCCTCTCTCTTCCCCATCCCCTCTCTCTCTCTCTTCCCCCATCCTCTCTCTCTCTCCCCATCCTCTCTCTCTCTCAGAAAGCCTTTGATAAGGTATCTCACCGCCGGCTAATGGCGAAAGTGCGCGCGCTGGGTATCGGTGGCGAAGTAGGTAGGTGGATTGAAAACTGGCTGAAGAATAGGCGGCAGAGGGTTGTAATTAAAGGGGTTAGTTCGGGTTGGGCCTCGGTCACTAGTGGGGTTCCTCAGGGTTCCGTTTTGGGGCCACTGTTGTTTATCATTTACATAAATGATATCGACGGTGGCATCGTCAGTCGGATCGCCAAATTCGCTGATGACACCAAGCTTGGGGCCAATGTTGGGACGCCTGAAGCGATCGAGGAACTGCGTGCGGACCTAGGTAGGATAGGAGAGTGGTCCGAAAAATGGCAAATGCCGTTTAACTTGAGTAAATGCAAAGTATGTTGGGGAGTAATATCAAGGCGACTGATTTGGAAAAGGACTTGGGTGTGTTAATTAGCAGCGACCTTAAATTTACCAAACAGTGCGTAGAGGTTGAAAAGAAAGCCCAGAAGCTGTTAGGTTATATCAGGAGGCAATTTCAGTCTCGGAACAAGGAGATTGTGCTCTCTCTCTGTACAATTCCCTGGTTCGGCCGTATCTGGAATATGCTGTGCAGTTTTGGTCGCCCACCCTCAGGAAAGATATTGAGAGGCTGGAGCGAGTGCAGGCGAGGGCCACAAAGTTAATCCCTTCCGTTAGGTATATGGGCTACAATCGACGGTTACGCGCCCTGAACTTGTTTTCGCTGGAAACTCGGAGGCTATGCGGTCAACTGATCGAGGTTTTCAAGTTCTTACGCGGGTTCAACGATGTCGATTTTAGAAACATGTTTAGTTTAAATGATAACCCAACTCGCAACAATGGTTGGAAGTTGGATTTGAAGCGGTTTAAGACTAGTGTGTGTGGGAATTACTTTACCTATAAGATCTGTGACACGTGGAACAGGTTACCTTCAGAAGTTGTGAATAGTTCCTCTGTGGATCAGTTCAAGAAAAGGTTAGACCAAATCTTGCACACTATTTGAGGGTGTAGAACATTTTCCCTGGCACCCGTTGCCATTGGTACCTCCTCGGTATGGGCCGCAAGGCCTTTTGAGGTACTTCTTTTCCTTGTAACTCCTTGTAACTCTCTCTCTCTCTCTCTGATCACACCGCATGGCAATGTATCCATATAACGTTAATAATAACCGAAACTCGAGAAAATATACTCTCTGCCTTCCGCTCTATCCCAAATCCTTTTCTCTTAGTAACCTCTTAATACAAACTAATCTATCATATTTTGCGACTTTTTAACTCTGGTAGGATTCAATTCCATTCCTATAGTGTAAGATACTTAAATTCATGTGTGTATTATGCCATATGATGTGCGTAATAAATAATAATTTTTAAATAGTTGGAGCGTTCAAGGTCATCTGTAGTAATCTATAGGCTACCCCTCAAGCCCACTCTCAACACTTAGATTCCCCTAAGACACAGGCGTCTTCAAGTAACATGAATGCGTAGAGATCTAAGGTGTTAGATTCCATATTATGTAATTTATGTGCTAGGTTTAACAACGCTGGCATTGAAGGATGGAAGGAAGGGACAGTAAAAACGATAATAGGTTTAATGAAGGAAGTGGAATGAGGATGGAGGTAAGCGTTGCTATGTCGAAGGAAACGAGGTTGGGTGGGGAATTACGAAGGGAGGAGGAAAGGGAGCCAGAGATTATTAATCTAATTCTGCCACCACGTTCTCCTGATATGAATCCGATTGAAAACCTTTGGGCAATAATGATTAAAGAATGGGAGCAACGCAATGAAAGAACATTTGAAGCACTTTTAGCTCACACGAGGAATAGTTGGGAGAGCTTACGTCGAACACCAAACATTCCCTACAATCTGGCCTCTTCTATGCCGCAACGATTGCAAGAAATTATTGATGCCGGAGGAAGCTATACGAAATACTGATGTTAAAGCCATGACGTAAATGTGTATCGAATATATATTTATGTTAATATAGAATTTTATTATATTTTTATGTTTGACATCTATAAAAGTATATACTGTATTGTGACCATGAAAGAACTTTACTTATCCTTAGTTAGAATCTTTTCTTGCAATGTCTACGCTCGTGGTAGATGATAATATATGCATTGTTGAAACAAACTATGAGAAGGTAATAGTTTCAGGAAAAAAATAAAAACTGGCAACATCGAGGTCATCACATGTTTATGGGAATTGTCATATGATATGCTACCAATAAACTCTTATATACTATATACAGTACACTATATTAAGTAATAATTACGATGAACAAATCAAATGCAAATTTCTCTGATTCACGGCCCACCAGTCTTGCTTTAGACTAATGACTTTCATAAGATGGAATAGGTTACCACTTAAAACAATGGATAAACTATCTATTAGTGAGACGACCGTGACTTCCTCGAAATGCGAGCGCGTGAGAGGTTCACTGAGGAATTTGATCATTAGATTCTTCACGTAGGATATGTATCACAAACAACAATATTGACAACAATTCCCAACAATTACTTAATATCAATCATTGCATTTGAGCAAGTAATTTAGACCTGCGTCAAAATAACTTAGGTATCATGCCATGATTTGGGATATTTTCCGAATTAGTCGTTCTCTATAGTCTGCAGTATATATTGAGATGGTATAATGTAATGGCCAGCTAATATTATGATGACTAGGATTGCTCCATAACCATCCTAACCCGAAACTTGGTCATTCTGCTTCTTAATCATTTGTATTTTAAACACTAAAATGTAGCAGAAGTGACGTAATAATGGACGTCATTGATGGGGTTAGAGCAATTATGTGCACCAATCCGAACACACCTCCGCTGCCATAAGGACCGCCCATTTTATACCTAACAGACTAGCTTGGGACGAGACAGAGGCGCGAGACTTATTGTAAGCACTGTACATTAGTGCAAGTTTAGTCCTAAATAGTAATGTTAAAACTGTGTATGCTTAAAATTGCTATATTCTCTATTGCGTTATAAATTGCTATGACGCTTAAAGTTGCTATATTACTGTTGCGTTATTGTTTTTAGTTTGTGTTGAATAATAATTTTTGCTAAACATTCATGTACATTAGTGAATGTTTAATGTTAAAGTGTGCCTTTAAAAGTCTACACGTTTGTGGTTGCTGTATTTCTACATTATTTCCATTGTAATAAAAAATGTTAATTTTTGGTTTCTCTTTCTAGGTTGTAATGATGGCAACTGCATTGCGTAAGAAATCAACTATCTATTTGGTTGATGGCACCATCGAAGCGATTCCTAGGTCCCGCCTGCCTACTCTTAGGCAAGTTCTCCAACGTTATTTTCATCTCCTGAAAATGAGTGAGCCAACTCCCACGAAAAACGAGTGCATCAATATGGTGGTGAAGGAAACCATGGATATCTAGAGAATGGTTCGCATCCCTACTCAAGAGAAGCGGAATATCAGACGAACCCTGACTGGAATCCTGTCGACTTGGGAGAAGTTGAAAAAGGGTTCCAACAGGAGAAGTAAGCCAAAACTCAGAAGGAACAAGAGTTCTCAAACAATCTTGAAAAGCTCTTCAACATTAAGCATCATGATGTGGAAAGACTGATCCGGATAGAGGAAGACCGAGTCTTCTTGAAAGACCAAGAAAGGGAACGCAAGTTTCACATGGGACGAGTCGACGAAGCCCTGGCTAAGAAAGAAATGAAACAGAAGTATCTTAAGAAGAAGGCCAGAGAGCAAAAGGAAGTAGCAGAGAAGCAGATGCGTGAAGAGCAAGAGACCGTTCAACTAGAGTCAACCAGCACCTCTTCTGATGATGAAGGCCCTCGTTCATTTCCGGAGGTGCCTCGAATTGGAATGGATCCGGATTTTCAGGTCCCTGGCCCGTCAAATGCAGCTCCTCGTCCTGCACATCAAACGAGGCCTAAGAACTTCATGTCCCCTGGTCCCGCTGCCGCCCTGGATAAAACCAACACTAGCGATCGTGAGGCAGTTCATATCGTGGCAGCTACTGTGAAAAGCCTTGGAGGGAACATTGATGAACTGACCATCAGTCGTTCCACATTCAGGAGAACCCGTATGCGACATCGCAGTGACCACTTCACTTCTGTGAAACAAGCTGTCTCATCTTCTGGACCCAATACTGGAATTGTTGTTCATTACTGATCTCTGGGAAGGATGTTTCGTCATCGTCAGAGGAGAACATCCAACTTCTGGGTGTTCCGAAGCTCGCATGTGGAACAGGAATGGCGCAAGCAGACGCCGTGGTTGAGGCCTTGAAGGATTGGAAGGTCGAAGACCGAGTCGTCGCCATGAGCTTTGATACTATTCCAAGCAATACGGGTCATACTGGTGGAGCTTGCACTCTGATTGAACAGCAACTGGGAAGAAATTTACTCCACCTTGCTTGCAGACACCATATCTTGGAGGTCGTTCTCATAGACTTCTTCAAGATAGTTCATGGATTGTCTAGCGGTCCGCAGGTTCTCCTATTTCAACGGTTCCAAAAGAATTGGCAGCGGGTCAATCAAGTAAACTTCAAGACTGGAATGATGGACGACCTCGTCAGTGCAGTTTTCAAAGAGAACCCTGAATGGGTACAAGAAGCTCTCGACTACTACATAAAAGCTCTTGAGTGTACGCAACCCCACGGCGACTACCGCCGACTCCTGGAGCTTAGCGTAGTCCTAGGTGGGACACCTCCCCGAAGGATTCGATTTGGACAGCCTGGACCCATACACCATGCTCGCTGAATGTCAAAGGCAATATACTGTCTCCAAATATTCATGTTTCAACCTCAGTTTAAGGTGTCCCCCAAGGAAGAGAAGTCCATTCGAACCATGGCCCTCTTTGTTGCTCTTGTCTACGGACCAGCATGGTTCAAAGCTCCCATAATCTTTGAAGCCCCAAGCAACGATATCTCCTTCCTTAAGAAAATCCAAGAATACAGGAATAAAGTGGATGGAGCAGTTGGAGCTGCAGCTACAAAGGCATTCTATTCAGTGACGCAGTTTCCAATATGGAGAAGAGAGGAATCCTGGAGTCGATGAGGGTAAGAGAAGGAGAGAAAGATCCACCGAAGAGAATTAAAGTGCCGGAAGAGGACATTCCATCACTGACGCTGAAGAAGCTGGCATTCAAGAATACCAACCGTTTCTTCCAGACCACACTACTCTGCTCCGAATTCATCTCTAAACATCCATCCCAGTGGAAGGATGATCCGCAGTTCCTCCAGGCCAAGGAAGTCCTCCAAGATATGTTGGTAGTGAATGATGTGGCTGAATAATTTTTTCGTTGTGGGTTTGAGTGATATTATATTGTTATGGTAAATGGAATCAAAGTTTATATATATTAACGGTCACATATCACCACCGTTTTAATAATTTAATTTAGCCTATCCTAATTAATCATTCATAACTTATGTATAAGTTACTTAGCCCGAAATTATTTATACAAATACTTAATAGGTATTTAATTCTTATCCTTGCTTTTCCTCTCATTTTGTTCAACGTTCCATTTCCGTTTCCTTCCATCTTAAACTGCAGAACATTTTTTGGTCTTCAGAACAATGATAATATTAACCTTTTTTGCCGAAATTTAGCGTCGTTGGTCTATCGTAAGTTACGGAGCTTGGGAAATATATTGCAAATTGGATCAGCTTCAATCACTGAGATAGAGCTGTTGTCTCAACCATGAATAGATTTTGAATGAATTTAAGGGTGCGCCCTGAAAAGAGATTTCTCTGAGCTTTTGTAATTAAGGAGATCGTTTCCCGACTGTGATAAGCGTTTTATGGTTGCACTTAAATCGCTTCATATATATATATATATATATATATATATATATATATATATACACACACACACACATATATATATATATATACATACATATATATATACATATATATATACACACTGTGTATATATAAATATGTATGTATATACGCACTTCACGTATTTAAGAAATACAAAAGATGCATGCGAGACGTCATAACAACACACACTAAATGAATGTTTCTATAATTTTAACCGAGATGTATGGATGCATGTTATATACATATACAGGGTGTTTCAAAAGTCCCTCATTATTTTTAAAATTTTATTAAAATAGCAATTACAAGAGGAACCAAATGACAATTTGGTTGCTGAGTCTACGATTCATGAGAATTTTGGTGGCATCAAACTTGGCTTCATAAGTCTACTGGAAAGTCACTGGTACAACTCAACGTGGGCACCGTCTTTTTCGAAACAAGCGAGCCAACGTTTTACGCATTCTTGGCCGACATTGGACAACATTTCGGGAGTAACAGAAGCACACGCATTCCTGATCCGTTCTTCTAGTGTGGGGAGGACTCGCGGCTTGGTGGCGTACACTTTGCTCTTAATGTAGCCCCCACAAAAAGAAGTCGCATGGGGTAAGATCAGGGGAGCGAGCAGCCCATTCGATGGGACCACGGCGACCAATCCACCGATCCGGGAACTGCTTATTCAGAAATGAGCGAACCTCACGCGAGTAATGAGCAGGGGCACCGTCTTGCTGGAAAATGACTTCTTGCATGTCAGCTACAGCTGACAGTTGGGGGATGCAGAACTCCTGAAGCATACGAAGGTAATTGTCTCCGTTGACGTTCACGGAATTTCCATCTTGATCCCGGAAGAAGAACGAACCAATCAGCCCAGCTGAGGAGATGGCACACCAGACGACCAATTTCGGCGTGTCCCTTTCATGTTCACGGATCTCCGCAGGATTGTGAGTTCCCCAGATGCGGGTGTTGTGCCGATTGACGCGACCAGAAAGGTGGAAGAGAGCTTCGTCGCTGAACCACATGTGCTCCAGGATCGATGGGTCTCTTTCGTAGTGATGCAGCAGTGTCTCACACATCTCCACCCGGCAATCGTAGTCTTG